>JAFEMH010001073.1:0-544874 GCA_022495995.1 Adenophora triphylla var. japonica
TCTTCTTAAATTTTAGCATTCTATTATTCAAGGTCTCTCTTTTCATCATTCTCTAGCTTTTGGATTTTGTTAATAAAAATGATTGAGATTCTTGTAATAAAATTATAATGATAATCACAAAGTATTCAAATAACTATTAGGATAATATTAAGATGATAATTGAAGATTGAGAAAATTGTAAATAATTTAATATTATGGAAGAGTACTAAAAAAATTTGACCAAAATATATAGGTGATTATATGCATCATTTAGTATTCTAGAAGAGTAACAAAAAATGAATGCAAAGAAAGGGGCGAATACCAAGATTCAAACACGCCAATTCACTTCTTGACGGTCTTCTAAACCACTTGGCCACTTCGATTACATATGTTAATTTTTGGGGCCCTAATATAAGTAGTAATTTCAGTGGTCCTAGGCAATGGCCTCACTTGTCTTACACTAGGGCGTGTTCTTTTGATTTGGTGCATAAATTGCACCAAAACAGCTAAAATGGTGCAATTTAAGCACCAAATATTTTATATCATCTCTAATAGCTTGCTACAAATTTTGCATTAAATAAGAATATTCTCATAATATTCCTTTTTATTTCATTTAATTAAAATGTTTTTCATTAATCATATGAAATATTTTTCAAATTACATTACATTAAATATTTTGCTATAAAACAAAATAATTAAATAAGACAATTAATAAATACAAATAAATATATTTAAAACACAAGTATATAAGAGGAAATATTTAAATAGACAATTAACTTATAATTAACAATACAAATAAAAACAAATTGAATAATTTTTCTTAAATAAAATTGAAAAATAAAATTTAATATTACAAATAACAAATATTAAATTAAAAATATATATTATCTCAGTCTCAAAATTAATGTACAAAATTTATTAAAAAATATTTTTTTCTTAAAATGGTTAATCATTTTGGAATGGAGAAAGTAGTAATTTAAAAAAAAAGAATAAGAAAAGGAAAAAAGAAAAGGAAAACGGAAAAGAAGATAGTGTAGAAACTTACCTGCATCAAATTTGTCACATCGCATACCCTCGACACCAAAATAAGCGAAGTCATTAGCGCAGACGTTGTTGTAGTAGCTTGATTTACGGCGTCAAATTGACAATGGTCTGCCAAGTGCAGATAACGCGGCGTTGGAAATGCGTCCGAAAGGCTCATTTGTGAAATAAATAAGGCTTTGGTGAAAATAATATCTTAAAGAAGTAAATATTACCAATATTAAGATTTCTTGCAAGTTCTCCACAATGGTTTTAGGGTTTCACTTTTTGGATGGATGCTTTTGGCACAAATGTGGCAATCTTATGAAGATCTCTTTCAGGTCTCTCCATATGCCTCACACGTGTAGCTTTTTGTTTGCCACACCATGCCTTTCTATATGAAAACTTCCTTCCCATGATCTTTTTTTTATTGTCACCTTCAGCTTAGTGCAATCTTCAACTCGAGATCAGCCCTACACCAGTTCCAAAACTTCTTAACGCTCCTTTATGAACTTAAAGCATCTAGATTTTGATGATCTTGCCTAATTTACATTCCCCGAAGCAAAGAATGAGGACCCTTGTATTGGTAACTTCTCAATACCCGGCATTCTTCAAACTCACATTCACATAAAAATAGCACGAAAAATCTTTCACCAAACACTCAATAGTCCACTTTCGGGTCAAGTTAGCTTCGTTTGACCTTGAAGCGTAGATTTTCTTAATATGAAACAACTTCATTTTATATTGCACCTCTTGTCTTCTTTGAAAAGCGAATACCTTTGACAATTTCATCATGTTCTACATTCCATTCGGCAAAAGTTATATTGGTTATCATCATATATCTCGATCCTTCTCCAATATCATGATAAAAATAATACCGAGCTCTCATGCACATGATGTTGTGGTTCTTCGTAAGCAACCAAATGTAACCCCAAATCTTCCCTCACCCATCACCCTCATTCTCGCTATCATCGGTAGGACTACCGGCAATCATCATATCCATCATCACGATTTTCATTTAGAAGCAACTGACAATATTTTCTTCATAATCTGAATCATTATATCATCATTATACAAGTGCTCACCCTCACCCCCTCCCTCTTCCTCTCTCTCTTCCTCCCCCTCTTCCTCTTCCTCTTCCTCTTCCTCTCCCTCTTCATCTTCCACATATGTTTGTGTACTTGTTCCAAAGATCCACTCGACTATATCGGCTTAAAGAACCCATCTCGAAAGGTATACGTATCATTAGCATACTCATTTTTGTAATGGCTCCTCATGGGTTTCAAACTCCTCAACATTCACATTATCAACTAAATCAAACATGACTTTCATTCCCATATCATTGTCGATTACAAATAGAAAGTAATTTGCAATTCCGGGAGCGACAAGATGAGGATATCTATATGTAACTTGCAACCGAACAATAGCTCGATCTACCCCAATTTTCTTAGCTAACTTTTTAATCAACTTCTTGTAACTCCACCTAGTTTTAGCCCTAAGTGCACATTTTGGTCCCCTTTCAAAATGTTCACCTTCAAACGGGTGTTCATCATCTCCTCCCCAATAACACATGAAAACAAGTGGAACTCCAGCCATATTTATTCCTAAAAATTGAAAAAAAATATATCAAAAAACTAATTTAACAATATCACTACATTTACAAAAAAATCAAATAAATACTAATTTTAAAATTCAAACAAAAATTCAGAGGGATTAAAATGTACCTTCTTTTTTTTGATCTTCTTATGTTCAGCTTCTTTGAATTTTTCGGCCTTTTTTTTTTTTTTCTTTATAAAAATCCACCACCTCCCTTCTCTTCTTCTTGAACTTCTTAATCAACTTCTTGAATTTTCAGATTTTTTTGGAAAAAATCCACCTCCTTTCCTCTTCTTCTTCCTTCTTTTTTTCTTCGTCTTCACTGGCGTTGGTTTCTGCGTGGGTTGTTTACAGAGTTGTTGGGGGAGAAGAGTTTTGTAAAGCAAATTCGGAATTAGCATTTCCGAATTTGAATTTTTCAATAAATAATTTTCTTAATTCAGTTTAAAAAAATATAATAATAAAATTCGGAATTACCAATATCGGATTACATTAGGCACGATCGCCCCATCAAACACGCGATCGCTCTTTATTTACAGAAAATAATAATTTGCTAAAATCAGTTTTATATATAAAAAAAAGAAATTCAGAATTGGTAACGCCAGATTACATTTGGCGCGATCGCCCCATATATGGCGCGATCGCTCGAATTTTACAGAAAATATTATTTTGTTGATTTTAGTTTTGAAAAAAAAATGAATTCTGGAATTGATAATTCCGGATTACATTATTCCAGAATTACCAATTCTGGAATTAATGTGGAAAGTGCCATTTTGGTACTTAATTTTTTTTAAATGGTATTTTGGTATATAAATTTTTAAAAATCAATATTTTGGAAAAAAAATATGCATCTGCCTTGGCCAGCCCTGGATGACGAATTCATTACGCTATCTAGCAACACTCCATGTTTTGGATGATCTATTTTTTGATCTTTGAGTTTTGACCAATGAACCATTAGTAGAACTGTTATTTATATATAACTATTTAAAAGAATTAAATTACCCACACACTGTTAAATTTCTTTGGAATGTTAACTTAGCTTGAGTCCTAATTTATAATGTCTTGATAAGTTAGTTAAACACAGTACTTTCTATTTTTGAAATATATCGACAGTTCGATGGCTTTGTTTACAATTGGGCAATGTATAGTTACTGTTTGTTGATTGAGAATATATTTGAGTAGCTAATATAAACCGTCAAAGAGCTCTATATCAAGTGATATCTGATATTCCTTTTTATAAGAAAAGTCAATGATTCATATCCACCATAGGCACTTTCAAAAAAAAAAAAGGGCACTTTCAAGTATGACTCTTTTAATAGATTAAGGCATTTACTAATGATGAAGGAGTGAGTACATGAACAAAGACAACCGAAAGAAATAATGCTGGAAAATCGACTTCTAAGTTGGGAACAAGAAAGAAAGAGAACTATAGTCTCAATTCTTATTTTCAAATGCTCAAATCAAAATACAATCTCACTTCCTAGAAAACTAATAGATCTATTTATAGGCATAAAATCCAAGAATTGCATGAACATATAGGGAAAACCAAAAGTCTATTGAAAAAGGATTTAACAGTCCCTAATGATTCTGGTCTCCACTTTAAACAGTCATAACTCTTTTAATACTTAGAATCTGAATGACTTTAAGATATGGTTAGAAAGATTAATGAATTTTCTTTCTAATGAAGAAAACCTTGAATCAAAAAGAATCTTCTAGAAAATGTTATGTCCTGTGCAATGAAGGGTGCCAAGGCTGAAATTATGAACTACATCACCCTCTCTAGGTGGGAAAGAACTTGTCTCAAAGTTCAGATCGTTCCCTCCATAATATGGGCTTAAGTCACGCACATTGAATGTGGGATGAGTACGTGCATGTCCGGTGAACTCAATTTTGTAGGCATTGTCATTTATTTTCTCCGACACTCGACATGGGGCAATTTTTTTCTCCTACAGCTTGTTGTATGTACCAGCAGGGAATCACTCTTTCAAGTAAACCCAAACAAGATCATTTTCTTTAAAAACTTGAACACGATGGACATTTGCAGCATCTTTATAGGACTCTTAACTCTGTTCTATATATCTTTTTTCTGATCCATCACAGTGGTTAAGTTTTCATTGTTAGTTGTTGGAACACCTGCAAGATAGAAGTAATGGTTTGGATTCTTCCCATAGAAAACTTCAAATGGACTTTTCCCCGTTGAAGGATTAACTACAGAATTATAATCAAATTCAACCCTTGACAAAATGGTATCCCATTGCTTTGGCCTTTTAGAAGCAAGACTCCGAAGCAAATTTCCTAACGTACGCTTCACCACTTCCGTTTGTCCATCCGCAATGAAGTTCTTTGATGACATATTCTCTAAGTGAACATTAAGGAATGCACAAACATGTTCGATTAAAAAGAAAATCATGTAGAACATAATCTTCATACCTGCTTTCTCTGCACCTTCGAAAGACATCCTTAAAATCAGGATCATCTGCATATATGTCTCTTATTAAACTTTTCACTTTTATGCTTAAGCACAAAGCTATACTCTAGAAGGAATGATACCCAATTAGGCCGTCTCCTATTTAAATTTGCCTGAGAATTGATATACTTAAGAGATTCATGATCGATGTTAAGGATAAAACTCCATTTGGATGAAATACGACCGCCAATGACGAAAAGCTTTGACAAATGCATAGAGATCCACATCATAAGTTGAATACCGTTTCCTAGTTTCATTCAAATTTTCATTAAAGAAGGCGATTGGACGTCGTTCTTGACTGAGCACGCCCCTAATACCGACATGAGATGCATCATAATCCACTTCAAATACTTTATCAAAATCTGATAGCGCAAGAACTGGTGCACTAGAAAGTCTTTCCTTGATAGTTTTGAAACTTGATTATGCCTCTAAATTCCACATAAACACCCCTTTCTTCAAACAATTTGTTAGCAGTGCTACAATGGAGCTAAAGTTTCTAATGAATCGACGATAAAATGAAGCCAACCCATGGAAACTTCGCATGTAGGCTCTTAGGAGTGGGCCAATCTCGAACAACCTTTATCTTATCTTCATCCACCATGATACCTGACGAGGTTAGAACAAATCCAAGAAAAACTATTCGATCCGTCAGAAATGATTACTTCTTGAGGTTTATATAAAGCTTCTCTTTTCTCAAAGTTAGTAAGACTTCCCTCAAATGCTCAAGATGATCCAATAAGTTCTTGCTATAAACACCGACAAACTTACCACTGAAAGTGTTGGGATCGCGACCATCCCCACCACTCCACATTAGTATGATATTGTCCGCTTTAGGCCCAGCCCGCACAGATTTGCTCCTGGGTCAACTACCAAAAGGCCTCTTACTAATGAAGTGGGTGGACACCTTTTTATACTAGACAACTCTTCTTTCAATTACCGATGTGGGACTTGGGTTGATACCCCAACAATCCTCCCTTCAATCCAAGGACCACCCCTAGCGAATCTTGTACCGCCGCTATTCACCACTTGCGGGACACGCCGCCTGATTTATCACCAATATCAGGAAGACTTTCGACACAAGGCACACACAGTGCTCCATTCGCGAGGTCACACCACTAGAGGAAATTTCACATCATCCACACACGGTCCACTGCGTCGCGCCCATCCACTAACCACGGCTCTGATACCACTTGTTAGGATTGCTCACCCATACAAGAAGTTCGAAACAAGAGAAATAAAACAACACACACACGAAATAAAGACAAAACACACAATATTTCGTGGTTCGGCTAAAAGCCTATTCCACCCAAAATATAACTTCTATATATTTCTTGATATTACAAGAATGGAGACACCATCTCTCTCAACACTCTTGAATATCCTCACCAATCGTATACAAGCGTACAATTTCTCTCTCTAAATTTTAAACCTATGCTAAATCTCTCAAGTTCTCTCAAGACCCTAACTAGTGAAGCCTATTTATATAGGGGAGGCACACCCACTTTTTCCCTTTTCTAACCGATATGGGATTACTATTCCTTCTCCTAACCAATATGGGATAAGTAATCTTTTCATACTCATAATATGATTTAGGCAATATTGGTCAAACGTGCAATATGGGAGTGTACGCTTCAAGCTTTATGATGGGTCTGTGAAAACCGCTTTGAATGTGAAGTATGTTCCTGGTGTGACTGCTAATTTGCTTTCACTAGGAGTTTTGACATCTCGTGGGTATAGATATGTTGGAAGAAGACAGACGTGCAAAGTGTACAAAGGAAAGCGCTTGATTTTTCAAGGGAGAAAAGGTGCGAGGAATATTTGCTATTTGGAGGGGCAATCCTTGCGTGGAAGATCCATTTGTGATGACAAAAAGGAGAAAAAGATTAGAAATGAGTTCGCTTCTCTGGAGTTAATGAAATTTTAGGGAATTTTGGTCAAGGGGAGATTTATTAGGAATTTGACCAATATTACCTAAATTATATTATGAGTAGGAAAAGATTACTTATCCCATATTGGTTAGGAGAAGGAATAGTAATCCCATATCGGTTAGAAAAGGGAAAAAGTGGATGTGCCTCCCCTATATAAATAGGCTTCACTAGTTAGGGTCTTGAGAGAACTTGAGAGAGTTAACATAGGTTTACAATTTAGAGAGAGAAATTGTACGCTTGTATGCGATTGGTGAGGATATTCAAGAGTGTTGAGAGAGAGGGTGTCTCCATTCTTGTAATATCAAGAAATATATAGAAGTTATATTTTGGGTGGAATAGGCTTTTAGCCGAACTACGAAATATTGTGTGTTTTGTCTTTATTTCGTGTGTGTGTTGTTTGATTTCTCTTGTTGCGAATTTCTGGTATGGGTGAGCGATCCTAACAGAAAGGATGAAGACCTTGGTTCATTCCAGCATAAAGGTGATTGGAGCATTTGATAACTCTTTGAATACTTAGAATCCGAATGACTTTAAGATATGGTTAGAAAAATGAATGAAGTTTCTTTCCAATGCCAAAAACCATGGATCAAAAGGAATCTTCTAGAAAAAGTTATGCCCTGAGCAATGAAGGGTGCCAAGGCTGGAATTCTGCACTGCATCAATTAATATAAAACCCAATAATTTTTCTTAAACAAAAAAAAAGAGTAGCTGATATAAACTCAGTACACCATAATGTTAGGCATTCATTTATAAAAGAAAAACCAATTTTTCTTCTATTTAAAAAGAATAGCTTATATAAACTCAATACACCGTAATTTTTATGATCGTATATTGGTTATGAACACAACATTTATTTTCCTTGATTGAGAAGTTTTTCACAAAATTACATTATGTGCCTTGCAGAGAAAATTGCAGATCGATCAACTGGAGACGTGACTATAGACTTCTACCATCGATATAAGGTCAAGCAAGCCATTTACAATCGTTTGCTTGCCTTCTTTCTTCTGTTTTTCTTTATTAAAATCTCTTTTAATCTTTTCTTTGAAAAAATCTTTGCTTACACATTAGAATATTACAGGAGGACATAAGTATGATTAAAGATGTTGGAATGGATGCTTTCAGGGTATCCTTCTCATGGCCAAGAATATTACCAAGTAAGGCACTTGCTTTAAAGTTCAGTTTTGAAACTTACAAACAATGTATACACATAAATAAACACTGACGATTATTTGAATTTTTGACTAATCGAAGTGTTAGGACCTAACTATGTAAACCACATAGTTATACAGGGTTTTGACAAAGAAATATATCCTATCCAAAGTTATCTGACAGCCAAGATAACTATGGATATTGGACAGCTATCAGTTTTCTGCACAACCTTCACATCAAACTGGATAGCAATGATGTAATGAACAATCTCCAAGAACAATCATATAAATCAATGTATTTAAATACAAAAGGATCATTACATAATCATCAATCCAAATCCTTGACTTCTAATCCTGCAAACTCTAAAGACCGGTTCTCAACAGCAGAGGTCTCAACCCTATGACAGCTATGATCTTCAACATCATCAACAATGTAGTATTCCTGTGATGATCAAGATGTGCCTTGCCCAATCTCTCCCCTCAGATGTTGCCAGCTCATATCCATGAAGATCACAACAAATGGTTGCAGATTACAGCCTGGAATTATCAAGTCACCAAAGCTCTAAATGCAAACACTATTCCACCCATGTGCATTTACTCCTTTGTCTCCTCCAACGGCTATATTCCAGCCTATAAAAGGAAACCCTCAAGACTGAAGACAATGCCCCAACACACACAATCTTTACACCCTCTTCTTCAACCTTCCACACCTGCAAACCCTGCAACCAACATTCTAAACAATCTGAGACACTTGTAACTGAATTCAGGTGTATAAACTAAAGTTGTAAATCACTTAAGACTGACTTTAAGTGATATTGTAATTTGCTTCATAACAAGCAAATCCCCTAATAGACTGTACTTATTGGGAAGAGGAAGTTCAAGGAACTTGCCTTACCAATCCTTTGTAAATCTTAAAGGGAACAAGATTTAAGTGGATTGATCTCACTTGTCAAGGTTAACAGTGAGGGTGGACGTAGGAGGAGTGAACTCTGAACCACCTTAAAATTCCTTGTGTTCATTTGATATTATCACACAACACACACACACATCTACACACACTTACACCATTCACTTGTCTTTACATTATTTCAACACTTATTATTCCGCTGCACATTTAACACTTGCCTTTTTAAACCAGTTAATATCTGACAGCTAAGATTTCACCTCAGCTGTCAAACCTTAACTGCCTAACCTTTCAATCTGATTTAAGCAAACAGGACCATTCAATTGGTATCAGAGCTTGTCTTCACACACAAAAGTCTAACAACTTGTGAAGGATCAATTACCAACCCACCATGCCTCAACCAAGGAGAAATAATGAGAAAGACATTCCCCACATTGATGACTGTGGATCCTTTGAAATATATACCTCAAAAATTAAAACTTACCTTGATGCAAACAGCATCTGGAACTGGTATGCCCTTGAAAATGAAGTCACATACCCTGTCTCTGTAGATACAAATGGTGGGCCCAGCAAAGTAAAATCCCCAGAATTCTGGACAGATTCAGAAAGGCAACTAGTCAGTGCTAATCTAAAAGTCAAAAACATACTCCAAAAGAGTGTAAATGACTCACTAGCACAAGAAATTGCTAAAGAGCCAACTGCAAAGGCTGCATGGGAACTTATACATACCAAATTCCAGAAACACACCAGTGTTAGAACACAAAACCTATACAACCTTCTTAGACAACTTGACAACTTCAAGTTTTACCCTGGTGAAAAAGTGAGTGCTGCAAAACCAAGATTTGAAGATCTGGTCAGATCCATTGCTGATCATGGAAAAACTTTTGAGAATCAAGATTTATGTCTCAAAATATATTCCAACCTTCCTCAAGAATATGAGAAGGTAGCCCTACCAATAAGAGAAGGTGCAGAATGGAGCACCATGACTGTTGAACAATATTTTGGTAAGCTTGAAGCTTATGAACTAGAAGGAATGATAAAACTTCAACCAGTTCCCTCCATCTCTCAAACTCTTGCCTTAGCTGCCCAAGAAACCACTCATAAACCCATCACCCAACAAGACATTGATTCCATGGTTCTCAATTCCCTTCAGAAAGTTAGCCTACCCTCAAATAACCTATCTCAAGGAGACCTTCCAAGTCTCATATCCATGGCTGTCAGAAATACCCTGAGAGCACATAAAAAGTCATTTGAGAAAAGCTATAGCCCATCTACCTCTGAACAAGAAAACCATAAAAAGAAAGTTGAATGCTTCAACTGTAAGAAGCTTGGTCACTACTGATCAGAGTGCCCTGAACCAAAGAAACTCAAAGACAATCAGACAGCTAAGAAGTTCTCATGCTCCAAGGAGATCATTCACAGTTCAAGATGTAGCTGTTACAACTGCACAAAGAAGAAGAACGAGAAGAACAAAGAACAAGTGCTGATTGCTGACTCATCTAAGTTCAGTGATGAGGAACCTGACTTCAGTGATTCTGAAAGTGAAGGAGAAGAAGCAATGATTTGTCTAATGACTGGAGATGATGAAGATTCAGACAATGAAGAAGACCTTGAAGCCTTAGCTGTTGCTGGAGAACATAAGCAGGTACCTCAGTTCAACTCTTTAAATAATGAAGAATTTAAACAATTAGTTAGTACTCTTTTAATTCAAATAAAAAGACATCAAACTAGCTTTGCTTCATTGCTCACTGATAACCTCTCCCAAAGTAAAACCATTGATAGCCTTGAAAGAGCCAACCAAGGACTGAAAGTTCAAAACCTTTTGCTTGAAAAGCTAATGAGGAGCTGACAGCTAAGAATACCAAACTTCTGGAAACCAACCAAATAAACATCAACCTTGAAAAGGAAAATGAATCCCTTAGAAAGAAGTTTGAGTCCTGGAACAGTTCAGGAAAAGCCTTGACTCTTTTTAGCTACAACCAAAGACACCCAGGTGACAAATCAGGGATTGGAGCCAATAATCCTACTATGAAAACCTATACCCCTCTCACTGATGAAAGGGCTATTGACAAGATGGTTCTTGAAAGCATGAACTATGTCAATGCCCAAGAAAATGTCTATCCCATTCAAACCAAGGAAGACCTCAAGAAGAAGGGAAAAATGGATGAAGCTAGATCAAGTCACAATGATGAAACAACTCAAACTAGCTCAAGTCACAATGATGAAACAACTCAAGCTAGTCCCTCTCACACTGATGAAACTCATATAGCTAGCTCAAGCCAATCAAAAGGCAAAGGAAAACAAGCAAACAAAGGTAATTACATTTGGCAAAAGAAAGGAATCAAGGAGCAAGTGAAGAAGAACCAGCACAAAGCCACTGGACAGCCAAGATCTCCTAGACAGCCAAGATCACCCAGACAGCCAAGATATGGTGGACAGCAGAGGTCTCCTAGACAGCAAAGATTCTTCAATCATCACTCATATACCAAACAACAAAGACCCAACTGGCCATACTCAAATGGAAGAAGTCATGCCAGTCAAAATACCTCCCCTAGATCATCTCACTCAAACAGCTCCCAAAACCACACTCAGTTTCATCACCAAAATCAATTCTTTTCTCCCAACGAGTTTCCTAACCAATCCCAACCTATTGCTCCTACACCCTATATGTTGCAAATCATGGGATATTATAATGCCCTAAACCAGTATTTTGGAAAGAGGGCAATGAACAAAGCTAGGGTACCAAAGAAATTCTAATCCTTTGGACCCAAAAGAATAAAGGGTACCATAAATTTATTTTTTTGTTTTGTAGGAACCTAGGAAAGGAATATGGTACTTTGATAGTGGATGTAGCAGGCACATGACCTTCAACAAGGAGTGGTTGCAACAATATGTCCCTAAAAATGGTCCAAATGTAACTTTTGGTGATAACTCTCAAGCCAAAGTCAAAGGATCAGGAAACCTTGTTACTAAAGACATTATTTTCACTAATGTGTCTTATGTAGAGGGTCTCAAGCACAATTTGATTAGCCTTAGTCAGATTTGTGATAAGGGATATCATGTTGTATGTTCCAAAAACCACTGCACTGTCAAAGATGTCAACAACAAATCAATTCTCACTGGAATCAGAAAAGGCAACCTCTACTGTCTAAACCTAGAAGTTGTGGAATCTTCTGATGCCCATTGTTTGCTCTCCTATAGTCAATATGATATGTCATGGCTTTGTCACAAAAGATTGGCTCATCTCAACCTCAAAAGCATCTCCAAATTAGCCAACTCAAACCTAGTAAAAGGCCTACCCAAAATACCCTTCAAAAAGGACAAATTGTGCAAAGCCTGTCAATGTGGAAAGCAAAAGAAAACCTCCTTCTCTGCCAAAACCAGATTAGATACCTCAAACCCCTTCAATTATTCCACATGGATCTTTTTGGACCAATCAGAACCAGATCTCTTGGTGGAAAGAGATATTCTCTTGTTATAGTTGATGACTACACTAGATTTACTTGGATCATCCTTCTTAAATCCAAAAGAGATACCTTGGAACAACTAGTCAAAAGGTTCAATAAAATTCAAAACCAAAAGGGTTTATCCATTATCAAGATCAGATCTGATCATTGTAAGGAATTTGAAAATACAGGTGTTGAAGAATACTGTGATCAAAAAGGGATTGAGCACAACTTCTCTGCTCCTAGAACACCACAGCAAAATGGAGTTGCTGAGAGAAAGAACAGAACAATTTGTGAAGCAGCAAGAACTATGCTGTCAGATAACAACCTTCCTATGTATTTTTAGGGAGAAGTAGTCACCACTGCTGTGTATGTCCAGAACAAGACCCTGATCAACAAGTTTCACTCCAAGACTCCTTATGAGCTATGGAATGGGAGAACACCAACCATTTCATACTTCCATGGCTTTAGAAGTAGATGCTTCATTCACAACAATGGGAAAAGCAACCTTGATAAGTTTGATTCAAAAAGTGATGAAGGAATCTTCCTTGGATACTCCAATACCAGCAAAGCCTACATAGTATACAACAAAAGGTGACTTGTTGTAGAAGAATCAATACATGTTGCTTTGATGAAAATATTGATCAAAGTCATTCTGAGCTATGTGATTTTGATGAAGCTGTTGGAAATTCAGACAACCTACCTGAAGTGTCTCCTGTTCATGACCCCTCAAGTCTTATTCCTGAAGAAGATTCACCTTCCCTTCCTTATATGTTGCCCAAAGACACTAATAAATAACCTACTATGTCTGACAACCAAGAATCCCTTCCCAACAGCAAAGGTGCATCTGACAGCCATGATGCACCTAACAGCTCAACTTCAACCAGCCATCAAAATCCTCTTGAAAATGACCCCATCCAACCTTGTTACAACACAATTTCCTCAATTCCTCAACCTGAAACCATTACCCATACCATCCCTCCAAATAACAACATTGTTATTGACCTTCCAATACATAAGATGGATATCCCTCCAAACATGCCTTTCTATGACTCTTTAATGAGTGCCTTCATCTCTCAAATTGAACCCAAAAAGATCAATGAAGCCCTTCAAGACCCAGATTGGATTGAAGCAATGGAAGAAGAACTGGAACAATTTGAAAGAAACAAAGTTTGGAAGCTTGTTCCCTAACCTAAAAACCAAACTGTCATTGGGACAAGATGGGTTTTTAGAAATAAGATGAATGAAGAAGGCCTGGTGAAAAGAAACAAAGCCAGATTAGTGGCTCAAGGGTACAGACAAGAAGAAGGAATTGACTATGATGAGACATTTGCACCTGTTGCAAGACTGGAAGCTATAAGGTTATTCCTTGCCTATGCTTCATTCAAGAAGATGAAAGTGTTCCAAATGGATGTCAAAAGTGCCTTCCTAAATGGAATATTGAATGAAAAAGTCTTTGTATCTCAACCCCCTGTTTTTGAACATCCAAAATTCCCAGACCATGTATATAAGTTGGACAAAGCCTTGTATGGGCTTAAGCAAGCACCTAGGGCCTGGTATGATACCCTATCCAAATACCTTCTTGGTAAAGGATTTACCAAGGGCCATATTGATAACACTTTGTTTATCAAGAAATATGGAGAAGATCAGCTACTTATCCAAGTTTATGTTGATGACATTATTTTTGGGTCATCAAATGAAGATTTGTGTACTGAATTTGGTGAAATTATGAAGAATCAATTTGAGATGAGCATGATTGGTGAGCTCACATTCTTCCTAGGCCTTCAAGTCAAGCAAATGAAGGAAGGTATCTTCATTAATCAAGCCAAATATACAAGGGATATGATCAAAAAGTTTGACATGCAAACTGCTTCCCCTGCTAAAACTCCTTTGTCAACCACAACCAAACTCCATGCTGATCTTGATGGTCAAAGTGTGAATCCAACACATTACAGAAGCTACATTGGATCACTCCTATATGTGACAGCTTTAAGACCTGATATCATGTTTAGTGTCTGCCTTTGTGCAAGATTCCAAGCCAAAAGAGTCTCACCTCTCTGCTGTCAAGAGAATCCTGAGATATTTGAAAGGAACTCCTGATTATGGCTTATGGTATCCTTCTGAATCACCATTCTCCCTTATTGGCTTCACTGATTCAGACTATGCTGGATGCAATCTAGATAGAAAATCCACAAGTGGTGGTTGCCAATTTATTGGATCAAGAATAATTTCTTGGTCTAGTAAGAAGCAAACTTCAGTAGCTACCTCAACAGCTGAGGCTGAATACATTGCTGCTGGTTTGTGTTGTTCACAAATTCTCTATCTTAAAAGTCAACTTCAAGACTTTGGGATGGACATGACAAATATTCCCATCTTTTGTGACAATTCCAGTACCATTGCCATGACAGAAAACCCTGTCCAACATTCCAAAACCAAGCACATTGAAGTTAGGCATCACTTCATAAGAGATCATGTAAAAAAGGGAAATATCAACTTGGCCAAAGTATGCACTGAGGATAATGTCTCTTATATCCTAACAAAGGCAATGGATGAAAAGAGAATTGAGATGCTAAGAGCATTGTTAGGAATGATTAACTTGCCAAAATAAAAATCTTTATTTATTAAAGGGAAAAACATTACATATGGCTGCTGTCAACATTATGGGATCTGACAGCTAACCTTTACCCTATACTAAAACCATCATTTTTCAAAGCCAAACTCATTCCTTTCAAACACACAAGTCTTTCAAAATAACAAACAAACACCTGTTTCCAAAAGCTTCTCAATATCTCCCTTCTTTCACAGCCATGCCTCTTGCAAACTCTGACAGCTGAGAATTCTCTTCTTAACTGTTCTTTGGCAAATCATAAATCTCCTCATCCATGAACCCATATTCATTGTAGAGAACATCAGGATCCCTATAAACATTGTCTTTGATCTCCCCATACCTCTCTAACCACACTGGGTGCCTCTGCATGAAAGGATCAATTGCTGATGTTGAGAATTGTAAAGAAGGACAGACTCTTCTTGGCCACCATTCCTCCACAGCATCATAAGGAGGATAATCCTTTAATGGAGAGACAAAGCTGAATGTCCCTGATGTGTTAGCACTCTCCTGGGCAATGATGTCTTGATCAGATTGAGGACCCACATCTTCTTAGCAGCTGGACTCAAATACTTGAGAAACTGAGAGAACAGTCTCATGTAAGCTTTGGAAGGAGAACTCTGCACCCCTGCAAAGTTGTCACCAGTTCCCTCTAGAACTGCTTGACTTAGTGTAAGTGAATCCCTTGGGACAGCTGTGAATTCCTTGACAGCTAAGAAATCAGGTTGACCAATTGGTGTGTCAACCTTATTCCTTTCTTTGTTATCAAGCTTCACTAGCTCTCCCAGTGTATAAACTCTCTCCACCTCTACCCCAACTTGCCTACTTGACTCACCTTTCCTCCCTTTATCAAATAGCTTAACCTTAGCTGTCTGATCATCATGACTCTCACAAACCAGCTTACCCTTTCCCTTGTCCCTAGCTACCTCTTCTGATCTATTTCTCTCACCCTACAATAAAGCCAGTCTTTCCTCCTCCCAAAACTTATTTCTCATCTCTCTCTCTCTCTCATCTCTTCTTCCTTTTGTGGATCATCTATTGGCAATTGATCCACTTTATGTTCTAAGGCATTATCTGTTTGAATTTGATATGACCTAAACTCTCTCTCAAACCTTTCCTCCCTTGTTTCCTCAACCCTTGGACTTTGAAAAACCAGTTTCTTTGCTGTCTTAGCCATTTTGCTAGGACTGAACATTGAAACCAATCTTTCCATTTACTATGTGTCTGAATTGGATTGTATAAATCTTACAATCTGATACATTTCCTTTTATAGATAATTTTTACTTCAGTTCACATAGTAGCAATGATCACTCAAAATAGCTTTGGCCAGTCATCAAGTCTGACAACTATGATTTGATGTTCATGCAAACTCGAGGATTATGGGAACTTGCCACTAACATTTGTTCATTTATTACACTGATAATTCCCTCTGAAAATACGCCTCTCTGTACACCCTTTATTCCCATGTTTTATGGGAGTTATAGCACGTAATGAGTGGGGGGACAAAATGCACTATTCATGAACAGTCACTCCCTTAAATGCCCATTTTTAACCGTTGCAGTAACCCACGTATTAGCCATTAAACTACACAACTTACCACCTCAATTACCATTTAACCATTGCGAAATTAACCCCTCTTCATTCAAACACTCTTCTTCCTCCCAATTCATTATTTGATTCCCCCTGTTTTTCGAAAACCCTAACTCTCTGTTCCATTCAACCATGTCTTACCCTGAAGCTCATGGGTATTTCATCAAGCCTGAGTTCTATGAGCATGAGGTTGGAGCTCTTATCAAAGAACTTTTGGAAACCAATCATCTTTGCAACATGATGGAAGCTCAACCTCCCATTTATGAGAAGTTATGCAGAGAAATCTTTATGAAAGGGGAAAGACAGCTAACTGGAGCAATCAGAATCAACATTGAAGGGACTGAGATCAATGTGACTCCCAAGGTTGTGTCCAAAGTTTACAACATCCCAATCAAGAATGAAGGTCTAAGCAACCTGTGGAACAGAAAAGACAACAACTTGGAACCTTTTTTATAAAAGATTCTTTGATAAACCAAGCTGCAACTATCAATTGGTTCAGGACAAACCAATCAAAAAGAAGGACCTTGATTTGTTCAAATCAACCCTAATGGATGTTGTTATCAAAGGATTTGATGGAAATCAATCATCCTTTGACCAAATTAGTCCAAATGAATTGAAGCAAACCCTCAGTTTGATGACCAAGGAGATAAACTGGAGTGTTGCATTGCTACATAACTTCCAATTGGCCATATCTCCTTCCCCTTGGAAATTCAAGAAGCAAAACCTAAGGATGAATAATTTCAGATTCATGAGTGGAATCCTTCATCAACTGATTCCAAGGTTAAATCCTGCCCTAAAGGATGAATGTCTTGAGACTACAACTCTTGTGCCAACAAGAAGCTTCAACTTGAGTACATTTAAACTCAACAGTAAGAAAAAGTTGGAGCTTGGGGACAACTCTGAGAACTTTGATGAAACTTCTCAAAGATTGAAGGAGAAGGCTGATAATGATATGAAGCTATGGAAATCCTTGGTACACATGGTAAATGACAAGAGATCCAAAAGGAAGCATGACAAAGGTGTCATAATCAAAGAAAGGGGTCAAGAGACAACTGCTAGCAAGATCAAGAAAAGGATCAGTCTAGCTACTATGAAGAAAACTGGAAAAGGAAAGAAGCTACCCATAGAAAAGAAGCTTCCCAAAGGAAAGAAAGCACTAGAAGTAATTGAGCAAGTTGCTGAGCAAATAGCTGACAAAGGAAAGCAGATTGCTGAGGAACAACAAGCTGACAGTGAAGAGACCCAATCTGATACAATTTTCAAAGATATTGATGAGTATGCTGGTGAAGAAGAAGGTGGTCATGACAGTGAGTATGATGAGAATATGAGAAGAGCTGTTGCTGAGTCTCTGATGGAAGTAAGAACAGCTATGGTTGGACAGTCATCTGGAACAGCTATGGATGCCTCCACTCTTACAGCTAAGGTTCCTTCACTTGATGAAATCCCATCTAAGGTAATCTCTACCCCCTCTCATTCACTCAATACTTTCTCTAGGAAGAGAAAAAGTGACCTAGATGCTCCTCCATCCAAAAAGCTCAAACCCAATACTCCTCAACCATCCTCATCAAAAGACCAATCCAGTTCACCTCATGACTCTATAGCTCAAGGTATCCTTAATCTCAATCCCTCCAACATTAGTCCAAATGAGCCTAGTGTTGAAAAAGATAGGGGGAATAGCCCTGGCTCTGAAAAAGATGAGCCTCAGTTAAGGGGGAACAGCAGTCCTCATTCTCCCATTCTGACAGCAATACCTTTCTCTGGTCATTCCTCACCCATTTCAAGTCCCTCTGATCCATCTCCCATTAGTGAGAACATCATTAGAGCCTCTGAAGGACTCTCCTTGATAGGAAATCCTGAATTGCTTCCTATAGTTGAGGAATACTTAAGATCTTTACTAAGTGAGGACGATGTGCTGAAAGCCCTTGACCTGATCAAAACCATAGATGAAGCCAAAAAAGCTACCCTTCCTGAGAGTGAAACCCAACCTAAACCTATTGAACCAATTAAAACCCAAGAAACACCTGATCCTACCCCTGATTCTGAAGCCCAAACTAAACCTGTTGAAGCTTTTGAAACTCAAGAATCACCTGACCCTACTCCTGATTCTGAAATCCTTCCAACATATGAACCTTGGATTTTGGATTGTGATATTTGACTTTCCCTTCCCCTCCATCATGGCTGCCCACCAAAGATTGAAGGAGATTACCCATTTTCCTGAGATTGCCAATCCTAGCTTAATCCTCAATCCTTGGCTGTTAAGCAAAAATTCCATTATGATTCATGCAAGGAATAGGTGTGGCCTTATTATGTTTGCCCATGAGGAATGGAAAAAGTACAGAATAGCTCTCCCAAACTCCTTCTTTCACAAAGCCCCAAGACTACCAAATTTCATGGACATCTCAACCATCATTGATTGGGAAATTCTGTTCTCCCAACTTCTGTCATCCAACATCAATGAATGCATCTATATTCCCTCATCCCTTGTTTATGCCCTTTGCAATGAACTTGCCAAAGAGATGTACTGGAGAATTTGTCTCAATAAAGCCTCAATCATGGCTGTCATTGCAAAACCAAGCCTGACAGCTATGTTTCCCCCTACCTCTGCAGTACCTCCTTCTTTCATTCCCCTAAACACCAGATCTCTCCAAGCCAATCTTCCTCCAACCTTTAACCCTTCAACCTATGTGCCTCCTTACCATGTGACCATCTCAGATATGCAGAAATTCACTAGGTCAATGATAACCAAAATGAGACATATTTTGGAAGTCTCAACTGGATCCAAGTCTGATAAGAAGGAATCCAAAGGGAAATCTGTTGAGTCTGAGGAAGAAGTCATCAACCTAGGAAAGAGAGCCTCTCGGTGTCTTTGCTCCCAATATTATTTTATTCGGTGATGATGAAGATGATGCTCCAAATGAAGCAACAAAGAACAGCTTCCATCCTCTACTGTTCTCACCACGATCCACCTCTTTATCCAAATTTCTCAACAACTCATCTCTCTGCAGACAAACCCTTTCTTTTCTAACCTATTTGCAGGAACTAGAGGTCAAAGTTCAAAATCAAAGAAGGTTCCCAAATGGGGTAATCTGAGATTAAGAGATGATAAAGAACCTCTATCCAAAGCTGTTCTCAAGGAAAGGCAAGATCAATCATTCACCTATGATTATGAGATGAGCTGGGAATGGAACAATGAAATGTATTACAGAGGTGTTGAAGAGAAGATGAAAAAGGTGCTGCTAGCAGAAAGAGCTGAGATCCCTGAAGTCAGAAGAGAAAGAGATGAATTTTCTAATTAGAAAATTTTTCCTTTTTTTTTTTTGGATAAATCTTTTAAACCCTTCCTTTATTTTCCTGCTTTAAAACAATTGTTATTTTGGATAATTTGTTTGTTTTAAACTGTTATGATTGAATCAAGAAGATCTGTTCTATCTTCATTGGTATATTCAATTCTTGAGTATCTTGCAGGTTATATCTTTTAGTAGATATATTACTTTGCCAAAAAGGGGGAAATTGTTAGGACCTAACTATGTAAACCACATAGTTATACAGGGTTTTGACAAAGAAATATATCCTATCCAAAGTTATCTGACAGCCAAGATAACTTTGGATATTGGACAACTATCAGTTTTCTGCACAACCTTCATATCAAACTGGACAGCAATGATGTAATGAACAATCTCCAAGAAAAATCATATAAATCAATGTATTTATATACAAAAGGATCATTACATAATCATCAATCCAAATCCTTGACTTCTAATCCTGCAAACTCTAAAGACTTAGCCTGACAGCTAAGGTTCTCAACAGCAGAGGTCTCAACCCTCTGACAGCTATGATCTTCAACATCATCAACAATGTAGTATTCCTGTGATGATCAAGATGTGCCTTGCCCAATCTCTCCCCTCAGATGTTGCCAGCTCATATCCATGAAGATCGCAACAAATGGTTGCAGATTATAGCCTGGAATTATCTGGTCACCAAAGCTCTAAATGCAAACACTATTCCACCCATGTGCATTTACTCCTTTGTCTCCTCCAACGGCTATATTCCAGCCTATAAAAGGAAACCCTCAAGACTGAAGACAATGCCCCAACACACACAATCTTTACACCCTCTTCTTCAACCTTTCACACCTGCAAACCCTGCAACCAACATTCTAAATAATCTGAGACACTTGTAACTGAATTCAGGTGTATAAACTAAAGTTGTAAATCACTTAAGACTGAATTTAAGTGATATTGTAATTTGCTTCGTAACAAGCAAATCCCCTAATAGACTGTACTTATTAGGAAGAGGAAGTTCAAGGAAATTGCCTAACCAATCCTTTGTAAATCTTAAAGGGAACTAGATTTAAGTGGATTGATCTCACTTGTCAAGGTTGACAGTGAGGGTGGACGTAGGAGGAGTGAACTCTGAACCACCTTAAAATTCCTTGTGTTCATTTGGTATTATCACACAACACACACACACATCTACACACACTTACACCATTCACTTGTCTTTACATTATTTCAACACTTATTATTCCGCTGCACATTTAACACTTGCATTTTTTAACCAGTTAATATCTGACAGCTAAGATTTCACCTCAGCTGTCAAACCTTAACTGCCTAACCTTTCAATCTGATTTAAGCAAACAGAACCTTTCACGAAGTATATGACATTTCTTACAACAATACTAAATATTTTTGTAGTCAACCGTATAGAGAACGATTTTTTTTTTTTTTTGAAGAAATAGAACATCCCAAAATAAGTGTCCATTAAAAAAAATTACTCCCTCCGTCCCACACCAAGGTTCCTTGGTGTGGGTTTCACGCTTTTTAAGAAAAATTTGTTTGTGTTGTTTAGAATAGAGGAGAGATAATGTAAAAGTTAAATACTCCCTCCGCCCCCAACCTACATGCCCGATTTGACTTTTCACGTAAATTAAGGAGAGAGTATTATATTGAAAGTGTTGTGAGTGTGAAAATAAAATAGGAGAGAGAATTAGTGGAGGGAATAGTAAATTATAATGGTGTTGTGAGTATTAAAATAATGTAGAAGAGAGAATGAGTGGAGGGAATAGTAAAGATTCCTTTCCATTTTAGGAAATGTGCACGTAGGTTTGGGACGCCCAAAATGGAAAGTGTGCACTTAGGTTGGGGACGGAGGGAGTATGGGGGGTAGGGAATAGTAGTTAATGATTGATTTTTTTGAAAATGGGTAGAAGATTAGAGGAGAGAGAATGTAAAAGTTAAATATATTTAATAGGAGAGAGAATGAGTGGGAGGAATAGTAAGTTAATGAATGGTTTTTTTTGTAAATATGTTAACTTTATAAGGGTATAATGAATGGTTTTTTTGTAAATATATTAAATCTTAAGGTTATAAATATATTCAAAACTTTCCATTTATGGAAGGGAACCTTGAAGTGGGACGGACAAAAATAAAAAGTAGGAACCTTGAAGTGAGACGGAGGGAGTACAACAATCACCTTTTAAAGTATCATATGATAAAGTTCTCTACACGCCCCCTCACGTGTAGCCGGGCTTTGTCAAATGCTTACAACGTGGACTGGTTGGTCGGGTTGTCATGGGTATCGCAATGGGTTCATCGTGGATCGGTGGGCCTGCACGTGTAGAGAGCTAACTCTGATACCACGATAAAGTCTGAGGTTACACCTTAAAACCAATTGGTTTCAACGGGATTAGCCTAAAATCCTTATATGTTATACACAAGTTTCGTTTATTTTCGATGTTGGATAATGTTCTCTAACATCATATTCTTGTATATAATTTAATATTCCGTATTATAAGTTTATAAGAAGATATGATAATAATAGCAAGGATATCAATATATATTTGCTACTAAAACTGATTAAACGTCAACCTTCTTTGAATATCGACTCAAACTATAACATGGACAATTATTATGGTACGTCGGGAGTGTGAAGTAAGTGTACATCATAACCATTAGCAAAGTATTTGTACACTATTTATCTCGTGTATTATTGAAAAATCTGGGCTTGAAACTGAGTTAATTTTCAAGTTAAGACCTTTACCTTTTATGTTTGGTATTCTTATATATTCACTTTTTCTTTGTTTAGGAGGGAAGATTAGTGAAGGAGTAAATCGAGAAGGTATCAACTTTTACAATCATGTAATCGATGAGCTCATAGCCAAAGGTAACATTTTAGGTCTCTCTTGCTCTTTATTGTGTTTCGGTACCAATTTATCTGTCAGTTTCTCCATTGGCAGAAGGTAACTCTATTTATTGTAATCCAGGCATCAAGCCATTTGTCACTCTTTTCCATTGGGAACTTCCTCAAACTCTTGAAGATGAATATGGTGGATTCTTGAATATCAGCATTGTGTATGTTTTAATAATACATCTCATTGATCACCTCTTATCCATTCAAAATAGCAACCGAAAATAAATAATTGATGTTTATATTTCAATAATAAATTGATAGGAATGATTATCGAGACTATGTGGACCTTTGCTTCAAAGAATTTGGTGATCGGGTGAAGCACTGGATAACTGTAAACGAGCCATTTATATTTACTCAGAATGGATATGAACTAGGAGCCCTTGCCCCAGGTCGATGCTCAAAATACGCTGGAAACTGTACTGAGGGTAACTCTGCAACAGAACCCTATATTGTGGTACACAACCAACTTCTATGTCATGCAGCTGCAGTAAAAGTATACAGGGAAAAGTATCAGGTACATTATTATTTAGGAAAGCGAACAATTTTAATGTTTTGGTATACTAGAAAATGCATTTATTGGTATTTAGAGTTACTAATGAAGTAGATCCATTAATGACTGCAGATATCTCAGAAGGGAGAAATTGGAATATCTCTTTCTTCTCAATGGTATGAACCGAAGACTCGATCAGCTGCAGACCTTGCTGCATCGTATAGAGTCCTCGATTTCCAATTGGGCTGGTAATGTTTCTAATCTTTGACTTTTCGGTTGATAATTTCATACTTCTTCCGTCCCGTGATAAATGTTACAATTGACAAGTCGACGGTTTTAAGGTTTTTTTATTTTTCTAAATTGCCCTCGCTCTGCTTAAAAATTGAAATAATAAAATTGCATTTAAAGATAAGCAATACACAACTTTAACCATGCCATTTTGTACAAGACATGAATTAGTTTTTAAGTGCCTACTTTTAAAAAAGGGTAGTTCAGAGAAATGACAACACTTTATATCCTATTTGTAGAAATGCACCATTTGTTTTGGTACATACCAAAATAGAATGCACAACATTTACTTCGGAGCGGAGGAAATAAAAGATAATAAAAAAAGTATATATTCCCGATCTAAACATTGTTTTTAAGATATAAGCATACTTCGTTCTTAAACCAGAATGAATTTTATCTATTAAGGTTTTGAATCTTGTAAGTGAAAATGGGGGAATGATCTTTGTTTAGGTTAATGCATCCAATTACATATGGTGATTACCCACCTATTATGCGATCTTACGTGGGGAACCGACTACCTAAATTCACCAAAAAGGAATCGAAGATGCTAAGAGGATCAAAGGACTTCGTAGGAATCAATTATTATACAGCTAATTACGCGTCGCATAGCCAATCTGTTAATACTGTTAATCTCAGACTGACATCTGATTCTCGGGCTGATCTTTCTTGTAAGTTGAAATTACCCCCTGGAAATAGTTTAATTCTTGTTATAGTATTCTTACTAAAGTTGATCTTTTTATAAGCTTACATTGAGGACTAACATAGTGATCATCCAACTTGATACAGTTTACAAAAATGGGATCCCAATTTGTGAACCAGTACTCTCTCTCTCTCTCTCTCTATCTATCTCTCTATCTCTCTATCTATCTATCTATCTATCTATCTATCTATCTATCTATCTCTCTATTGTTTTGTATTTTTACTATTTGGTGGCTTCTTCTATTATTTTGTATAATTTCTAGTTGGTGTAACAGTAAATAATCCAGCAGATTTACTCTTTCAGACTCCATTATTTTGGCTCTTCAACTGTCCAAACGGCATTAGAGATCTGATGCTCTATATAAAGAAGAAATACAAAGATCCGGCTATGTACATAACTGAGAATGGTAGTTCCTTTTCTCAATTTTAGTGATATATGCCCATTTAAAAAAATTAAAGAAGTATAATAAACCAGCCATTATTTTTTCAATTATGACCTAGTTGTAAATTACATGCAGAACCATGAAAACTGTATAATGTCGGCCAGCACTATGGTTTGATCCACTTGCGGAGACACAGCCATAGATAAAGGGGGCAATTGGCCCCTTTGTTTTATATAATGTATAAATTTAGCACTAAAAGATTAAAGAATACTCCCTCCGTCCCGGTAATTGCTTCACCCTTTTGGGTGGGCACGCAAATTAAGGAAAAGGGTGGGCAGGCAAATTAAGGAAATCGGTGAGAGTGGAGAAAATGTTGTGAGTGTAATAGTAAAATAGGAGAGAGAATGGGTGGAGGAAATAGTAAATTTGAAAAATGTTGTGAGTGTAATAGTAAAATAGGAGAGAGAATGAGTGGGTGGAATAGTAAAGATTCTTTGCCATTTTAGGAAAGGTGAAGCTTTAAACGGGACACCCGTTTTGACAAAAAGTGAAGTTATTAATGGGACGGAGGGAGTATTTGTTTTTTACATTTAAAATCGATGTTTTGCCCCCCTTTGTACTAATAAAAATTAGCACCTTATTAAAATTTTGACCCCCTTAAACTAAATTTAGTTACTAGTATTAAATAATAAAATTTCTTAGTCAAACTAATCTTGTCCCCATTTAAAAAATTTCTAGCTCCGTCACTGGCTTGATCTAAGAAAATTAAAGAAGTATAACTAGCTGTATTATTTTTTTTATTAACTAATAGAATATATGTGCATATTTAACAATAACATTCAGCTTGACTGATTACAGACGGTTAGAAATTTATTATGCTTTTGTCCGCCTGACTTTTGGTGTAAAACACATTTTTCATTTCTATTCAGGGATGGCAGATGCAAATAATAGTACATTGTCTGTTCAAGAAGCGCTAATGGATAATCAGAGGATACGCTATTACAAAGGCCATCTGTGGTATCTTCAAGAAGCCATCAAGTGAGTATATGAGTATTCAGAAAACAGTTTTAACTATATTCACTACACACACACACACACATATAGGTTCTAGTTAGGATGGTAAACTGCTAAAAACCTGCTCTTTATTTATTCCATCTATAAATTCCCGAATAAGTAATTTTCATAGAATAAACGACTTATCTTTGTTTTACAATGAGCAGGGAAGGCGCAAATGTAAAAGGGCACTTCGCATGGACATTCTTTGATGACTTTGAATGGGGCTCTGGATATACAATTAGGTTCGGCATCAATTATGTGAATTACAAAGACAGCTTGAAAAGATACCCAAAGCGTTCTGCTCTTTGGTATAAGACATTCCTTACAAAACCATCTAAATAATTATAGCTATCCAAATCTTGTAAGATACTACAAATAAGTGCAAGCAATCTTTCTTTATGTAAGGCTATGTGTATGTCAATACTCCCTCCGTCCCACTCGAAGTGTCACTTTTTACCCAAAAGGGTGTCCCATTTAAAGTGTCACATTTTCTAAAAAGGAAATATTTTATTACTATTTATTATCCCATCCACTATTCCTTCCACTAATTCTCTCTCCTCTACACTCACAACGCTTTTTAAATTCACTATTTCCTCCACTAATTCTCTCTCCTATTTTCAAATTACACTCACAACATTTTTTCTTCCCCCTTTTTTCCTTAATTTGCGTGCCACCCCTAAAAGGGTGACACTCTTGGTGGGATGGAGGGAGTATATAGTTACAATAGGGAGAGTCCTATTCTAATACAAAAATTGTGAAATCTGATTTATACAAGGGAAATATAGTTTCCTAATCTATGTATACTAGAATATATACCAAATACAAGAAGGAGAAGTAGATTAGGAAACACCTACCGAATGTATATCACATAATATAGAAACCAAATCCTCTTAGGAAATAGCCTATCAGTTGGGCGACAAGTGAGGCGGCTGCTTGGTGTTGGCCGAGGCTAGCGCCTAGAGTGCAGTGGCTTTGGCCGAGGGCTGTGAATGCTGAGGCGGGCGCTTGGTGCTGGCAAAGGCTGGCGCCTGGAGGGCAGTGGCTTTGGCCGAGATCTGTGACTGCCCAGGCGGGCGCCTGGGAAATGCCGAGGCTGGCGCCTCACTGCCTGTGTCACCCTTGTTATCCTTAATACGCTCCCGCAAGATGGACGATCCGAGGAAAAGATCAATCTTGGAAGTAAAGTGTTGGAAGCGTATGCGAGGTAGCCGTTTTGTCAAGATATCAGCCAGTTGATCTGAACTAGAAATGTGTTGAACATGGAGAGAACCGGACTGAACTTGTTCACGGACAAAGTGAAAAGAGAGAGCCACATGTTTCATTCGAGAGTGAAAAACCGGGTTTGCAGAATAGGTTGTGGCACATAGGTTATCACAGTAGACCACATGTGTGGTGGGCAAGGAGAAACCAAGGTCAGTAAGTAAGTCCTTAACCCAGGTGAGTTCAGCAGTGGTGTCAGCAATAGCCCGAAATTCAGCCTCAGTTGTGGACCGAGCAAGAGCACGTTGTTTGCGGGATGACCAAGTGATCGGGTTGTGCCCAAGATAAACCAAGAAGCCGGAAGTTGACACAAAGTCATCTTTGTCGCCTGCCCAATCCGCATCACAGAAGGCATGAAGGGAGGAACGAGATTTTGAGAAAATCTGAAGACCTAAATGTATAGTGACATGAAGGTAGCGGAGAAGCTGCTTGAGTGCAACCAAGTGAGGAGGTTGGGGGTTTTGCATGAACTGGGCAAGTTTGTTGACAGAGAAGGCAATATCGGGATGAGGGGAGGAGAGATACTGTAGGCCACCAACAATAGCACGATAGGGGGTAGGTTCAACAGCAGGAGTGGCAGTGGACCGAGTGAGAGATGGTGATGTGACCATGGAAGTTGGAAGTGGTTTACATTCAATCATGTTGTGACAAGTGAGAAGATCATGGATGTATTTTGTTTGAGAGAGGAGGAGCCCATTTTGGTTTTGGACGACTTCGACACCCAGGAAGTAAGATAAGGGACCAAGATCTTTGAGGGAGAAACGGTGTGACAAACTCGTAATGAATGACTGAAGGTTAGAGGGAGAGGGTCTAGTGACAATGATATCGTCAACATAGACTAACAGATAAATCGGGGATGGAGTTGTGTTTAGGATGAATACAGAGGGATCGGCTAAGGAGGGGTGAAAGCCATATGTGGTGAGGTAGGTTTTGAGTTCTTGGAACCAGGCATGAGGGGCCTGTTTGAGACCATAGATGGCCTTGGAAAGATGACAAACAAAGGAAGGGTTGGGTCATAAACACAGTTTCAGAGAGGGTACCTTTAAGAAATGTGTTGTTGACATCAAGTTGGCGAAGAGGCCAATGGTTGGTGGTGGAAAGGGAGAGAAAAAGCCGAACTGTGGCTGGTTTTACAATCGGGTAGAAGGTTTCGGTGTAGACAACACCGGGTTGTTGGTGAAAACCCTTGGCTACAAGCCGAGCTTTGTATTTCTGAATTGTGTAGTCGGGATTGTATTTGATGCAAAAAACCCATTTGCATTGGACAATGTTATGAGCGGTGGTAGGAGGGACCAAGGACCAAGTGTTGTTATGGGTTAGAGCCTGAAATTCTTCAATCATGACAATAAGCCAATGTGGAATGGATGGGTATGTTTGGTGGTGGTGGGAAGGCTTGTTGGAGAGGTGAGAAGGGAAAGGTTGGTATACTTGGGATTAGGTTTGGTGATGCTATAGGATAATCTTGTGGTAATGGTACGAGTTGAGGGGAGGTGGGGTTGGGAGTAGGTAGGGTTGTTTCATGGTGAGGTGTGAGTGGGGGGTCATTTGGAATGGGGCTGGGGGGCAGGTTTTGGTTGGGGTAAGTATGGTTTGGGGTGGGGGGAGGGGGAGGAGTGGGGTTATGGGGTGGAGGTGGGACTGATGAGGTAGTGTTTAGAATAGGGAGGAATAGGGTGTGCTAGTCAAAATGAGGGGGAGCAGAGGCTGTGGGGGAAGTGGTGGTGAGGGAGTTGTATGGGAAGGTGGTTTCAACAAAGCGGACATGACGGGAGGTTTAAACTTGAAGGGATGTGGGGTCAAGGCAGTAGTATGCACTTTGCGTAGGTGAGTAGCCAACGAAGACATATGGGATGGATTTTGGGGCTAGCTTGTGGGGAGTATATGTGCGAAGCCAGGGATAGCAGAGACAGCCAAAGCTACGTAATTTGGTGTAGTTGGGAGGGGAGCGGAATAGGCGAAGGTAGGGGGAAATCATTGTTTAGGGTGGGTGTAGGCAGTCTGTTTATGAGGTATGTAGCAGTGGTGAGGGAGTAGGGCCAAAGGGTGACGGCATACCCGTTGTGTTCAGGAGTGTGAGGGGGAGTGGTAAGACGGGTGATGCCGTCTTGACCAAGAGTGGGTAGGTATTCATCCCCGTTGTCAGAGTAGACTTGAATGATAGGGCGTTCGAAGTATTTTTCGACTAGTGTTTTGAAGCGGAGGAAGGTGTTGTAAGTGTCGAATTTGTGTTTAAGAGGGTAGAACCAAATATATTTGGTGTAGTTGTCGACAAAGATGACATAGTATTTGAAATTGTCAAGTGAATGGATTGGAGAGGTCCATACATCTGAAAAGAGGAGATGAAGGGGAGCATGTGAGTCAAGAGAATAAGATGCAAATGGCAGCTTGTGGCTTTTATTAATAATACAAGAATTAAATGGAGGTAAGCTAGAAGAAATAGATAAACTAAACTTGCTACATAATAAACTAAGAACAGGGGAAGCGGGATGTCCTAATCTATGATGCCACAGCTGTGAGGAGAAAGAGAGCTTGAATGAGCTTGAATGGACGGAGGGTGCCAAATGTAGACGCTATCCTCTAGGTTTCCATGGATAAGTGTTTGACTCGTAGCTTTGTACTTGATAAGAAAAGAAGAGTGTGAGAATTCAATGATAGCATTGTTGTCACGACAAAATTGAGACACAGATAGAAAGTTACGAGTAATAAGAGGGACATGTAAGACACTATTGAAATGAAGAAGAGAAGAGGGTGTGGGGAAAGAGAAGGAACCTATGTGAGATATCGAAAGAGAAGAACCGTCTCCGATAATGACGTCATCACTGCCATTGTAGGGTGTGTGTAAGGCAAGGTTGGAAAGATCGTTGGTGATGTGATTGGTTGCACCACTGTCGATGAGCAATGAAGGAGGGGGAGGGGGTTGTGATAGGCTGCAGTGTGGGCTTGGGGGTTAGGGTTTGGATTTCGGTTTTGGCGAGGAAGAGAGGGGAAGGTTACGGTGGGGTGGTCGCCCTTGAATTGGCGACATTGAGAGATGACATGTGGAAGCCACCCAAACATGAGACCTATAGACTCGTGCCCCAAGCTGGAGGGTCCCAAACTACCTCTTTAAAAAAAACTTTTCTTTAGAATAACTTGAAAAGTATAATAACCTTTAACAAATCACATAACCTCTCTACTTGGAGGTAGTATATAAACCCAGTTTCAAAAAACCATAACCAGTTTTAGTTACAAACACTACCACTATAAAGGCTTACAAAAGCCACTTTAAAAGAAATCAACTCCCAAGCTTAATTACAACACAACATACTGAAGACATGTTTTATAAAAGTTTTATATACAAACTCCCCAAAGAATACCATCCACCCCTATTCCCAATTCCCAAACCATACATAGCCTGACAAACACAAAAAGATGTCCAAACTCCTTCCCGGCCTCACCGGTCTGGTCCTCCTGTCTCAGTTGGATCTAAAACAATAAAGGGAAAAGGGGTGAGAATAAATCTCAGCAAGATATTATGGATGCAACAATATGCCATATAATACGCAACACATAAATAGGTTGCTCATAATCACATTGGTAAAGCGGTAAACACATTACGTTACCTCATTTTACCTTTTCCGTTTAAATAATAAGTCGTACAACGGCGGCAGTAAAACTCCACTCATTTGTGAACTTCTTAGGCATATTCACATCGTATAAGACCCATTTTTCAGAGAAACATATAAGATATTAGCAATCTGTAAGGCTTTTGGCTCGATACAGAAGCTGTAACCCCAGTCTGTGGCCTCAGAGGGGAGTGGTCACATGTATAATGTAATATGAGCACCTTATGGAACAATTTCTCATAAGTGATCGTATTCCATTATACCCCCTATGATCAGCTGATATAAACACATTCAAACACATAATAGATACTTGAAAATAATCCACACCTTGGGATCTCAATACATAACATGGTACTATTACTCATGTTAAACCATCACAATAGTGTAACATATATTTAAACACTATTGAATAACAATAATCCAACACATGGTATTAATACTCATGCTCAAACCAATGAAGTAGTGCAACATATATTTCACGCACTATAAGAACCAATAACCATATATAGGTAACCACACAGAGGTAAAATGTAGTACAATTAGCCCTACGTATTCAATACATAACATGGAACACCTTCTATAAAGGTTCAATAAGTATTTACCAAGTTTTATCAACTTTGGCCAAGTATTTACAATGCCTTCCAACCATTTTCAGAACAATATTTAAAGACCTTCCCTATATCATTTTGGGCCATTTATGATTCCATTGTAAAGTACTAATGTTGTACTAAAGTTATAGTCAAAGAGAAAATAAATCCATACTATTTTGATTAGGTTTAAATGGTCTAGAAATTGATACCCTGAAATTGCACTGGGCATGATCGAGCCTTATGGCACGACTCGTGCCATTGACCTCCATAAAAATCAGCACGGGTGGAACAATTTTCACGAATCGTTATCACAAGCGAAAGGCTTGGGAATGACTCGTTCTCCAAGGCACGAGTCGTGCCCTTGCCCAGAAACTCCTGTTCATGCTGAAACATCAGCAGCAAGGCAAGGAAATGGTCATTTTGGTTCAGCTTAGTATGTTTAACATCGGTATACACATTCAATAACCTCTAAAACCTCCCTACAAGGCCATATAACACCATAAACTCACTCTCCCCCTTCCATTTCAAACCCCCCATGCCAAGAACACCCTACCCTTCATTCTAAAAGCCAATTAAAGTGATCCAAAAATACCAAACTCATTTATATAATCATAATAACATCATATGACTTGGTATGAACAATTATGGAACAAAATCATAATAACTTACCAAAAATAGGTCGAAATAAAAAGAAGCTTTGATCGGGTATAAATGTTATACTCGACTTATGGATCGATTATTTGCAATCAAAACGGAAAAAGGAATGACGGTTAATTTATACGGATTTTTGGAAGGTAACCTTAGGTTTAAGATGGAACGTAGGGAGGAAGAGAACTGAGGGAGAGAAAGTGAGCTTCTGGGAGAAGCTTTGATGATATTTATTTAACCAATTTACACTCTAGCTCCTCTAAGTCCTAGCTAACTACAATCAACCCCTTAACTTTACATTTACACCTAAGCTCCTCACTACTTTTTATAACTTCTCATTTAGAATTACAAATATTAAAACTTTACTACATTGATTCCCATTTCCAATTAGACGTTATATAATTGATTTTGATTTATTAACATCTAAAATCACGTAAATTAGCAAAATCTTCAAAATAAACACGTAATCACTCCAAAGATCATATAATACCTAATACGAGATGCAATGCACCCCGCCCCCATGTGCTCCACGTGTGACCAAAATGGTGCCTAGGTTTAGGGTTGTTACACTCACTCCTCCTTAAATAAAATTCGTCCCGAATTTAAACTTCACTTACCCGAATGATCAAATAAACCAGGATTTTTCTCTCTCATTTCAGATTCCAACTCCCAAGTAGCTTTCTCAATAGTGTGATTCTTCCACAAAACTTTCGCCATAGGAATACTCTTGGTACGCACTTCCCGGACATGCCACCCAGAATCCTCAATGGTTCCTCCACGTAACACATATATGCCTGAACATCCTCGGGAGGAGAACTCAAGACATGCGAAGGATCATGGCAATACTTCTGTAACATGGAAACATGGAATACATCATGGAGAGAAGAAAGAGATGGAGGTAGAGCCAATTGATAGGCTAACTCACCCACCTTTTCTAAAACCTCGAATGGACCAACAAATCTAGGAGCCAACTTTCCTTTGTTGCCAAACCTTTTAATCCCCGTCCTTGGTGAAATCTTCAAAAATACAAGATCACCCACCTGAAATGATAACTCCCTTCTTCTGTTGTCGGCGTAGCTCTTCTGTCGACTCTGGACTGTCTTAAATCACCAACCTTGTCCCAACACATCGAAGATCTACATTTCCTTCCATACAATGCCTCATATGGTGCCATCTCAATACTGGATTGGTAGCTGTTATTATAGGCAAATTCCACTAAAGGCAAATGGTCTTCCCAAGATGAGTGAAAATCCATCACACATGCCCATAACATGTCCTCAAGAATCTGAATAGTTCTCTCAGTCTGCCCATCATTCTGAGGATGAAATGCTGTGCTAAAACTCAACTTGAAACCCAAAGCTTCATGTAAAGCCCTCCAAAACCGCGAGGTGAATCTGGGATCCCTATCTGAAATAATATTAACAGGTACTCCGTGAAGTCTCATAATCTCATGAATGTACAACTGGGCCAATCTCTCCAAAGAATACTTGGATTAAACTGGTAGAAAATGAGCTGATTTGGTCAGTCTACCCACAATCACCCATTTAGCATCCATCTTCCTCAAAGTAGGAGGTAATCCAATCACAAAATCCATAGAGATTCCCTCCCATTTCCATTCTGGAATATCCAGTGGTTGAAGTAACCCCGCAGGTCTTTGATGTTCAGCTTTGATTTGTTGGCAAGTTAAGCACTTTGAAACAAACTCAGCAATTTCCTTCTTCATGCCATTCCACTAATACCCTCTCTTCAAGTCCTGATACATCTTCGTGCTTCCAGGATGAATAGTAAATTGGGATTTGTGGCCTTCCTCTAATACTTGCCTTTTGATTTCCAGGGAAGAAGGTACGCAGATTCTGCCTTTGAATGTTGAAATCCCATCTTTGTTCAACCCAAACTCCCTTGTCTTTCATCTTGTAACTTTCCCAAAATTTTCTTCAATTCAATATCATTCTGCTGAGCTTCCAAAAGATCCCTATATAGAGTAGGAACGGCTCGAACATTCACAAATAGCGTATCACCTATCAATTCACGAGACACCAAGGATGATAAATGAGCCTTACAACTAATCGCATCAGCTACCACATTAGCCTTCCCTGGATGATAGGAAACGACACAATCATAATCCTTCAGCAACTCTAACCAATGCCTCTGTCCGTTGTTCAACTCTTTCTGGGTAAACAAGTATTTTAGGCTCTTGTGATTCATAAAAATCTCAAATTTTGTTCCGTATAAATAGTGCTTCCACTTATGCAATTCAAAGACAATAACAGCCAACTCCATGTCGTGGGTAGGATAATTCTGCTCCGCTGGTGATAGCTTCCTCGAAGCATACACAATTACCTTTCCATTTTGCATAAGGACACAACCCAATCCTTCTTTTGAGGCATCACTTAAAATGACAAAATTCTTGCAACCATATGGAAGTGTAAGAATCGGAGTTGAAGTCAATCTCTTCTTCAGTTCAGTAAAGCCAGCTTCACACTTAGCATCCCAAACAAATGGTATATCCTTCCGAGTCAATCTGGTCAACAGAGTTGCAATTTTCGAAAATCCCTCTATAAATCTTCGATAATACCCCGCTAAGCCAAGGAAACTACGAACCTCAGTCACTATAGAAGGCTGTTTCCAGTTGACTACGACCTCAATCTTTGTAGGATCCACTGCAATACCCATACTTGATACCACATGACCCAGAAAAAAAATCTGTTCAAGCCAAAACTCACATTTGCTGAACTTGGCATATAACTCTTTCTCACGAAGCACAGATAAAACAATTCTCAAATGCTTCTCATGTTCTTCCCAGGATTTGGAATATACTAGGATATCATCAATAAAAACCACAACAAAACTGTCAAGATAGGGCTTGAAAATTCTGTTCATCATGTCCATAAATACTGCCGGTGCATTCGTCAATCCAAAAGGCATAACCATAAACTTATAATGCCCGTACCTTGTTCTGAACGCTGTTTTAGAAATATCATCTGGTTTGATTTTCAACTGATGGTATCTGCTACGCAAGTCAAGCTTGGAATAGATAACGGAACCTTGAAGTTGATCAAAAAGGTCATCAATATGAGGAAGAGGATATTTTTTTTTGATAGTAGCTTGATTCAACAGTCTATAATCAATACACAACCTCAATGTACCATCCTTCTTCCTGACAAACAAAACTGGTGCTCCTCAGGGTGAAACACTTGGATGAATGAAACCCATGTCTAACAATTCCTGCAACTGATTTTTCAATTCTTTTAACTCAGTTGGAGCCATTCTGTAAGGTGCTTTAGAAATTGGTGAAGTATCTGGCAATAAATCAATACAGAACTCCACCTCTCTATCCGGAGGCATAGAATACTCAGTTGAGAATACATCAATGAACTCATTCACAACTGGGACATGAGATAGCTCAGGAGACTTCTTACTAGAGTCTAACACATATGTCAAGTATCCCTCACACCCCTTTGATAACAATTTTCTAGCCTTTAATGCAGATATAACATGAATGTCAAATAAAGACTTATCAGCATCAAATATAAACACAGGCACATCAGGTATAGAAAAGGTGACTCGCTTCTTGTGACAGTCCACCAAGGCATGACAATTACTCAACCAGTGCATGCCTAAAATAACAACAAAATCTCGGATTGGCAACTCTACCAAATCTACTAGCAACACATGCCCACATATAATCACCTCACAAACATGATAAATCAAAGAGGATTCGAGGCACTCTCCCACAGGAGTAGAGACCTCTAACATATAAGACAACAACTTAGGTAATTTGTGCAAAGTGAATGCAAAATGAGATTTCACATAAGAATGAGATGATCCAGGGTCTATAAGAATACGAGCCCTGACACCTGAGACAGTTACAATACCTCTAATGACCGCGGTAGGATCTACCTCGCCTCGACCCAAGGCAAACACTCTACCTTGCACTCTCTCCTTAGGCTTCCCCTCAACATCCCTCTTTACACCACCTCTTGGCTGGCCACCCGACAGCCTGCCACCCGCAGCTTGACCCTGTTGAAATCTAGGACAATCCTTTTTAAAGTGCCCCATTTCTCCACAACTCATACATTTCCCTTGTGTGCTCCAACATTTGTCTTCAGAATGTCCCACCTTCTTACAAAAATTGCAAACAGTCCTAAATTGGCTAGATACAGGATGAGTTGAAACTGTGACAGTTCCTCCTCTAGCCACTCTTGGAGTTAAAGGCTTTGGTTGTCCTCTACTCTGACCTGAACCAAGGCCTGAAAACTTGGGCTTGATTCCACTACCTTCAGGTCTGCCCCGATGTTCTTCAATGTCATTTTCAATTCTATAAGCCATGTTTACTGCTGCCTGATAGTTGGGGAAATCATGTGTCAACAACTGCCTTTTGAAATTCAATCTCAGTCCCTTCACCAGTAGACTCTCCTCTCCTCCTCTGGTACTAAATGAGGACAATACCTTGCCAGCTCTGTAAACTTCGCTGAATACTGGGCCACTGTCAACGTCCCCTACTCAAGCCTCAGAAATTCAACCACTTTCTTATCACTGGTAATCAATGGAATGAAATGTTCTTTAATCCTTCTGGTAAATTTGTCCCAAGTTTGGGGCGTGTGGTCCCGCTCTCAACTCTCCTTAAGTATCTGCCACCAGTGCTCTGCAGGACCTTCCAACTTGAACACATCACATCTGACTTTCTCCTCGTCTGAACTTTCCATTGCCACAAAAATTTTATATATAGCTTCCAACCATCTTTCTGCTTTCACTGGATCTGGATCCCCATTGTAGCTTGGTGGAGCCATTTTGACAAACTTCTCTAACCCGTGTGCTTTTCTCCCCTCAGGTTGTTATTGAGCCTGACCCTGAGCTGCCATATTTTGAAGGAAAACCCTGATCATATTCATCATTTCAGCATTCTGGTTTTCCCCGGCTCCCCTATCACTCATATTTCCTTGATCCCTTTGCTGGTCATCACCAGTTCCAGCCATTACACCAATCCATGTATTAAACACTCGGCGTCAGATATCACACACTTCCCCTTAAACTAGACTTCTACCCTTGACTTCTAACCAATGTTCTGATACCAACTGTGGGAGCCACCCAGACCCGGGATCTATAGACTTGTGCCCCAAGCTGGAGGGTCCCAAACTACCTCTTTAAAAAAAACTTTTCTTTAGATTAACTTGAAAAGTATAACAACCTTTAACAAATCAACATAACCTCTCTACTTAGAGGTAGTATATAAACCCAGTTTCAAAAACATAACCTGTTTTAGTTAAAAACACTACAACTGTAAGGCTTACAAAAGCCACTTTAAAAGAAACCAACTCCCAGGTTAAATTACAACACAACATACTGAAAACATGCTTTATAAAAGTTTTATATACAAACTCCCCAAAGAATACCATCCACCCCTATTACTAACTCCCAAACCATACATACCCTGACAACCCCAAAAAGATGTCCAAACTACTTCCCGGCCTCACCGGTATGGTCCTCGTGTCTTAGCTGGATCTAAAACAATAAAGGGAATAGGGGTGAGAATAAATCTCAGCAAGCTATTATGGATGCAACAATATGCCATATAATATGCAATACATAAACAGGTTGCTCATAATCACATTGGTAAAGCGGTAAACACATTACGTTACCTCATTTTACCTTTCCCGTCCGAATAATAAGCCGTACAATGGTGGGAGTAAAACTCCACTCATTTGTGAACTGCTTAGGCATATTCACGTCTTATAAGACCCATTTTTCGGAGAAACATATAAGATATCATCAATCTGTAAGGCTTTTGGCTCGATACAGAAGCTGTAACCCCAGATTGTGGCCTCAGAGGGGAGCGGTCACAGGTATAATGTAATCTGAGCACCTTATGGAACAATTTCTCATAAGTGATCGTATTCGATTATACCCCCTATGATCAGCTGATATAAACACATTCAAGCGCGTAATAGATACTTGAAAATAATCCACACCTTGGGATATCAATACATAACATGTACTATTACTCATGTTAAACCATCACAATAGTGTAACATATATTTAAACACTATTGAATAACAATAATCCAACACATAGTATTAATACTCATGCTCAAACTAATGAAGTAGTGCAACATATATTTCATGCACTATATGAACCAATAACCATATATAGGTAACCACGCTGAGGTACAATGTGGTACAAGTAGCCCTAGGTATTCAATACATAACATGGAACACCTTCTATAAAGGTTCAATAAGTATTTACCAAGTTTTATCAACTTTGGCCAAGTATTTACAATGCCTTCTAACCATTTCCAGAACAATATTTAAAGACCTTCCCTATATCATTTTGGGCCATTTAAGATTCCATTATAAATTACTAATGTTGTGCTAAAGTTATAGTCAAAGAGAAACTAAATCCATACTAGTTTGATTAGGTTTAAATGGTCTAGAAATTGATACCCTGAAACTGCACTGGGCACGACTCGTGCCTCATAGCATGACTCGTGCCATTGACCTCCATAAAAACCAGCACGGGTGGAACAATTTTCACGACTCGTTATCACGAGTGAAAGGCTTGGGAATGACTCGTGCTCCAAGGCACGAGTCGTGTCCTTGCCCAGAAACTCATGTTCATGCTGAAACATCAGCAGCAAGGCAAGGAAATGGTCATTTTGGTTCAGCTCAGTATGTTTACCATCAGTATACACATTCCATAACCTCTATAACCTCCCTACAAGTCCATATAACACCCTTAACTCACTCTACCCCTTCCATTTCAAACCCCCCATGCCAAGAACACCCTACCCTTCATTCCAAAAGCCAAATAAAGTGATCCAAAAATACCAAACTCATTTATATAATCATAATAACATCATTTAACTTGGTATGAACAATTATGGAACAGAATCATAATAACTTACCAAAAATAGGTCAAAATAAAAAGAAGCTTTAATCGGGTATAAATGTTCTACTCGTCTTCTGGATCGATTATTTGCAATCAAAACGGAAAACGGATTGACGGTTAATTTATATGGATTTTCGAAAGGTAACCCTAGGTTTAAGATGGAACGTAGTGAGGAAGAGAACTGAGGGAGAGAAAGTGAGCTTCTGGGAGAAGCTTTGATGATATTTATATAACCCATTTACACTCTTGCTCCTCCAAGTCCTAGCTAACTACAATCAACCCCTTAACTTTACATTTACACCTAAGCTCCTCACTACTTTTTATAACTTCTCATTTAAAATTTCAAATATTTTAACTTTACTACATTGATTCCCATTTGTTCCAATTAGACGTTATATAATTGATTTTGATTTATTAACATCTAAAATCACGTAAATTAGCAAAATCTTCAAAATAAACACGTAATCACTCCAAAGATCATATAATACCTAATATGAGATGCGATTTACCCCACCCCCACGTGCTCCACATGTGACTAAAATGGTGCCTAGGTTTAGGTTTGTGACATGACATGACCAATGTTATGGCAATATTAACACTTTCCTTTAAAGGGGAGAGGTGAGGGGTTGGATCTAGAGGATGGTGAGGGATTGGTGGTGCAGTGGTAGCTACGGTTGGGCGATGGACGAGTTTGGGCGGTGAAGGCGGTGGTGGGGAAGGGGTGGTGGGGGTGGATTGTTTTAGGGTGAGTTCATGTTGAATAAGTTTTTCGTGTAGGTCTTCAAAAGAGATAGGGTTGTCTCGGGCTCAGGAGGAATCAATGACGGGTTTGAAGGTTTCATAGTCCAAACCTTTTAGGATGGTGTAGATTATGTCCTCGGAATCCATGGGTTTGCCAAGGATGGCAAGCTTGTCGGTGTATGATTTGACAGCATTCATGTAGTCGGAGATGGATAGCTGGGTTTTGGTAAGGTTTGCAAGGTTGTCTTTTATTTGAAGGATGTGGCCACGGGAGGGGTTGGCATAGGTGGTTTTGAGGATGGTCCAAGCTTCGTGGGAGGTTTTAGCTTGGGGAACTAGGGGATCAATGGCGGGATCTAACGTTCCTATGAGGGCCCCAAGGATGAGGCGATCTCGGCGAGACCAAGTTATGGCTGCCGGATTGGGGACAGAGGTGGTGGTGACCGGTTTGGTCGGTTCATCGTTTGTTTCAGCGATGGCTGGGGTGGTGGTGGTGATGTTATCCTCGGGTTTTGGATGGGTGTCATCGACAAACTTTAGGAGGTTTAGGCCAAAGAGGATAGAGGTTATTTGGGATGCCCACATGAGATAGGTTAGGGGGTGAGGGTACGGCAATAAGATAGGTTGACTAAGAAGAGGGGTTGGTCGGGTTGGGCAGCGTTTGGAATGGTGGAGGAAGCTCCGGCCATTGCAAGGGAGGGGAAGGGCTGCCAAAAATTGGGAGAGGTTTTAGGGTTTTTGGGTTTCGAATCATAATGCTCTGATACCATGTAAGATTTGGAAAAACTTGAATTGTTTATTCACAAGCATGTCAATATATAGTTACAATAGGGAGAGTCCTATTCTAATACAAGGATTGTGAAACCTGATCTATATAAGGGAAATATAGTTTCCTAATCTATGTATACTAGAATATATACCAAATACAAGAAGGAGAAGTAGATTAGGAAACAACTACTGAATGTATATCACATAATATAGAAACCAAATCCTCTTAGGAAACAACATAGCAGTTGGGTGACAAGTGAGGTGGCCGCTTGGTGCTGGCCGAGGCTGGAGCCTGGAGGGCAGTGGCTTTGGCCGAGGGTTGTGACTGCTGAGGGGGGCGCTTGGTGCTGGCCGAGGCTGGCGCCTGGAGTGCAGTGGCTTTGGCCGAGATCTATGACTGGGAAATGCCGAGGCTGGCGCCTCACTGCCTGTGTCATCCTTGTCATCCTTAATATCTCCTTCTTTTTCTTTCTATATTTCCACACATTAATGCCTAGTTACAATAAATATGTGCATATGTTTAAACTATTTAACTACATCAATAAAGAACAGATCTTGAGCCCTCCTTTTAGATATGATTTTTAGAACTCTTCTTACTTTGTTGTGAAAGAATTGTTGCTAGGTCTGTCACCAATTGTGAGATGACTTGTGTGAACATTTGTGCACACAAGTGTCTGCAAAACGAAGTAAACAACTTTTTTGGAAAAATAACTTAAAATGAATAGAATATAAATGCAGCGGAATAATTAAAACTTCAGCAAGAAACTTCTTGCTGGAACCTTTTCATAAAAGCACAACCTTGCTAGATAACAGGTTGTGAAGGAAACACTTACAATGAAAAGAAAATAAAGAACTAAAGATCAAAACTGAGTTCTAATCTAAGAACAACAAAAACATAAACTCAATCTCGAAGGATCAATCTCTGATCTTCAAGACACACAAGCAAAAGCTCTCAAGGACTTCTATCTCAATATCTCGGTATAACTCTCGTGGAATCGGTGATTGATAATGGAGGTTAAAGTCTCTTTTTATAGCCAATCAAGAATCCTTCATTGACAAGGATTCAATCCCTTCCCTGTAATTTGGATCCTCCTTTCCTTATCTCCAAGAGTCCATTCCTCCTTGAGTCTTTTACCTAAAGTACAAAACCTATCTAAGTATAAAATGTTAGCAATTAGTCAACATAAACTTTATTTACATTTTATTTCCTAATCTATTTATGTAATAAATATACATAACTTTAGATATCATAATCACAAAGATTTAAGGAAGGATCAAAGAGTATTTCCATACTCTTTCAATCTCCCCCTATCTTTGTGGTCTGATAAAAAACCTGCAAAACAATTTGTTAAGTCTAAAACAAACAACTTTCATCACATAGTTATCAGTTTTAAGTTATTACAACCCAAACATAAAAACAAAAGTTTCACAAGATTTAGAGATCTGAGTAGAGATTCGAGAAACGATCTTCTCCCGTAAGTTCCTTCTCCATTTCTTTGGCAGTATCATCCACATCTTGTTCAATGTTAAACTCCAACCCTTCATCATCATCCCTTCTAGCAGCTTTAGCTCCCCCTGCATTAGATACTTCTCCCCCTTTTTTAGAGGAACCAGAAAGAACCCCTTCTAAATCAGCAATACTCTTCGCCAAACCAGCATTGTGAGAGGTGATCTGGGCTCGAAACAGAGCAATCTGAGCAATAATGGCGAGTTTGTATGCAAGTGCAACTGTTGTGTGCAGAGTTGTGTGCACAGCTAGTTGAGTAATTGACTTCACCGAAGCTGAAGGAGGGGGGAGCACACCAAACTTGGCAAGGTCATCAATCCGGGACTGTCATGCATGGTTTTGGGGACCTTAAACTGTTCGGAAATGATGGCCAGTGTGTCACCAGGGATATACTCTACCCCTTGGCCCTTAAGCATTGCATAAATTAAACTGGGGTGAGGGTAAGCATATGAGGTATTGGAGGTCTGAACAAAGTTCAAGACAGTGTCAAAAATTGCCTTTCCTAGATTGAATTTATTCTCCCCAACCCTGAACAGAATAAGATTTGGTCTTAGGTGACTGAGGAGGAGTTGGATGTGGGCAACCAGTTGGACCTCATAATGTGGTGTAAAAACACAAAAGATTTGGACAATAAGGTTGTCCTAAACCCATCAACCCATTTTGAAACCATTCCCTCTGTTACAGACCTAACCGCTTCATCATAATCAAAGGATAACAAATCAAGAGGAAAATCTGGGGTTCCAAGGAAGTCGTTAATCCTAGATGGACTTAAATCTATCACTTGATCCCTAACAAACACCTTCCCAAAGTTCGGGGATCTATCAACACCAACATCACGGCTCAATTTTGCAAAAAATTCTAGAACAAGTGATCTGGAATAAGGGATAGGGAAATCCAAAGAAAAATCTAAACCCCTCTCAGTGAAAAAATTTGTAAAGCCCAATTTTTCAAGCACATCAAAATTTCTCTTCTTTTCGACAACAAACATCCTATGAACATTTGTGGATAAACGGCTTTCAGCCTCAGATGTATAGAAGAGGGAATTGTGGGATTTGTTCAGGTTGTAAGGAGAAGGAGGAATACGAACAGTGGACTTACGTGACCTGGAGGAGGGTTTGGAGACAGTACTGCTACTTACTTGAGTAGTCGTGTGTGCAGTTGTGCGCACAACATCCAGTGCACTAGGTTGCACAAATTTCTCTTCTTTTTTGGGCCTCTTGTGACGGAAAATTTCAGAATCGCTAATTGTATCCTCCGAGCCTAGTGAGCAGTAGCGTCGCTTGAGTCATCGAATTGTGATGATGACCCTTCCTCAGTCATAACTGGATCTGCTTGAAATCTGGTGGAGCTTCGGGTTTGCGTTTATAGCTTCTCTCCTCCTGAATTGTTGCCAGAGATGATGTCTGAACCCTAGTCGGAGAGGTAGCCTGAACCCTAATCGGGACAGTTCTTTTTTTGCCGGAGATTTTTCCTTGACCAGCGTTACAATCGACTGATCGTCTTCGTTGAAAGCTGTCGTTGATGGCTCTTTTGATTTATTTTTCATCCTCATCTGAGGAATCATTCAGAACCAACCTTCACCTTGCACCGGCGAGATTTCTAGATTTGGGTGTAGGGTACTTCTTTGGTACAGCAGCAGGTCTAGGACCTAGAAAGATGGCAGATTTTCCAGAGTCAATCAACCTGTGTGAACGTTGGGTTCCTTGCAGCAGTGGTTGACGGGCAGTATGTATGGCAGCAAGGATAGATTGATCCTCCACATCATTTGCCGTTTGTTTTCGGCCGAGGAAATGAACGTCCATAGGGCGGTCTGATTGTGGAGCGTTGATCAAATCTGTCACAGTGGCATTGTGTTTGGTGGTTGTCGGAGCAGCAATAGAAGATGGAGACTCCATTGATGAAAATTTGCAAATTGTTAGTAGAGAGAGAAAGCAGTAGGAGGAGAGAGAAAGTTGATAGGAGAGTTGTGAGGAGATGTGTGATTAGACTTGTTTGAGCTACTTAAGGCACAACATTGATGAGGGGTAATGATCACATACCTTGAAACTCGAATTATGAGAAGGAGAAGGGATACGGGCGATGGTTTGTGTTATTTACCCTTTGACCTTCCATCATCAAAATGGATTAGGGATCAAAAAATTAAAAAAAAAAAAACTTACCATATTTTGTGACAATAATTGCTTTCCTTAACTAAATAGGAAATTGCCCTGATTAAACAACTCCTCACCGTAGTCTCCTTTGACTGCTAGAATTCACAAACACCTCGGTATAAAAATATCACTGAATATAGTAGAAGCATTAGATCACTAAACATTAGTCACAACAAAAATTTGATTATTTATTTGCCAAGGATTTCAAATGACCTATTTTTGCACAACATGCCTATTATGAGAAACAATGCACACATAGTGAAGATTATAATTTCAATAAATTGCAACATGGTATGATTAGATTACATATTGACATAATTTGACCAACAAGAATTCGATGAGATTACCCTTAATCATGTAGCCTCTGGAATGTCTCCATATTAGGCATTGAAATAGTCACAGAGAAGAAGCTATTCACTCTCACACCATAGTGCTTGCCCAAATTTTTATCCCAAGTGATGCAACAATAAGGCATTGGTATTGAGCACATGAGTGGAAGTTTCAAAATAAATAGAGGCAGCTTGCTTTTCTCAGTGACCTTAGATTAGACACCCACTCCATGATAGATATCAAACGAATATTTTAACAAGGGAATTTTATCACCTAGTTAGAAGGTGTCTCACATTCAAGAGTCAAGTAGTGTCGATATAGTAAAACAATCAAGTGATCACAAGAGACAATCGTGCAATGAATGAATGCAGGAATATACCCCCTTTTTTTTTCTTTTTTTTCAGTGTTTTCTGTAATACACAATTATACAGAGATGCACAGTTGTCTGCACAGTTGTGCAGTCATCTGTGATCACACAATATGAGAGTGTTCTTGAGGAAAGAAAATCTCTCAAAATCTAAAGCCTTGATAAATATATCAGCAAGTTAATCTGTTGTTCCAACATGTTCAAGAGTAATAGTTTTTTTTTCAACAAGATCTATTATAAAGTGGTGCCCAATATCTATGTGTTTTGTACGGGAGTGTTGTACATGATTTTTTGCAATATCTTTAGCACTCATGTTATCACAAAATACAGTTAGGGTTTCACTTTTCAATCCATAATCATTTATCATTTTGTTCATCCACATCAATTGGGTATAATAACTACCTACTGCCACATATTCTGATTCAGCAGTAGATAAAGAAACATTGTTTTGTTTCTTACTAAACCATGACACAAGATTATTCCCTAAATAGAAACACCCACCGGTGGTGCTCTTTCTATCATTCGTATTCCCAGCCCAGTCGGAATCACTAAAACCCACCAAGTTTGTGTTGGTATCTCTCATATAGCTTAACCCCAACTGAGTGGTACCTCCAACATATCTTATAATGCGTTTCACAGCCTTTAAGTGGGATACTTTGGGGTCAGCTTGATACCTAGCACAAATGCACACACCGAGCATTATGTCAGGTCTGCTAGCCGTAAGATACAACAAGCTCCCTATCATACTCCTATAGAGGGTGTGATCAATACTTTCTGATGCGGGAGTCAAATGGTCGGTATTTAAAACTCTTAACAAATTCAGTCCACTTTCATGGACTGTATCTCCCAATCCTCCTGTTCAAAAATTACAAATAATATATCATTGGAAAGGTCTTGGAGTGTAGTTTCTACAGAACTTTTCGGATCATAAATTGGAGTTTTCTAGAGGAAGTTATGACTATTTTACTAGAAGCTGCACACATGGATATATTCATCCGAATTTTACAAAGTCTTTTGATCTTTCATATTTCTAATTAATCTTATCATGCACTAATTAAGTGTTTGGTTTTTTTGTTATTCCTAAGCTTGGAGGGATGTTCAAGTAATCTATAAATAGGCCATAACATATCTTTGTAATGGAAGTTGAATTTTGAGTTGATTATAATATAAAGATAGTGCTTTGTGCCTTCTTCCAATGTTCTTATCTATTCGGTGGATTCCATTTAGTGGCGAACATCCTTACTCTGTATCTCTTCGGTAGATTCCGTCGAGTGGTGAGTAATTATGCCCTGTATCTTCAAGGTGGATTCCTTGAAGTGGTGAGCATACCAATCCGTTACTATTCTTTGTTTTCTTTATTTTGCTTCCGCTACGTTTTTTCGGCATCAAGTGGTATCAGAGCCGAAACCAGGATTTTCTTGTTTTGGTAAAAATATCCTTTTATCCCTTTCATCTCTCTTTCGTTCATCAACTTTACTTTTTTTCTCATTTTGTTATCTTCTTAAAAAAAAAAAAAACTTCTTTCTTGATTTACCATGGTTGATCTTTGTTGACCGTTCACCGATTCAGTTACTCCGCAACAGGCTATTGATTGGTCTAAACCTCCTGTATTTGATGAATATCCTACAAAATTTTCATTTGATCAACTTGAAAATTGTTTCTTTCCTTGTTTTGACAAATGTATGGATAATTGTCAAATTTGTGGATCTCTTATACTTGGGCAAAATTCAAAAGTTTTCAACAAACTTACATTGTGTCGGCCAAGTGATAGTATTCAAAATCCTAAACTTTACTATTGCTCCAAAGATCCTTTTGATTTTAATCATTCAAGGATTTCTATTTCTTGTTTCATGAACAAGATCATTATTGATTATTTTCTCAAAACTTGTTGGAGTGATTGGATGGATCCTGTAAGAAAAGCCATAAAATTTAAAGTTCGTCAAGTCTATAACGGAAAATTTCAAGTATTCACATTTTGTCTCAAATGGAGAATTGTTACATATATTTTTGAGATACTTACCAAAATTCGAGGGCGAATTTTCTTCAAGTGGGGGAGTATGATGCGGGAGTCAAATGGTCGGTATTTAAAACTCTTAACAAATTCAGTCCACTTTCATGGACTGTATCTCCCAATCCGCCTATTCAAAAATTACAAATAATATATCATTGGAAAGGTCTTCGCGTGTAGTTTCTACATAACTTTTCGGATCATAAATTGGAGTTTTATAGAGGAATTTATGACTATTTTACTAGAAGCTTCACACGTGGATATATTCATCCGAATTTTACAATGTCTTTTGATATTTCATATTTCTAATTAATCTTATCATGCACTAATTAAGTGTTTGGTTTTTTTGTTATTCCTAAGCTTGGAGGGATGTTCCAAGTAATCTATAAATAGGCCATAATATATCTTTGTAAGGGGAGTTGAATTTTGAGTTGATTATAATATAAAGATAGTGCTTTGTGCCTTCTTCCATGCCAAAATCAAGGGAGAAACGCGTTTCTCCATAATTTATGGAGAAACGGGTTTCTGAATATCCAGAATCTTTTGAAAGGATATCCAGAAATTTTGTATTGGCCATGACCTTGGCACATGGTTACTGGATATCAGTCTCAAAGGTTCTGGATATCCAGAACCCTTTGATCATGATATCCAGAAACTTTTGAAAGGATATCCAGAAATTTTGTTTTAGCCATATTGGCCATGACCTTGGCACATGGTTACTTCTGGATATCAGTCTCAAAGGTTCTGGATATCCAGAACCCTTTGATCATGATATCCAGAACCTTTTGAAAGGATATCCAGAAATTTTGTATTGGCCATGACCTTGGCCCATGGGTACTTCTGGATATCAGTCTCAAAGGTTCTGGATATCCAGAACCCTTTGATCATGATATCCAGAACCCTTTGATCATGATATCCAGAAGTTATGTTAGAATGGGACTCACACATACCCCAAATCTATATCCAGAAACCAGTGAAAAGTATATCCAGAAAACAGTGAAAAGTATATCCAGAAAAAAGTGAAGGCCATGACCAGAAAGTTGGTATGTGTTGGTCCCATTCTAACATAACTTCTGGATATCATGATCAAAGGGTTCTGGATATCCAGAACCTTTGAGACTGATATCCAGAAGTTTTAGAAAAACACGTTTCTCCATAACTTCTGGAGAAATGCGTTTCTCCGGAGACCTACTCCTTCTTCCATTGTTCTTCTCTATTCGGTGGATTCCGTTTAGTGGCGAACATCCTTACTCTGTATCTCTTCGGTAGATTTCGTTGAGTGCTGAGTAATTATATGCCCTGTATCTTCAAGGTGGATTCCTTGAAGTGGTGAGCATACCTATCCGTTACTATTCTTTGTTTTCTTTATTTTGCTTTCGCTACGTTTTTCCGGTATCACTTTCACCCTCTTCATCTTTACAAAGCTTTGGGGATGATCCCATCGGAGTTTTCAGGTGTGAGGCATTGTCAAACCCAAATTTCTTTTCCAAACTCTTAGCATACTTGGATTGTGAAACTTACATTCCTTCATTGGTTTGAGTAATTTGAAGTCCAAGAAAGAATTTCAGTTCCCCAACCATACTCATTTTGAATGTGGATGTCATACTTTTAACAAACATTTCAAGTAAGTCATTAGTAGTAGCACCAAAAACTATGTCATCCACATAAATTTGAGCAACAAGCATGCCCTTTTTATTTTTCAAAACAAACAATGTCTTATCCACCTCTCCTCTATTCAAACCAAGTTGAATTAGGTTCTCAGTCATCTACCATACAAAGCATGTGGGGCTTATTTAAGACCATAAATCTCCTTTTTCAACTTATAAATATGATTTGGCATAGAAGGTTCCTCAAACCCTTTAGGTTAACAAAAGCTTCCTCATTTAACACACTATTTAGGAACGCACTCTTGACATCCATCTGATGTAGAGTGATTTTCAAGTAGCATGAAATGGCTAGCAACAATCTGATAGACTCAATTCGGGCTACGGGGGCAAAGGTTTCATCAAAATCCACCCCTTCCATTTGAGAGTAGCCTTAAGCCACCAAAAGTGCTTTATTCCTTGTTATGCTGCCTTGTTCATCAGATTTATTCTTAAATATCCATTTGGTTCCAATCACATTGACGTGAGAAGGCCTAGGAACTAAGAACCAAATGTCATTTTTCTCAAACTGGATTAATTCCTCTTGCATGGCATTAATCCAATTTTCATCTTTCAAGGCTTCCATTACATTATTTGGCTCATAATTAAGCAACAAAACAACAAGAGTTTACCTGATGGTACACAGATTGTACACATAACAAACCTGCAAGGTCGCGGTAGTTGACCTTTTTCCCTCGTGTTTTCATGCCTTCATCCACTTCCCCTATGACCTGGGATGTGGGATGATTTCCCTGTATTCTGGATGGAATGTCCCTTTCTCTGCTTACATCCTCTTCATCAGTTTCAAAATCTGAACATTGGTCTTCATTCGTTTGACCAATTATGTTGTCAGTTGTGTGAACAACTGGTTGAACAATTGTTTGCACAGTAGGCTGTTCTGCAGTTTTAATCACCTCTGCTGGTTCAGATTCGTCATCAACTGGTTCTGGCTCCCAAATACAACCTGTAATATCATCCTCAACTATTTTTACATTAAGATCTGTAGCATCATCAAAAACAACATTTATGGATTCCATGACAGTTTTGATTTTGAGATTATAGACCTCTAAACGCCCTACTATTAGTTGAGTAACCAAAGAAGATGGCTTTGTCACTTTTGAAATCGAACTTATAGATACTCACGCTCATTCAAGATGTAGCAAATACACCCAAAAACATGAAAGTATTTGACCGTGGGTTTCTTTCCAAGTAGGATCTCATAGGGAGTCATGGTACTTCCAATTCTTAGAAAGACATGATTCCCCACATGACATTTTTGTATTTACAGCTTCTGCCCAAAAATTTTTGGTTAGATTTTTAGAGCTTAACATTACTCTAGCCATCTATTGTAATGTACGATTTTTTCTTTTCGCTACCCCATTTTGTTGAGGGGTTTTGGGGGCTGAGAACTCGTGAGTAATCCCCTTTGAATCGCAAAAAGCTGAAAAGGTGGCATTTTCAAATTCAGTACCATGATCTAACTTGACTCTAATGGCTTTTAAGCCATATAAGTTTTTGACCCTTTTGTACCAAATTTTGAATTCATCAATGGTGTTGGACATTTCACTTAAAATATTACCCATGTATATCTAGAAAAATTGTCCACACACATAAAACAGTATTTTTTTAGAGACATGCTTTCCACCTCTATAGGACTCATTAGGTCAGTGTGGATCAATTCAAGACACTTTGAGGTTCCATAGTTTTGAACCTTTTTATGAGTCGATTTGGTTTGTTTCCCCTTTTGACATGACACACACACACTTAATTTCTTCATGTCTAGTTTGGGCAAATCTTTTGCAACCCCAAAGTTGATTAAGTCTCTGATTTTTCTTTCACTGGCATGACCAAGCTTTTGGTGCCAGATAGTAGTCTCATCGATTTTAGTGGAAAAACATGACACAATGCTACCAACTTTGTAGTAGTTATCAGAGGATCGAATACCAGTTAAAATAATAGTGGCAACGGTCATAGAGAAGCTTCCACCAGGATGTAAAGACTTCAAAAACTATCTCAAGCATAAACGCAAGGAGATGAGTCTTGAAGACTTGGTAATTTGGCTTCAGATTGAGGAGAATAACCGCAAGGCTGAAGAGAAGTCTACCAAGGGAAAGGTGGATGCTAAGGTCCATCTTGCTGTGTCAAGAACCAACAACCAAAAACGAAAGCCCTTTGGAGATGCCAAGAAGGGTTCTGGGAAAAAGTTCAAAGGTGTTTGCTATAATTGTTGAAAATCCGGTCACATGTCCAAGGAATGTCGTCATCTAAGGAAAGAAGACAAAAGGGCTAACAGGAATCAAGCTAACGTCGTCGATGACATGGATCTTGATATAGCCGCTATGGTGTTTGAAGCCAATGTAGAAAAGTTGGATGACAACCCGAGAGAGTGGTGGATAGACACCGGAGCTACCCGCCAAATATGTGTCGACAAGGAGAGCTTCTCATCCTACACTCCTATCAACGGACAGAAGCTGTATATGGGAAACTCCGCTACTTTCGACGTCGATGGACACAGAAAGGTTATGCTGAAGATGAATTCAGGCAAGGAGCTGACGCTAGTGGATGTGATGTAGCATGACAAGGACCAGGACCACAAACTGCTGTTGGAGAGGCGCCAGCCTCGTGGGGTGCCGGGCGGCCGCCTCAAGAGGTCTGCACGAATCACGAGAAGTTTCTCGAGGATTGATTTTGTTTTATTATTATTAGTTTGTTTTATTTTGGATTCGTCTCGTATTATTATCATTATTATTCATTTTAGTATTTTCAGACGAGGGGTATTTTAGTCTATAGGGTTTTAAATAAGTCATTAGATATCTTTTCCTTTATTGATTAGGTTTTTATTATTTCTTTTCCTTTATTTATTTGGATTTGAAAGTATAAATAGATTGCTAGAGATTTTGTAATAGGGGATCTTTTTATCAATTAATTTCATTGCTAGTTTGATAATCCCTACACCTTGTGTGTTTATCTAGGTCATTAATTTGGTTTGCAGAATAATAATTTTAGGAGGTTATTGTTTTAAGGAAATGCGATTCCTTGAAGAAGAATTGGTTTAGGACATTCTTGTTTATCTATTCCGCTGCGTATTACATCAGGATGTGCTGCATGTTCCGGACATTCGCAAGAACTTAGTCTCAGGCTCATTATTGAGTAAGGCTGGTTTTAGATTAGTCTTTGAATCCGACAAGTTTGTATTGACCAAGAATGGTCTTTTCCTTGGAAAATGTTACCTTTATAAAGGCCTTTTCAAGATGAATGTAATGAACGTTTACCACCCAGAGGCGAAGAATAAAAGTGTTTCTTATGTTTACTTGTTGGATAGTCTTGATTTATGGCATGGTAGATTAGGACACGTAAATTTTAACACAATTAAGAAGTTAGTGAATCAAGAATATTTATCACTATCTAAATTCGATTCAACTGACAAATGTGAAATTTGTGTAGAAGCAAAAATGACTAAAGGATCATTTCACTCGGTAATAAGAAACACGACACATCTTGAATTAGTTCACACAGATATATGTGATCTAAAGTTTGTGCAAACTCGAGGTGGAAAAAGTATTTCATTACTTTTATTGATGATTGCACAAGATATATTCTCAAAAAGGCACATATAACTCTTCAGAAACTATAAATAGCCCCCTCCAGGATTGACAATTTAATTTATTCTAAATATCCAAAGTATTATAGCAATTAGAAATAGAGAGCATCTTGTAGCATAAATTTCCTTCAAGTCCAGAAGTTCCAAATACTCAGATTTGTTCGCCGGAGTCGTTAATTTGGAGTGCTCCTATTAACGATAGTTAAAAGTTGTTGCATCTTAGAGAAGATTGTCGTTAATCTGTTAGCACCAGTGCGGGAAAAATTCTTCTTGCGGAGATTGTGTCCAACACAAGCCTCGACTATTTTACGTCCATATATTTTTTTTATTATTTATTCCGTCATTTTCAAGACAGCCTAAATATAATTTAACAGATATTTATATGAGCGTGCAGCGCATTTTAGGGACAAATAAAACATCATTAATATAAATTATTCAGCCAAGGCTACATTGCAATCTACAATGACTTTGTTGACTACCGAAGCGAAGTACATGGCATTGACAGAAGCTGCTAAGGAGGGAATATTGCTAAAGGGTTTGATCAGCGACCTTGGGTTAAATCAGGATCACGTTACATACAATATTTTGTGACAGTTTGAGTGCAATATTTTTGGCCAAGGATCAAGTTAATCATAAGAGAACCAAGCACATAGACGTGAGGTATCATTTTTTGAGAAGTAAGAAGCGGGTCAAGGTGAAGAAAGTCGGCAATGCGGACAATCCTTCTAACATGTTCATGAATTCCGTTCCAACTTGCAAGTTTCAATATTGTTTGGACTTTCTAAATGTTCGCAGCTGTTAGACGGCATCTGAGTTAGAGGGGGAGTTCTGGTTTTGTGATTTGGAGGTTAGATGTCAAGGTGAAGATTTGTTGAATTTAATGTTATATAAGTTGGGGACGCCTGAATTAGGGGATTGAACAAAGAAATCAGTAATTCATGTGACATACCAGGGGGCGACCGCGCCAAGGCAGGAGGGCGACCGCGCCCCAGGGGAGCGATCACACCTAACCCTCTAGACAAAGAGGGCGGTCGCGCCCTAGCCCATTTTGGGCATGACGCCGACTATTTTGTGCAGGATTTTAGAAACCCTACACGGTTAGGAGTACGCAGTATAAATAACTCCTATCCCCTAACAATTTGATGTGATTCTAGTGTAATAGGTATATCAATAATTATAGGGTTCTGAAGTTCTCTTCCTCGTCTGTTTTCTAGATCTTAATCAGTTTGAAAAGAAAGGAATTCTTGTGGTCAAGAATTCGTGAACTAGATTAGATATTGTAATCTGCTGATTTCCGGTTAATAATAATATTCTTTCCTTCTACCCCGTATGTAGTCAAGTTGGTGAGCAACGTATATTGTTGTATTGTTGTATTGTGTGATTGTTTTTGTTTTCAATCTTCTACATAAATATGTTCTAACATTGTGCCTGGTCAAGAGACGAGAGTAGCTTTTCCACTGTCATTCTTTGTGTTTTTTTGTGTGTGTATGTGGTCGTCTGTGTGCACATATGTTTTGGGGATTGAAGTTGGACAAATTCTCTCCCCGTTTGTTTCCTACTTCATAGCACTTTATTTTCGCTTTCCTTACGGTAAATACAAATAATCACTATACAATAAGTAACCACACAAACAAAATAGCAAATTTCATTTGAAACTTTATGCATAAATTATATCATACCAATGGAAATACTTTACAATTCTTTTCTTGTTTTAACAGGCCTTTCTATTTTGGTCAATTTGTTTAGTGGGAAAGTGCTTATTTTGGCAGACAATGATTTATCAGTAACTTTTACCCGAAGTAGCTACCCAGATGATTTTGTATTTCGAAGAAAGTCCCGAACACATAAAATCCAAGATGATCACAAGTCCAAGATGAGGAAGGGATCAAAGTCCCGAACACATAAAATCCAAGGAATCCCGAGCGACAACCAACTAAATGGTTTGTACGTACGGAAGACAACTTGGAACATTCCCCCCCCCCCCTCTTTTCAACACATGCACACAAGAAAGCACACAAGCAAGCACAAAAAATGGAATCTAGGGAGACTTTCTACGGCAAGGCACCTTGGGTGAACGACGATCCGTTCTTCCCAAGGGGTAACTTAACCTCCGAACCCTATGTGTGTGTGTATTTCGGTACTATTGCTGCATAATAACAAAAGGGTTTTTGCATCGCCCAAACTACAGTTGGTATAAGAAGTTATATCAGATTGGGGTCTCTATATACTACGCATAAACTTTTGAAACAGTCTTTTCGGATAAATAGAGGTACCTAACTGTGTTGTTTGAATGCACAGAAAAGTTTCTATTGAGAAAACTGTCTGTACTGAATGAACTTTTGATGATGGAATGAGCTCTAGATCATATGCTAGCAAGCTGTAAGGACTGAATGGGAACTTTTACAGTTGAATTTGTCTACATTTTTTCTTTGAATCTTGTCAATTGTATTGATGTTCTTCTTTCCTATTGTGCAACTTTATACTCCCTCAGTTATGCAAAAATAGTTATGTATTCCATTTTGCGTGTCATAGAAAAAGAGTCCACTTTCTTTTTGGGGTCGGAAATGATGAATGGTGTCCACAAATTAACTAATGACGCATATTCTCTATTTTGATTGTGTCCGCAACTTTTGTTACCTTAAACTAAATGCAAAAAGTAATACGCTCATTATTTGAAAAGCCAAAATCCAGGGAGAAACGCGTTTCTCTAAAAGTTATGGAGAAACGGGTCCCGACTTGTCGCGCGACAATGAACTGGATATCCAGAACCTTATGAAAGTGATATCCAGAAACCTTCAAATGAATATCCAGAAACCTTCAAAATGTTTCTGGATAATCATTTGATGGTTTCTGGATATACATTTGAAGGTTTCTGGATATCCAGAAACCTTCAATAGCAATTTCTGGATATGCCCTAACACATTTCTGGATATGCACCTAACAGTTTCTAGATATGCACCTAAAAGTTTCTGGATATACATTTCACATACTTCTGGATATGCACCTAACAGTTTCTGGATATCAAACCCAAAGTTTCTGAATATCCAGAAGCTTTGGTCTTGGTCTTGGGTTTTTTTTTTCTGGATATCAAATGCAAAGCTTCTGGCTATTAAAAACACGTTTCTCCATAGTTATGGAGAAACGCATTTCTCAGCAGACCTACTCATTTGAAAACTATTAGGACCTAACTTTGATCAATGTCTCAGTTAGTTGGTTTTGATAAAGGAATATATATATAGAACAGGGTTTATATCAAAAGAGGAAATCTGTCATATTCATCTTTCAGTTTATTTGACAGCTGTGAGTCTGACAGTTATGATTCTACCTTATACTTTGGTTACAATCAATCAATAACATGAATCATATTCCCCCTCTAAGATATCAAGATCATCAAGTACATCTCAATCCTTATTAGAGATCATCTCTGATAGTTAAGCCTTGGTATGATCTGACAGCTATGGCTTCAGTCCCTCAGACAGCCATTACTATGTCTCATTCTTTGATGCCAAAATCTCAACCAAGATGGATACTGTATTCTCACAGCTATCAAGTTCACCTTTGAAGACCATTGAAGACCTTCTGGAAGCTCTCAGCTCAAGCCAGCTCATGAAGACCTGCAAGTGGACAAGTGGGGCAAAGACCAGTCAAGACTCATTAATGAAGCTGCAACAGTCACATTCCAACGGCTACATTGAAGGCTATAAATAGAGGAGTTCATCCTCTGCACAAAACACTCTTGAAAAACACTCTTTTTCACAGTCCATAAACCTCTCCCTTACATCCCTACACACAAATCACTACACACCAATCCCTACCCTTCAAACACTGTTCCAAACCAAAAACCTTCAGCCTGAAACCCCTGTTTCAACAACAACAACCCTAGTGTGTTAATTCACAAATTCCAAATCCTAAGACTGTACTTTAGGTGTAGAAATAATTTGTAAACACTCAAAACTGTTCTTTGAGTGTATTAGTTGTTTTTGTAAAATCTTGAGACTGTACTTCAAGTTGTAAGAACACTTAAGACTGTACTTTAAGTGTATCCCTAGTTGACTGTACTAATTAGGAAGAGGAAGTTCAAGGAACTTGCCTTATCAATCATTTGTAATTCTTGTTGATTAAGATTATAATAAAATTGATCTCACTTGTCAAGATTGACAGTGGGGGTGGATGTAGGAGGAGTGAACTCTGAACCACTTTAAATTCTCTGTGTTATTATATTTCTGCAAACACATTCACACACTTGCATTATTTCATTGTGTTCTTTGTCCTATCATTATTTCAAGCTTCACTTATTCCGCTGCACAATTCAACAAATATCCGATGTGCCTAAGTCAAACCATAGCCGTTCGATCATCTGCATATCAAACAAGGGCCTTTCAATTGGTATCAGAGCTTGTCTTCACATTCAAAAGTCTAACAACTTGTGAAGGATCCTCTTCAAACCCACCATGCCTCAACCAAGGAGAAATAATGAGAAAGACATCCCACACATTGATGACTGTGGATCTTTTGAGATCTATGCATCAAAAATAAAAACATACCTTGATGCAAACAGTATATGGAACTGGTATGTTCTAGAGAATGAAGTGTCCTACCCAACTCAAATTTGTATTGATGGAGGACCTAGTAAGATCAAATCCCCAGAAATATGGTCTGAATCTGAAAAGCAATTAATCAGTGCAAACTTAAAAGTCAAAAACATTCTTCAAAAGAGTGTAAATGACTCACTAGCAGAAGAAATTGCTAAGGAACCAAATGCCAGATCAGCATGGACTCTCATCCAAACTAAGGACACAAAATTTGTATAACTTGCTTAGGCAATTAGACAACTTCAAGTTCTATCCTGGAGAAAAAGTGAGTGCTGCTCAACCAAGGTTTGAAAACCTTTTTAGATCTATTGCTGACCATGGAAAAACCTTTGAACAACAAGATCTCTGCCTCAAGATATATTCTAATCTCCCACAAGAATATGAAAAGGTAGCATTACCTATTAGAGAAGGATCTGAATGGAGCACAATGACAGTTGAACAGTATTTTGGAAAGCTTGAAGCTTATGAACTGGAAGGTATGATAAAAATTCAACCAGTTCCTACCATTTCACAAACTTTAGCCTTAACTGCTCAAGAAGTTGTCCACAAACCAATCACTCACCAAGACATTGAGACCATTGTCAACAATGCCCTTCAAAAGATAAACATCAGCTCCAAACCTGTCAGCAAACAGATCTCTCAAGAAGATATTCCAAGTCTCATATCCATTGTTTGAGAAATGCCATGAAATTTCAAAAGAAATCTTTTGACAAAAAATACAACCCTTCCACATCTAATTCTCAACAAGACAGCTACAAGAAGACAATTGATTGCTTCAACTGTGGAAAGCAAGGACATTACTCATCTGATTGTCTTGAACCAAGGAAACCTAGGGACAATCAGACAGCTAAGAAATTGACTTACTCAAAAGAGATCATTCACAGTTCCAGGTGCAACTGCTTCAATTGTTCCAAAAATAAAAATGACAAAAACAAGGAGCAAGTTATGATAGCTGATTCATCAAAATTCAGTGATGAAGAGTATGTGTCAAGTGATGATTCTGACAATGAAGGAGAAGAGGCCATGCTATGCCTTATAGCTGAAGATGAGGAAGAATCAGACAATGAGGAAGAATCAGACCATGAGGAAGAAATGGAAGCACTTGCTGCAGATGAACTGAAAGAGGTACATGATTTTAACTCTTTAAATATTGATGGTTTCAAACAATTAGTTTGCACTCTTTTAATTCAAACCAAAAAACAAAAAACTAGCTTTGCTTCACTGGTCAATGAGAACCTTTCCCAAACCTCAACCATTGACACCCTCACAAAAACCAATTCTGAGCTTGAGAAAGCCTGTCAAGGGCTAAGAGATCAATGCTTCATGCTTGAAAAACAAAACATGGATCTGACAGCTGAGGCATCCAGTACTCAAGAAAACTGTCAAAGACTCATAATTCTTGAAAAAGAAAATGAGGCTCTTAAAAAGAAAATAGATTCATGGAACATGTCAAGCAAAGCATTATCCCTTTTCACCTACACCCAAAGACGTCCCAGTGACAAAACAGGGATTGGTGCTGATGATCATACACAAAAGGTGTACACTCCTCCCACTGGTGAAAAGGCCATTGAAAAAATGGTTCTAGAAAATCTAAGCTCTGGCAGCTATCAAGTTCAAACCTATCCTGTTCAAACCAAAGGAAAATCAAAGGAAATCTTGATTGGTCCTAGTCAGTCAAAGGAAGGACCAAGTAAAATTCAAGGAAGCAAGTATATTTGGGTTCAAAAAGGGGCCAATATACAGGAAGAAGTCAAGCTGCAAAAATGTGCTAGTCAGTCAAGTCCTAACAGACAGCCAAGGCTTGACAGACAGCCAAGGCCTGACAGACAGCCAAGGCCTGACAGACAACCAAAACCTTCCAAACAACAAAGAACCCCAAGGCAACAAAGATTCTATAACAAACATAGATACACCAAACAACAAAAACCTCAATGGCAATACTCAAATGGAAGAAGTCATGCAAGTCAAAATGACTCTCCCAGATCATCCTATTCAAATAACTTTCAGTTTCAACCCCAATACAACAACCCAAACCACTTCTTCAATCCATCCCAATCCACTGTCCTTACACCTTACATGATGCAAATCATGTCATATTACCATACCCTAAACCAGTTCTTCAAAAAGGGATCAATGAACAAAGCTAGGGTTCCAAAGAAAAACTAATCCTTTGGACCCAAAAGAATAAAAAGGGGTACCATAAAACTTACTTTTTGTTTTGCAGGTATCCAGGAAAGGACTCTGGTATTTAGATAGTGGTTGTAGTAGACATATGACCTTCAATAAAGACTGGTTGCAACAATATACCCCTAAAAATGGTCCAAATGTAACCTTTGGTGACAATTCCCAAGCTAAGGTCAAAGGATCAGGAAATCTTATTACAAAAGATATCATTTTTACAAATGTGTCTTATGTAGAGGGTCTCAAACACAATTTGATTAGCATCAGTCAAATCTGTGATAAGGGATATCATGTTGTTTGCACTAAGGATAAATGTACTGTTAAAGATAAAAGCAATAAAGTCATTCTGACTGGATCAAGAAAAGGAAATCTCTATTGCTTAAACTTAGAGATTGTGGAATCCTCAAATGCTCACTGCCTTCTGTCATTTAGTCAATCTGATATGTCATGGCTTTGGCACAAAAGATTGGCTCACCTTAACCATAAAACCATCTCCGAGCTTGCAAATTCAAATCTAGTCGGAGGTCTTCCAAAGATCCCATTCAAGAAGGATAAACTTTGCAAAGCATGCCAATGTGGGAAGCAAAAGAGATCTTCATTCAAGCCCAAGACCAGATTGGACACCTCAAGACCTATTGAACTACTTCATATGGATCTCTTTGGACCCATAAGGACTAGATCTTTAGGAGGAAAGAGATACTCCCTAGTTGTGGTTGATGACTACACCAGATTCACTTGGATCATTCTTCTTGAATCCAAAAGTGACACCCTTAGCTGTCTAACAAAGCTGTTCAATAAAATTCAAAATCAAAAAGGGACATCCATTGTCAAGATCAGATCTGATCATGGAAAAGAATTTGAGAACACAGGAGTAGAAGAATATTGTGACTCCAAAGGTATTGATCACAATTTTTCAGCCCCAAGAACACCCCAACAAAATGGTGTTGCTGAAAGGAAGAACAGAACAATTTGTGAGGCAGCAAGAACAATGCTGTCAGAACACAATCTCCCAAAGTATTTTTGGGGTGAAGCTGTCACTACTGCTGTGTATGTTCAAAATAAAACACTAATCAACAAATTCCATAAGAAGACTCCATATGAATTATGGAATGACAAAGTTCCTACCATTTCCTACTTTCACAGTTTTGGAAGTAGATGCTTCATCCACAATAATGGCAAGAACAACTTGGACAAATTTGACTCCAAATGTGATGAAGGAATCTTTCTTGGATACTCTAACACAAGCAAAGCTTATAGAGTTTACAACAAAAGAAGACTTGTTGTGGAAGAATCAATTCATGTTGACTTTGATGAAAACAATGATCAAAGTGTAACTGAATTGTGTGATTTTGATGAAGGTTTGGGAAACCTAGATAATCTCCCTGAAGCATCTCCCATTCTTGATTCAACTGTTCTCCATCATGAACAAGATTCATCAAATCTCCCATACATGGTTCCAAGAAATTCATCTGACAGCCATCCTGTGCCAGACAGCCATGAACAATCCCACTCCCATCATCAACCAATCCAGCCAACCAAGTCAACATCAATCACTCCCATTTCCAATCCAATTGATGAGGAAGAGAATACTCAAACAAATGGTCTTTCCTTGACTGACATCTCCCAAAATTCTTCCTTAGCTGACAGCCAACCCTTAGCTGACAGTCATCCAAACTCTTCATGTAATCCATCTACTAGCCACCTTCCATCTCCATCCAATAATCCTCTTTCTCCTCCCAAAACCAATGATGAATCCACCATTACTCACATCATTCCACCCAATAAAGACCTTTACATCAGCCTTCAAATTGATAAAACCCCAGTTCCAGACAACATTCCTTTTCTCATGAGTGCATTCATATCCCAAGTGGAACCAAAGAAAATAAATGAAGCACTCCAAGATGCTGACTGGATAGAAGCCATGGAAGAAGAATTAGAGCAGTTTGAAAGGAACAAAATGTGGCAACTTGTTCCTAAACCAAGAAACCAAACTGTCATTGGAACAAGATGGGTTTTTAGAAATAAGATGAATGAAGAAGGTGTTGTAGTAAGAAACAAAGCTAGACTGGTTGCTCAAGGATACAGACAAGAAGAAGGTATTGACTATGATGAGACTTTTGCACCTGTTGCAAGACTTGAAGCTATAAGGCTATTCCTTGCCTATGCTTCATTCAAGAAGATGAAAGTATTCCAGATGGATGTCAAGAGTGCATTTCTGAATGGAGTCTTAAATGAAAAGGTTTTTGTATCTCAACCCCCTGGATTTGAGCACCCAAAGTTTCCTGATCATGTATACAAATTGGATAAAGCATTGTATGGGCTTAAACAAACACCAAGAGCTTTGTATGATACCCTATCTAGATATCTCCTTGGCAAAGAATTTACCAAGGGCCATATTGATAACACTTTGTTTATCAAGAAATATGGAGATGATTAGTTACTCATCCAAGTCTATGTTGATGACATCATTTTTGGCTCATCAAATGAGGACTTGTGCACAGAATTTGGGGATATTATGAAAGACCAGTTTGAAATGAGCATGATTGGTGAGCTCACTTTCTTCTTGGGCCTTCAAGTCAAGCAAATGAAGGAAGGAATCTTCATTAACCAAGCTAAATACACAAGGGATATGATCAAGAAGTTTGACATGCAAACTGCTTCCCCTGCCAAAACTCCCTTGTCAACCACAACCAAACTCCATGCTGATCCAGATGGTCAAAGTGTAAATCCAACACTTTACAGAAGTTACATTGGATCTCTCCTTTATGTAACAGCTTCAAGACCTGACATTATGTTTAGTGTCTGTCGCTGTGCAAGATTTCAAGCAAATCCCAAGGAATCTCATCTCTCTGCTGTCAAGAGAATTTTGAGATATCTCAAAGGAACCCCTGATTATGGCTTGTGGTATCCCACTGAATCCCCATTCTCTCTAATTGGATTCACTGACTCTGACTATGCTGGATGCAATCTAGATAGAAAATCCACTAGTGGTGGATGCCAGTTTATTGGATCAAGAATTATTTCATGGTCAAGCAAAAAGCAAACCTCAGTAGCCACCTCAACAGCTGAGGCTGAGTATATTGCTGCAGGCTTGTGTTGTTCTCAAATTCTCTATCTTAAAAGTCAACTTCAAGACTTTGGAATTGAATTATCAAACATTCCCATCTTCTGTGACAACTCAAGTACTATTGCCATGACAGAAAACCCTGTCCAACACTAAAAAACAAAGCATATTGAGGTCAGACATCACTTCATCAGAGACCATGTTGAAAAAGGGAATATCAACCTTGCAAAAGTTTGTACTGAGGATAATGTCTCTGATATTCTTACTAAAGCAATGGATGAAAAGAGATTTGAGCTGTTAAGAGCTATGCTTGGAATGATAAATATGCCAAAATAAAGAGTTGTTCTTCATAAATAAAAAGGAGGATTACATACAGAGCAATGCTGTCACAATGAAGCCTGACAGCTATTCCCTCAAAAACATCCCTGATAGCCATCCACTGATAGCTATCTATGCAAAAGTCATGAAAAACAAAAACAAAAACAAAAACATACAACAAACCATGAAATCCCTCTCTCTTTCATCTGCATTCACTCACCAAAAACTTCCTTAAAACCAAACAATCTCCAGAACCAGCTCTCCTCTTCAAATCTTCACCTTAGCTGTCAGACATTCTTAGGAAATGTCACTGTTTCTCCAGATCCTCCACCAGCACTCATTCCTTCACACCTAGCCTCCTGTGTAGACTGCAAGGTCTGATGATACCTTTGCAACCATACTGGGTGCCTCTCCAGGAAGGGATCAATTGAAGTGACTGAATATTGAAGAGAAGTACTTGCTCTTCTTGGCCACCATTCTTCAACTGCATCATAAGGTTGAAGCAAATCCTCCATTGGTGTCACAAAGCTAAAATCTTCAGAATAAGAACCATTTCCAGCAACAGCAAATGGTTGGCTAGCTCTTGACTCTTCTCTCTCCACAGCTGGAACTCTGACGGGGCTAAAGCAACCTATAACCTTGTTGAATAGGTATGATATTGTTGAAGAAGGAGATACATGCACTCCAGCAAATTTATCACCTCTACCCTCAAACAAACCAACCCCTGGAGAGAGTGAATCCCTGCTCACAGGAGTATACAGCTTCTCAGGCTCAACCTTCTTCTTGACAGCTAAGCCCCTCTCCATAGCTGTCTGAGCCCTATCTTGCTTAACCAATTCCCCCAATGTATAAACCCTCTCTACCTTACTTTTTTCCTTACTGGACTCACCCTGATCAACCTTGATAGTCTTTCCAAAAAGCCTTATTCCCTCTCCCTCTCTACTGTCAACTTTCTCTCTGACAGCTACCTCCTTGACACCATAGTCCTGATCTACTCTCACTCTCTTGTTCTTACCTCTGTCACTCACTCCCTCTGAACTTTCAACTACATTGAAGGACTCTCTCTCTATCTCCATTTCATCCCCCCTCAAATCATCCTCACAATTCTTCCCAAAAACCAACTGTTTTGCTGTTTGAGCCATATTTTTGGGATTAAACTTTGAGGAAAATCTACCCATTTGTGTTTATAAAACAATCTGAATAAGTTTCCTCTGAAATTGTCATTGTTTTATAGGCAAGTTTCCCCATAGCTATCTCAGACAGCCATCATCATTCAAACTAGACTTAACTGTCAAAGTTTTTTTACAGCTAGGTTAAAGCAACTTTTTTGGTGATTTGATCGTGTTAATTGCTCACAATTGTCACTTCCTTAGCCATCTCTTCACCTGCAAAATTCTTGAAAAAGAGAATGTTCTTCTTGTGCTCTGTGGAAGTTAATGCCTCAACGTGGGGAAGGGAAAAAATCACTGTTCATATGAACAGTTACTAAACTTTGAAACCCCCAATGCTCATTAAAACCCACTCTCCACTCATTATTTGTCTCTCTCCTTTCGTAATCACCAAAACTCCTGTTTTATTAACCCTCTGTTTAAAATTCGTCTCTTTCCCTCTCTAATCCACCATCGTATTTCTTCAACCCTAATTCTTTTAACCATCAATGGCAGCATCAAAAGCAATTTACCCAGATGCTCACAGTTACTTCATTAAACCTAGCTTCTATGATTCTGAAGTTGGGATACTCATCAAAGAACTTCTTGAGGTCAATGAATTGCTTAATTTCGTGGGAGCCAGACCTCCAATTTATGAAGAACTGTGCAGAGAGATTTACCTGGTGGGAAAGAGAAACAAGGAAAACAATTCAATAACTGCCACCATAGACAATGTTGAGATAACCATTACTCAAGAAATGGTCAGTGAAGTCTATGGGATCCCAAACAAAGCAGATGCTGTGAAAAACATATGGGATAGAGGGTCAGATAGATTGAAGACTGTGTATGAGAAATTCTTTGGGGTTAAAGTTCATGACTTCAAGAGTGTACAGGACAAGGCAATGGTTAAGGACAAAGCTGATATTTTCAAATCAACTCTTATGGATGTGGTCAACAAAGCCATTGATGGCAAGCAATCTTCATTTGATCAAATGGGATCAAATGAATGGAAGCAAATGTTGAGCGTGATGACCAAAGACACAAACTGATGCATTGTTCTTCTCCACAACTTCCAGCTTGCAGCCTCAACCTCTACTCTAAAATTCAAGAAACAAGGAGGAAAGATGAATAACTTCAGATTCATGAGTGGAATACTTGAAGTCCTAATTCCTAAGCTCAATCCTCCTCTACACAAGAAATGGCTGAAGACCGGTGAAGTCAAGTCGGAGACAAAGTGTTTCAATGACAGAACTTTTGCATTGAAACAAATGAAATGAGCTGTAATGAGAGCTGGAGATGATGTAAGCACTAGTAGCTTTATTGAAACTCAAGAAAAACTGCAAGAAGAAACAAGAAAGAAGATTGAACACTGGAAGGACTTGGTAGCATTGGCTACAAGTAGGAGAATAAAGAGGGGTGTACAATCCAATGTTAAGAAGACAGGGTTGTTGAAAAAGACTGTGGTATCTCATGGCAATAAAGGCAAAAACAAGGATGTTCAAGAAGCTGACAGTGAAAGAACCTTCTCTGACAGCCATGGAAAGAATGATGAAGAAAGGGATGCTGTTGACAGTCATGGAGATAACACCATAGGTCAATCTGATGCTGGTGATGCTAACATAGATCCTCAAGAGCTTCAGGCAGCTATTGACTTGTCCAAAACTCTGCACAAGGGCAAACAACCTCTGGCAGCTATCCCTACCAGGCAGGCAGTCACCAGATCCAAGGTACAATCCTCCTCATCCATTCCTTCTAAATCTTTGCCAAAGAAAAGAAAGCATGAAAAGAAAGCACCCAAGGCCAAGAAAACCAAAATAACTACCCCTTCCCTTTCTCCAAAATCCACTACTGTCAGTCCAAGAGTGGACAAGTCATCCACACCTAGCTCTGGTCATCAGTCAGCCATAGAAGCTATCCTTAACCTCAAAGAACCATCAGAGAAGCAACCTTTAAGGGGGAACACTGATGAAAATATCCCTTCTACCCAACCTCAACAGTTAGCCAAAATTTTGAGAGCCATTGATGCTATTGAGTTGGATGGGAACCCTGATACTGAAAAGGCTGCTCTCATATTTCTTGATGATGTTCTAAGTAAAGAGGAGTCAATGATAGCCATAGATGAACTCAGGTTTAGGTTCATGAAGAAAAAGAGTGGACCAGGAGAGTCATCTAGCAATCCCAAGGTGACAGCTATGGATGTAGATATCCAAACCATCCCTTCTATACCTAAGACTGAGCACTCGCTGAATGAACCTCCCCCAAATGTTGAAATTGATAGGGGGAATCCCGATAAGACTACCGAGGTTATTCAAAGTCTCAAAAGGTTGGAGTTGAAATTGATCCCAATCTTGTCTCAAAGGGAGAAACAGTCCTATATGCATGCAAGGGACTTGTGTTTGATGGAACCCCAGAAAATGAGGCAGCCCTTGTAACTATTCTTGAGCAAAAGTTGACCAAGGGAGAAGTCAGGGCAGCCTTAAACCTCCTAAAATCCCAATTTTGTTCTGATCTCCTCAAACAAGGTCTTGGTCAATCCTCTGTTTCAATCCCAACTTTTTCAACCCATGCCTCTGCTCCTTCCAAGCCAATTTCTCCAATCCCAGAAAATGAATCTGTTGAAGCCTCCCCTCAGAGTCCAATCCTAGCTGGACAAGGTCAAGATATGTCTGACAGTGATCCCTTCCCTAACAGTCCTGACAGCCCTCCAAGTCATTCCATTCCTCCCACTCTAAATCAAGCCTATCTTCCCAAGAAAGAACCATGGATGCTTAGCTGTGGCATTGATTTCTCTATCTCTTCCATCAAGGCAGCAAGGACAAGGTTAGCCCATGTAACTCATATCCCAGAAATTGCAAACCCCTTTACCTATCCAAAATCCTGGGAACTGTCAAGAAATGGTTTGATTATGGTGGCAAGAAATCTTGCAGGATTAGTATTCTTTGCCTATGAAGAGTGGAAAGTGTCAAGGACTTCATCAACCTCCAATTTTGTTCACCAAATCCCATCCTTCCCAAAATTCATCACTCCCAATACACTTATTGATTGGGAAATTCTCTTCAGCCAACTTCTCTCTCCATCACTCAATTCTTGTCTCTTTATGCCAAAAGGTCTAGTTTTCACCTTGTGCATTGAGCTTGCAAAATCATTCTTTCTCTCTCTGTTTGAACAAAAGTGTGCCCTTATGCTTTTGATAAGCAAAATGGTCAATATCTTTCCCCCAACCCTAAATCCAGGCATTGAGCCCTATCTTTCACCCTTCATCTCTGTTGATCCAATTCTCTTCAAATCACCCAATGAAAATTCTCACTTCATGAAATTGATCTCTATTCCTGAGATCAAAGAGTTCAGAGAATCCATAGCTGTCAGCCAAAGCAGGGCCAATAATGTTATTGATCTTTCCTCAGACTCTGACAGTGATGATGATGATGATGATCCTTCAAGCCCAGATCAAGACTCTCCAATAATATTTCCATCTCCTACCATTACCAACCCTCCTCAGCAATCCACTCAATCTTTTTCCTGAAGCTCAAGTCTCAGTTCAATCTCAACCAGATCCATCCCATGTGCCCAAGAAAAGCAAGAAAACAAGAAACAAGAAGAAGCATTTGTGGGGCACAATGAGAATAAGAAATGATCAGATGCCTCTTACAAGGGCTCAACTGAAAGCAAAAGAAGATAAGTTCTTCAAATATGATGAGAGGATGACTTGGGAATGGAACAATGAGTTCTATTACAGAGGGGTGGAGCCAGATATGAGAAGAGAGCTGGAGGAAGAAAGAAATGAGTTCCTTTCAGCAAGGCAAGAAAGAGAAGAGTTCTATGATCAACTGGCTGATGACTGAATTGTATTATGTTGGAACATTTTTTTGTGGTTGAAAGAATCTATTTTGTTTGGTTTAGTTTTTATGGCTGTAATATGTGAACTTCTCTCATCTTGAGATCAAATCCAAGTATTTCAATCTCATTCTGATTACTTGTGCATGATATGAATCCCTGAATTATTTCTTTCATTAGTATTTCTCTTATCATTAACTGTGAAGACATGTTCTAAATAGATCTTCCTTTACCAAAAAGGGGGAAATTGTTAGGACCTAACTTTGATCAATGTCTCAGTTAGTTGGTTTTGATAAAGGAATATATATATAGAACAGGGTTTATATCAAAAGAGGAAATCTCATATTCATCTTTCAGCTTTATCTCGATACCATGAGTCCGACAGCTTATGATTCTACCTTATACTTTGGTTACAATCAATCAATAACATGAATCATATTCCCTCTAAGATATCAAGATCATCAAGTGCATCTCAATCCTTATTAGAGATCATCTCTCGATAGTTAAGCCTTGGTATGATCTCGACGGCTATGGCTTCGATCCCTCGTATGACCATTACTCTGTCTCTTTCTTTGATGCCAAAATCTCAACCAAGATGGATACTGTATTCTCACAGCTATCAAGTTCACCTTTGAAGACCATTGAAGACCTTCTGGAAGCTCTCAGCTCAAGCCAGCTCAAGAAGACCTGCAAGTGGACAAGTGGGGCAAAGACCAGTCAAGACTCATTAATGAAGCTGCAACAGTCATATTCCAACGGCTACATTGAAGGCTATAAATAGAGGAGTTCATCCTCTGCACAAAACACTCTTGAAAAACACTCTTTTTCACAGTCCATAAACCTCTCCCTTACATCCCTACACACAAATCCCAACACACCAATCCTACCCTTCAAACACTGTTCCAAACCAAAAACCTTCAGCCTGAAACCCCTGTTTCAACAACAACAACCCTAGTGTGTTAATTCACAAATCCCAAATCCTAAGACTGTACTTTAGGTGTAGAAATAATTTGTAAACACTCAAAACTGTTCTTTGAGTGTATTAGTTGTTTTTGTAAAATCTTGAGACTGTACTTCAAGTTGTAAAAACACTTAAGACTGTACTTTAAGTGTATCCCTAGTTGACTGTACTAATTAGGAAGAGGAAGTTCAAGAAACTTGCCTTATCAATCATTTGTAATTCTTGTTGATTAAGATTATAATAAAATTAATCTCACTTGTCAAGATTGACAGTGGGGGTGGATGTAGGAGGAGTGAACTCTGAACCACTTTAAATTCTCTGTGTTATTATATTTCTGCAAACACATTCACACACTTGCATTATTTCATTGTGTTCTTTGTCCTATCATTATTTCAAGCTTCACTTATTCCGCTGCACAATTCAACAAATATCTGACTGCTAAGTCAAACCATAGCTGTCTGATCATCTGCATATCAAACAAGGGCCTTTCAAAAACGATGGAGCATTTTTTTAGCAAAGAGTTTTCATTTCATTTTATATGGCTTGCACAAGCCAGCACACTAGCCACTCTAGCCCTTGCCACGGATTAAGTACGTAACTCTAGTTCTAGCTGCTAATAATCTGTTTTTACCTCCTAGATGATGACATAAATTCAATTTTTTTCAATAACTTCTTTTAAAAGCATGTGGGACTATTTTTGGAAAACAGAAATACATCAGTATTTATTTAGTTTTAATATGGAATATAGTTGTAACAAAACTATACTATGCGCCTAGCAGAGAAAATCACGGGTCAAGCCAATGGAGATGTGGCATTAGACTTTTACCACCGTTACAAGGTAGTGCACCCATTTACTTCCCAGTTTTTTTTTTCTTTGTCTAGTTTTCTCCTTGGCAAATTGCTAATGAGTATGAAATGTACTTTCAGGAGGACATAAGCAATGTCAAATATATTGGAATGGATGCCTTCAGGATATCCGTCTCATGGCCAAGAATATTACCAAGTAAAATGCTTTCTTTAAAATTCGATTCTTAAATTTCAAAAAACAGAAATGCCTGATTTCGCTGAGAAATTTCATGCTAATTAAGTATTTCCAGTTGATTGGATGAACGTATACCTATCTATATACTACTATTATTTACTTTTCCTGCAGGTAAAAATGAAAGTGATAACTTCTTATTTTTTCCTGTTGCATTTATTTTATTTTAATTCTTAGGAGGAAAACTTAGTGGAATCAAGAAGGTATCAATTTCTACAATAATCTAATCGACGAGCTCATCTCTAACGGTGAATTTTCTTTCTTCCTCTCTCCCGGCTATATGATACTATGAAAAAGATTATACTCAAAGCACTTGAATAAATAATGAGTTGTGTTGTATTAATCCAGGCATCAAACCGTTTGTCACTCTTTTCCATTGGGATCTTCCACAAGCTCTTGATGATGAATATGAGGGATTCTGTTGTGCAATCGCAGCGGAAGCAAGAGAACAAAACTCAAGAACACACAAGCAATCAATAGGGAAATCGAAAGAGAAAGAGAAGAAATCAATTGGGGTTTGAATCACGCTTTTGTATTATTATTTGTGCAATTAATCTCTCCAGCTACAAAAGGATTACAAGCATATATATATGCCACAAAAACCTAGCCCAACTTAGATTAGGAAACATACAAAAGCCCGTGAAACAAAGCCCCCCCCGGCTGGCCTTGCGCCTCAAGGCAACTGTTGTGCAATCGCAGCGGAAGCAAGAACACAAAACTCAAGAACACACACAAGCAATTAATCAGGAAATCGAAGAAGAAAGAGAACAGATTAATTTAAGGTTTAGAGCCTCCGTTTCTGTTTATTATTATGTGCAAATTATGTTCCAAGATTACCTAGGATACAAAAGCATATATATATGTTTTACAACCCTAGCCCAACAGAGATTCCAAATAAATCAGAAACCCACGGCCCAAAACCCCCCGTCATCCTTGAGGCGCCCGCCCCAAGAACAACCAGGCGCCCGCCTGGCGCTGTGCAAAGCCAGGCTGCTCCCTCTGCGTGCTAAGCGCTCGCCTCATGAAGATTGATGCGGCCGCATGGGATTAAACCAAGCCATGCCCAACCTTCGGTGTATGAGGCGCCCGCCAATCCAAGAACAAAGCGCCCGCCTCAAACCAAGCTTGCCAAGGCTCCATCTTCTGTCCATCAGGCGTCCGCCAAACTAAAATGACTCGCCAATGGTGTCTTCACAGGTTTTGCATCCCGCATATTGAACCTCTCCAACACCTTCTCCACATATCCGGCTTGAGACAGCCACAATCTCCTAGATTTTCTGTCTCGACGAATCTCCATCCCAAGAATCTTCTTGGCTTCCCCCAAATCCTTCATGTCAAACTCTCTACTCAACAAGGCCTTCAACTGATTGACCTCGTTCATACTCCTACCCGCGATAAGCATATCATCCACATACAGTAACAGAAAAATACAAGAACCATCATCAAGGCTCTTCACATAAACGCAGCAATCATACTCACAACGCTTGTAGCCAATACGTACCATGTAGGAGTCAAACCTCGTATACCATCGCCTGAGATCTTCGGCCCCATAAAGTGACTTCTTCAATCTACAAACCAAACGCTCCTGCCCGGGCTCCGTGAACCCATGTGGTTGCTCCATGAAAATCTGCTCATCCAACTCACCATGTAGAAACGCAGTTTTCACAACCATTTGCTCCAACACCAAATCATAGTGCGCTACAAGACCCAACACAATTCGAATGGAAGTATGTCTCACAACAGGCGAAAAAATTTCATTATAATCCACCCCCTCTCGCTGCGAATACCCCTTTGCTACCAAACGAGCCTTGAACTTTTCCCCCTCTTTTTCTGATAGTGCCTCCTTGCGCTTGAGGATCCACTTGCAACCAATAGCACGCTTCCCCTTAGGAAGCTCCACCAAATCCCATGTATCATTCTTGTACAGTGACTCCATCTCCTCCGCCATAGCAGTTACCCACTTGTCCTTTTCCGGACTGTTTATAGCCTCCTTAAAAGTACTCGGGTCTCCACTACTAAGAACAAGAACATACGAAGCCATGTCTTCGAATCCATACCTGACCGGTGGCTTGATTACTCTCTTAGGTCTCCCAACTGAAGTACTAGCCACATCTTGTGTAGTTTCCTCTGACTTCGTAAGAGTGAGATCCACATCAGTATTATCCTAACGTAGCTCCACCTCAATAACCTGCTTCTCGCCCTCCTTGCTTTCTGGCACCTTCTCCTTATCATCATGAGCACACTTCAACATAGCCTTTTCATCAAAGACTACATCCCTACTAATCACCACCTTGCTTGACTTGGGATCCCAGAGCTTGTATCCTTTCACACCTGTTTCATACCCGAGAAAGACACACTGTTTTGACTTTGGGTCAAGCTTCGACCGCTCTTCACCAGGAATATGCACATAGGATGGAGATGGACACCCAAACACCCAGATATCGGTGAAGTCTACCTCATTACCCGTCCATACCTCCTCCGCAAACCTGTTATCCAAAGAGACTCTAGGTGATCTGTTAATCAAGAAACATGCCATACTCACCGCATCAGCCCAAAAACTCTTTGCCAACCCCGCATTGAATCGTAGACACCTAGCCCTTTCCGCAATAGTTATGTTCATCCTCTCAGCCACACCATTTTGCTGTGGTGTCTTGCGAACCGTGTAGTGCCTCTTGATCCCATGCTCTCGACAGAACTTCCTGAACTCGCTATCTGTGTATTCTGTCCCATTATCACTCCTCAAACACTTGATTTTCCGCCCCGTTTGGTTTTCCACTTCAGCTTTCCATACCTTGAACTTCTCAAAAGTCACTGACTTGTGCCTCATGAAGTAAACCCAAACCTTCTTCGAAAAATCATCAATAAAAGTCACGAAGTAATAATGTCCTCCTCTAGACTCTGTTCTGACCGGCCCCCACACATCTGAATGAACATAATCGGGAATGCCCTTTGTTGTATGCTTACCCGTCTTGAAGCGCACCTTATTCGCTTTCCAAGAACACAATACTTGCAAAACTCAAGTTTACAAGTCTTCACACCCTTCAACAACTTACGTTTATGAAGTTCCCGCATTCCCTTTCACCCATGTGACCAAGCCTCATATGCCATAGAAGGGCATCGCATCGACCTCCGACTCAACAGATGTGACTCAACCTACAACCGTGCTCCCGAGCAACTTGTAAATGTTCTTGGAGCCCTTCTCACCCTTCATCACAACCATAGCACCCTTAGCAACTTTCAGTACACCACCTTGAGCCTTATAGTTCATACCATTAGCATCCAAGGTACCCAATGAAATCAGATTTTTAGAGACCTCCGAACATGTCTAACATCACATAACGTTCTAACTACACCATCATACATCTTAATTCTTATAGTTCCTATGCCACAATTTTACATGTAGCACCATTACCCATAGTAAATATACCGTAATTAACTGAACCGTAGGTATCGAACCAATCACGATTCGCCGTCACATGAAACGAACATGCTTGAATCCGTAATCCAAACATCTCGTCGGGTGCTCCACAAACTGATGAAGTCGTGAGCATATCTCCATCCACATCCTCCGAGCAATCTTCAACCACATTGACTGACTTTGAAGATCCTTCCTTGCCTTTACCATTCCCCTTCTCCGGACAATTCTGCCTCTTATGCCCCTTCTGCCCACACTTAAAACAATTCCCCTTGTACTTCTTCTTTGACTGAGAACGAGAATTCTGCCTCTGCGAGTTATCCCGAAACTGAGATCTCCCACGTTCCTGATTTTCCTTCACAAATAACCCCTCACCCGTCGGTTCATCAACGGACTTCTTCCGTTTATGAAAAGCTAGAAGAGCTTCCGTGACCAATTGCAATTCCACAGTCTCCTTCCCCCACGTCAATGTCATAACAAGGTTTTCGTATGTTGAAGAATTGGGCAACAAATTCAACAGCATCAAAGCCTTGTCCTCATCCTCGAACTTCACATCCACCCTAACCAAATCATTGAGGATTTGATTAAACGTGTGTATATGAGATTCTAGGTCAGAACCCTCTACCATCTTAAGCCCATACAGCCGTTGCTTAAGATGCAATTTGTTCGAAACTGATTTCGACAAATATCTAGCCTCCAAAATCTCCCAAACCTTCGTCGGTGATTCCTCATCGATCACGTGATACACCACCTCATCTCCAAGACACTGCCGTATAGACGATACAGCCCGCTCTTGCAACTCCTTCCATGGACCTTCTTCGATATCATCAGGTTTATCCGAAGATTGAAGAACCTTTCCCAAGCCTGCTTGAATCAAGAAATCCTCCACCCTCCGTTGCCACAACGCAAAGTTTCCATGACCATCAAACTTTTGAACGTCGGACTTCACGGTGATAGAATTCCCCCCAGACATCGCAACCAGGCTCTGATACCAGTTGTTGTGCAATCGCAGCGGAAGCAAGAACACAAAACTCAAGAACACACACAAGCAATTAATCAGGAAATCGAAGAAGAAAGAGAAGAGATTAATTTGGGGTTTAGAGCCTCCGTTTCTGTTTATTATTATGTGCAAATTCTGTTCCAAAATTACCTAGGATACAAAAGCATATATATATGTTTTACAACCCTAGCCCAACAGAGATTCCAAATAAATCAGAAACCCACGGCCCAAAACCCCCCGTCATCCTTGAGGCGCTCGCCCCAAGAACAACCAGGCGCCCGCCTGGCGCTGTGCAAAGCCAGGCTGCTCCCTCGGCGTGCGAGGCGCTCGCCTCATGAAGATTGATGCGGCCGCCTGGGATTAAACCAAGCCATGCCCAACCTTCGGTGTATGAGGCGCCCGCCAATCCAAGAACAAAGCACCCGCCTCAAACCAAGCTTGACAAGGCTCCATCTTCTGTCCATCAGGCGTCTGCCTCACCCTAGGTGGGGCGCCCGCCTCAAAGCAAAGATCCAGCCACGAAGGAAATGAGCCACATCCAACAGCAACCCATGCGGCCGCCTGGAGCTACTCCAAGCCACGCCCAACCTTCTGTGAATGAGGCGCCCGCCATGCCTAGCCCCAAGCGCCCGCCTCAAACAAAGGCAACAAGGCTCCATCTTCTGTCTTCAATGTGCATGCCTCACTCAGTATGGGGCGCCCGCCTCAAGCCAAAAGACCCAGCCATCATAAACGAGCCACATCCAACAATCTCCACCTTGGCGAGTGTTCACCCAAACCAACAGAAGATACAAGGAACCAGCTCGAACCTCCCCATCTCTAACAGCTAGAGATGTGCAACAAGTCCAAACAATGCTTGAACTTGTCAGTAGTAACCGACTTCGTCAACATATCCGCAGCATTCTCCGTAGTGTGAACCTTCTCTAGCACAACCTCACCCATATCAATCAACTCCCGAATATTGTGAAACCGAACATCAATGTGTTTTGACCGTTGATGATAAATGTGATTCTTCGCTAGAAATATCGCGCTTTGACTGTCACAAAGCAACTTCACTCCACCTTGCTCAATGCCCAACTCGTTGACCAAACCTCGAAGCCATAAGGCCTCCTTTGCAGCTTCAACCGCTGCCATATACTCCCCTTTCGTTGTTGACAAAGCAATGATAGATTGGATCATAGATCTCCAACATATGGGACCACCACCAAGAGTAAACGCATAACCCATAGTCGACCTCCTCCGATCCAAGTCACCCGCATAATCTGAATCAACATACCCCACAACAGAAAGCTCCTCAATCTTAACTCCAAATATGATGCCATAATCCATAGTGCCCTTCAAATATCTGAGAATCCACTTAACTGCTTCCCAATGCTGTTTGCCCGGATTCGCCATATACTTGCTAACCACACTAATGGCTTCCAAATCTGGCCTCGTGCAAACCATAACATACATAAGACATCCCACTGCGCTTGCATAGGGAACCTTTGACATCCTCTGAATTTCTTCAGTCGAACTCGGGGAATCTGAGGCAGATAGACTAAAATGACTCGCCAATGGTGTCTTCACAGGTTTTGCATCCCACATATTGAACCTCTCCAACACCTTCTCCACATACCCGGCTTGACACAACCACAATCTCCTAGATTTCCTGTCTCGGCGAATCTCCATCCCAAGAATCTTCTTGGCTTCCCCCAAATCCTTCATGTCAAACTCTCTACTCAACAAGGCCTTCAACTGATTGACCTCGTTCTTACTCCTACCCGCGATAAGCATATCATCCACATACAGTAACAGAAAAATATAAGAACCATCATCAAGGCTCTTCACATAAATGCAGCAATCATACTCACAACGCTTGTAGCCAATACGTACCATGTAGGAGTCAAACCTCGTATACCATCGCCTCGAGATCGCTTTCAGCCCATAAAATGACTTCTTCAATCTACAAACCAAACGCTCCTGCCCGGGCTCCGTGAACCCATGTGGTTGCTCCATGAAAATTTGCTCATCCAACTCACCGTGTAGAAACGCAGTTTTCACATCCATCTGCTCCAACACCAAATCATAGAGCGCTACAAGACCCAACACAATCCGAATGGAAGTATGTCTCACAACCGGCGAAAAAATCTCATTATAATCCACCCCCTCTCGCTGTGAATACCCCTTTGCTACCAAACGAGCCTTGAACTTTTCCCCCTCTTATTATGATAGTGCCTCCTTGCGCTTGAAGATCCACTTGCAACCAATAGCACGCTTCCCTTTAGGAAGCTCCACCAAATCCCATATATCATTCTTGTACAGTGACTCCATCTCCTCTGCCATAGCAGTTACCCACTTGTCCTTTTCCGGACTGATTATAGCCTCCTTAAAAGTACTCGGGTCTCCACTACTAAGAACAAGAACATATGAAGCCATGTCTTCAAATCCATACCTGACCGGTGGCTTGATTACTCTCTTAGGTCTCCCATCTGAAGTACTAGCCACTTCTTGTGTAGTTTCCTCTGACTCCGGAAGAGTGAGATCCGCATCAGTATTATCCTAACGTAGCTCCACCTCAATAACCTGCTTTTCGCCCTCCTTGCTTTCTGGCACCTTCTCCTTGTCTTCATGAGTACACTTCAACATAGCCTTTTCATCAAAGACTACATCCCTACTGATCACCACCTTGCTTGACTTGGGATCCCAAAGCTTGTATCCTTTCACACCTGTTTCATATCCGAGAAAGACACACTGTTTTGACTTTGGGTCAAGCTTCGACCACTCTTCACCAGGAATATGCACATAAGATGGACACCCAAACACCCGGATATCGGTGAAGTCTACCTCATTACCCATCCATACCTCCTCCGCAAACATGTTATCCAAAGAGATTCTAGGTGATCTGTTAATTAAGAAACATGCCATACTCACCGCATCAGCCCAAAAGTTCTTCGCCAACCCCGCATTGAATCGTAGACACCTAGCCCTTTCTGTAATAGTTATGTTCATCCTTTCAGCCACACCATTTTGCTGTGGTGTCTTGCGTACCGTGTAGTGCCTCTTGATCCCATGCTCTCGACAGAACTTCTTAAACTCGCCATCTGTGTACTCTGTCCCATTATCACTCCTCAAACACTTGATTTTCCGCCTCGTTTGTTTTTCCAATTTAGCTTTCCACACCTTGAACTTCTCAAAAGTCTATGACTTGTGCCTCATGAAGTAAACCCATACCGTCTTTGAAAAATCATCAATGAAAGTCACGAAGTAATAATGTCCTCCTCTAGACTCTGTTCTGAACGGCCCCCACACATCTTAATGAACATAATCGAGAATTCCCTTTGTTGTATGCTTACCCGTCTTGAACTGCACCTTATTCTGCTTTCCAAGAACACAATACTTGCAAAACTCCAGTTTACAAGTCTTCACACCCTTCAACAACTTACGTTTATGAAGTTCCCGCATTCTCCTTTCACCCATGTGACCAAGCCTCATATGCCATAGAAGGGCATCAGTATCGACCTCAGACTCAACAGATGTGACTCCACCTACAACCGTGCTCCCTAGCAACCTGTAAATGTTCTTGGAGCCCTTCTCACCCTTCATCACAACCATAGAACCCTTAACTACTTTCAATACTCCACCTTGTGCTTTATAGTTCATACCGTTAGCATCCAATGTACCCAATGAAATCAGACTTTTAGAAACCTCCGGAACATGTCTAACATCACATAACGTTCTAACTACACCATCGTACATCTTAATTCTTATAGTTCCTATGCCAGCAATTTTACATGTAGCACCATTACCCATAGTAACTATACCAGAATTAACTGACCTGTAGGTATCGAACCAATCACGATTCGCCGTCACATGAAATGAACATGCTGAATCCAGAATCCAACCGTCTGTCGGGTGCTCCACAGCTGATGAAGTCGTGAGCATATCTCCATCCACATATTCCGAGCAATCTTCAACCACATTGACTGACTTTGAAGATCCTTCCTTGCCTTTACCGTTCCCCTTCTCCGAACAATTCTGCCTCTTATGCCCCTTCTGTCCACACTTGAAACAATTCTCCTTGTACTTCTTCTTTGACTGAGAACGAGAATTCTGCCTCTTCGAGTTATACCGGAACTGAGATCTCCCACGTTCCTGATTGTCCTTCACAAATAACCTCTCACCCGCAGGTTCATCAACGGACTTCTTCCGTTTATGAAAAGCTAGAAGAGCTTCCGTGACCAGTTGCAATTCCACAGTCTCCTTCCCCCACGTCAAAGTAGTAACAAGGTTTTCATATGTTGAAGAATTGGGCAACGAATTCAACAGCATCAAAGCCTTGTCCTCATCCTCGAACTTCACCTCCACCCTAACCAAATCGTTGAGAATTTGGTTAAACGTGTCTATATGAGATTCTAGGTCAGAACCCTCTACCATCTTAAGCCCATACAGCCGTTGCTTAAGATGCAATTTGTTCGAAACGGATTTCGACAATACCTAGCCTCCAAAATCTCCCAAACCTTCGTCGGTGATTCCTCATCGATCACGTGATACACCACCTCATCCGCAAGGCACTGCCGTATAGAGGATACAGCCCGTTCTTGCAACTCCTTCCATGGTCCTTCTTCGACATCATCGGGTTTAGTCGAATGCCGAAGAACTTTTCCCAAGCGTGCTTGAACCAGAAAATTCTTCACCCTCCGTTGCCACAACGCAAAGTTTCCATGACCATCAAACTTCTGAACATCGGACTTCACGGTGATGGAATTCCCCCCAGACATCGCAGCCGAGCTCTGATACCAGTTGTTGTGCAATCGCAGCGGAAGCAAGAGAACAAAACTCAAGAACACACAAGCATTCAATAGGGAAATCGAAAGAGAAAGAGAAGAAATCAATTGGGGTTTGAATCACGCTTTTGTATTATTATTTGTGCAATTAATCTCTCCGGTTACAAAAGGATTACAAGCATATATATATGCCACAAAACCCTAGCCCAACTTAGATTAGGAAACAAACGAAAGCCCGTGAAACAAAGCCCCCCCGACTGGCCTTGAGGCGTGCGCCTCAAGGCAACCCATGCGGGCGCCTGGAGCTACTCCAAGCCACGCCCAACCTTCTGTGAACGAGGCGCCCGCCATGCCTAGCCCCAAGCGCCCGCCTCAAACCAAGGCAACAAGGCTCCATCTTCTGTCTTCAATGCGCACACCTCACTCAGTATGGGGCGCCCGCCTCAAGCCAAAAGACCTAGCCATCATAAACGAGCCACATCCAACAGATTCTTACATGATAACATTGTGTATGTTCTAAATACTTTATATCTATCAAAGAAAAACAGCTACATACATAAAAATATTTTGGATGCTGATACTATTTAGTATAGGAACGATTGATTATCTAGACTACGCTGACATATGCTTCAAAGAATTTGGAGATCGAGTGAAGCATTGGATGACCTTCAACGAACCATTAGTGTTCATCCAATTTGGATATGAACAAGGAATTCATGCACCTGGTCGATGCTCTAACTATTTAGGACGTTGTGATAAGGGTAATTCCGGAAAAGAGCCCTACGTTGTAGTACACAGCCAACTTCTTTGCCATGCTGCAGCTGTAAAACTTTACAGAGATAAGTATAAGGTTCGTTCTTATTTAAGAAAATTAATTTTTCAAATTTAGTTCAATATCGAAAATGAACATTTATTTACAGACAGGAGTAACAATTGGTATTTCAATGCAGAAAACTCAGAGAGGAGAGATCGGAATGGCTCATGCAACCAATTGGTTTGAACCAAGAACTAGTTCTCCTGTGGATGTTGAGGCTATGTATAGACTACTCGATTTTCAATTAGGCTGGTAAGTATCTCAACTATGTCATCTAAATATATTCCTTAAAAAATTGTTGAAATCAAAACTAATACTAAATGTGTTCTGATCTTTTCATTTGTTTTTTTTCTTTTATCATACAACAATATACTATTAATTGTTTTAAAAATATGTTTACTGGTACTTACTTTCAAGGTTGTTAGGCTACCATTTGTTATTCTTTCCTTATTTTTTTTTTTTATTCCTTTTTTTTATATATAGGACAACTACGGGAAAATTTTAACTGAAAAGGGTTTTGGAATCTCTAATACTAAGAGTTTAACGATCATGTTTAGGTTAATGCATCCAGTTACAGACGGTGACTACCCACCAGTTATGCGATCATACGTAGGCAACAGAGCAATCTGATCTGTTAAAAGGATCAATGGACTTTGTTGGACTCAACTACTATACAACTAATTATGCAGCTGATAACCCCTATGGAAATACGATTTATAAACGCAGCTACACATCTGATGCTCGTGCTGATTTTACAAGTAAGTTCTGATTAACACTATCAATATTATTTTCTTATTTATATTGTCATGTTAAACTTTTTAATTTTTTTTTTCTGTTTGATGTTACATTGAGAAACTAACATATAACTATCTACTCATTTGGTCAACTCACGACGAAAATGGAAATCCGATCTGTGAACCAGTATCTCTCTCTCTCTCTCTCTCTCTCTCTCTCTCTCTCTCTCTCTCTCTCTCTCCATCAAGTCCCCCTCCCCTCCCAAATGTATGCAATTTCATGAAGGCTCGAGTTCATTCAGCTAGATTCTTACAAGGGTTAACTTGTCAACTTAAATTCTTTTTCAGACACCATTATTCTGGCTCTTCATCTTCCCAAAGGGAATTAGAGATCTCATGCATTACATAAAGGACAAGTACAAGGACCCTGTTATGTACATTACAGAGAACGGTAATTCCAATTCATTTTTCTGTTGATATTTACCATTTTTAATCATTTACTTTGTTTTATCAATGGCACATTGGTGCATCAGTAAATTTCAGCCTGAAAAAGGCAAGTGCACACATCCCAGTTGGCTACGTGGTTTAAGCTAACAATCAGATGGACATTCACATAATATATGTTAATAACTTGTATTGAAGCAAATTCTAAGTTGGGGAATATGTAATAACTGTATACAACATTTATAAAACCTCTATCCTTAAGACATTAGGTGTGTTTTGGTCAAATTTCAACAAGTACCATCAATAACAAGAAAAATGACAAAAGAGATAAGAATCAGGGTACAATGATTATTGAATAGAATAGAAATGAACACAAGGAATTTGTTGACTAGGGAAAGCCCTTGAACAACTTGTTCGCCTACACAAAACCCCGGGAGGTTTAGGAAACTGCCTTGACCAAAAGGTATATTGATCGAGTTTGGATACAGAACTAGGAGCGTATGTAAGGGGGCTTATGCTAGTGAGATTGTGTGTCAAAATACAGGTGTTTATCCCCTTTTATACCTCAAATAATAGATAAAATACAAGGACGATAATAGGCCTAGAATCTCGGAATTAAGTTGATCTTGTTGAGATATTCTCGCCACTTTGTTGATGATGGAGATAGTGGTCCGTTGCTGGATATTTTGATGAAGAAACGTTGTTGAATCAGTCTCCTCAACCATTGGAACGTTCCCTGAAAAGTAGGGTTTAATGTAACAATAATTCAACCTGCAAGATGATCAAGATGTAGTAGGACAACTCAAGTTGTTAGTACCAAGATATTATATGCAAGTTGAAAACAAGTTGACCGAAAATGTAGGGACCAACAATTGCCCCCAAACTTTTTGAATTTAAAATAAAAAATATAAAGAGACAAAAATTTAAAAAGTTTGCCAAAAATGGATAAAGTGTACGGCGGTTATTAATGAAAAAGGTTTGATGGGACGGTTTTGGGTACTTCCAAGGCAAAGGTCATGATGCTTCTTTAGACTTCCAACCGTTTACAACATCTCAATAAATTAGAATCCTTCCTCTCCATCTCTCCCTTTCACAGAATCTTTAACAAAAAGGATTTTTCTTTGGAGAGTAATCAAGGAGGAACGCAAGAAGAAGAAAAACAAGTAAAATTTTCGATGAGTTCTTCGTCCCCTTCTCAATTTCTTGTTGATAATTTTCTCAAGTTTGTAAAAAATGGGGAGAAAGAAGGTAAGCATAATCGAGAGTGACGAAGGTCTCCCTGAGGGTTTCGTGACCCAAAACCTGTTGAAAGAACCTGATAAGGAAAAATGTTTGATTTCTGAGGCTGATTTAGAAATTTTTAAGAAGAATCACGCATTTCCATTCAAAACAATTTTCTTCACCCATCCCGACTTAACCTCCGAGTGCTATTTCCCCGAATGGTGTGCTTCCCAGAATATCCCTTCACCATTGGCCTAAAATTCCCTTTTCCTGAATTAATTACTAGGTTCTTCACCTCTGCTAAACTTAATTATGCCCAAATTATGCCTCAAGGTTGGAGGTGTTTACAAACCCTAGTTAGGTTGAAAGAGGAAACTAGTTTGAATGTGGGTCTGGAAGAGTTTGCTTATACTACTGAGATAAGGGGATTTGGTCTTGGGAGGTTTTGCTTTGGAGTTAAGAGCGGTGGTGATCCTATCTTGAATTCCAACAATGACCCTGCTGATAGAGGATGGAGAAATAAGTTTTTTTTTTTGCTAGGAAAGATAGCCTAGGTCAGGAGGCTGGCGTAATTTCAAAGTGGAGGTCTCAAGGTAGGGGAAATTTCCTTTGATTTCATACATTCTTAAAATCTTTGCACACCTAATCTTAACCAACTTGAATCTTCCTTTGTAGAATTTGCCAAATTGTGCGTGCTTTTCCCAGAACAAGAAGGGACGGAAGAAAACGTAAAGAAGATTTACGAGTTGGATCCTCTTGTTAGGTCTTTCAAAGCATTCCCGGTCCTGTTTTCTGCAGAGAGGGTTGAAGGTTTGGAGGAAGAAGTTAAACCAGAAGAGTCTCTACCGGGTTCTATCAAGATGTCCACAGGTTTGATTAATATCTTAAAGTTTTTGGCTATCTTCAATCTGTTCTAATCCTTCAAGTTGCTCTTAATTCTATATCCTTTATTACAGCTACTCGTTCTAAAACCAATGTGAGTGCTGCGGACCTACTTGCTGAAGCTAAAGCAAAGAGAACTGCAAAGAAAGATAGCAAGCCCCCAACTCCCAAGTCTATGGTATCCAGCTCTGAAGTGAATGCATCTAAGAAGAAGGATGAAGGAAAGAACAGGAAAACTGGCGGAGGCTGAAGCCACAGATGCAAGTGATGTGTTGAATGTGGAGAAAACGATAGAGAAGTTTGGTGCTGTGATGACAGATTTTGTCGACAAGGTAAAATGAGGAGACTTTGAATCTTATACCAAAGATATAAAGTACTAATACTTCTTTTACACAGGTTTCGGAGATATTGAGTCCTATTATGGACCAAGTCAATGCCTTGAAGATCAAAGCGGCTAGATGTAGTTATGAAGCCGAGGAATCAAAGAAAGAAGCCAACATAAGTGCTGGGGAAGTAGAGAATCTGAAGAAAGAAGCAAAAATACATGCTGGTGAGGTGGAGAAATTGAAGAAAGTCATTGAGACTTTAAGAAAGGAGTTAGCAGTTGTTTGTGCTGAGAAGGTGAAGGAGAATGATGCTCATTTGAAGGAACTTGAAGCAGCCAAGGGAGACTTCAAGTTTAATGCCACCAGGACACTGTTGGAGGCTAGAATTCAGCTCATGGAGGAGTTCGAGAATGGGTTGCCTCCAAATTGGGATTTGGAGGAAGAGAAAAGAACTTTAGAGGACTTTATTGGCGAACCGGTGGATAGGGAGGAGGTGAACTCACCAGCCCTTGAAGCTCTTGACAAACTAGTTGATGACGCCAACAAAGCATTCAGTACCATAGTGGTGACCCACGTTGAAGAGAATAACCAAGAGAAGGAGACAACTATTCCACCAGCGGCAGCAGGCCAAGATGATTGAACCATTTAAATTTTTTTAAGTAGTTTGAGAGGAAGGGCAACAAAAACAATTTCTTTTTTGTTTATTCAGTTATGTAATGGCTCATAAGAGCCGAGACAATTTATTTGGGGGTACTAGGTTGGTCTAGTATTCCAAGCTTTCGTAGGTTTTAAGGAATGTGTTGGCTTATCCAACTTATCCTTTAGTTGTGAAATCTTTTGGGAACTTTTTAAAGTTTTATAAAAGTATTTTAAGCTTTTCAGAAATACTTGCCTGTTCAATAGATAAAATGTTGATGATATAAACAGTAGGTAACATGTCAATGTTACAACCAATAGTCACAACTTGAATAAGTGTGAAATCGTGCGCACGGGCGAAGGTGTCAAAACCTTAATTCTTTAGAAAAGATGTAAATCTTTTAACCATAAGTAAAATGTACCTTTGATCATAGGTAAATCGTTTGAAGAAATAGAACAAGTCTTAGCCGTCCTGGCGTGTCAACATGTTCCATCCCTCTCCAGCTAAAGTTTCAACATGTTGGAGCCGTACTGGCGTGTTAACATGTTGAACTTCTTTATCTCAGGTCCAAACATGTCGAAGCCGTACTGGCGTGTTAACATGTTGGACCTGCTCCAATCTAGGTCTCAACATGTTGGAGCCGTACTGGCGTGTTAACATGTTGAGCCTACTCCACTTGTTCAAGTCGTATACCTTGCAAAACAAATTCATGTTAGGATCGGGTGTTAGCGTAGCTAACACCCCTCCGATGCTTAAGTTAGTAAGGATTTTCCAATAAAATTAAGAATTGAAACGCGCGAATGAACTTGATATAAATTAAACCGTACCTGAGAAGTATAGTTGTTAATAACTTGACTTACATAAAATAGAGCTTTAAATGAATGGCATTCCAACTCCTAGGGACCCTATCTCCATTTGGGGTTGACAGCCAATATGCCCCTTTGCCAGCTTCAGCATCAATAAGATACGGTCCTTCCCACTTGGGAGCTAATTTACCTGCATTCAGTTCTCTTGTATTTTGAAATATTTTTCTCAAAACTAAATCACCAACCTGGAATCTTCTTATTCTGACATTCTTGTTGTAAGATCTAGCAATCTGTTGTTGATAGGCTGCCATCCTTATCTTGGCTAAATCCCTGATCTCATCAATTGTATCTAGATCTTGGGTTAACAAGAGATTATTTTCATCTTGAGTTAATAAACCATACCTTGCTGTTGGGATTGTCACCTCGACTGGAATTACAGCTTCTGCTCCATATACCAAGGAATAGGGAGTTCTACCTGTGGCCCCTTTTGTAGTGGTCCTGTCTGCCCAAAGTACAAGTGGTAATTCTTCAGCCCACTTTTCTTTCTTTTGATCTAGGTGTTTCTTCAAGTTGTTGACAATCAACTTGTTGCTTGATTCAGCTTGACCATTGGCTTGAGGGTGGACAGGTGTAGACATGATCAGCTTGATGCCCCAACGAGCACAAAAATCTTTAGCCTTCTTACTTATGAATTGGGATCCATTATCACATATGATCTCTGATGGTATGCCAAACCTGCTAATAATATTTTTCTTTAAAAATGAAATTACCTCCTTATCTCTTACTTGCACATAGGCCTCTGCCTCAATCCACTTTGAGAAATAATCAGTCATTGCCAACATGAACCCTTTGCCTCCAGGGGCCTTAGACAACTTGCCCACAATATCCATGCCCCATTGCATGAAAGGCCAAGATGAGACGATAGAGTGTAGAGGTTCAGCAGGTTGATGCAAGATGTTACTGTGTCTCTGGCAGGCATCACATTTCTGCACATAGCTCATGGCATCTTGACGCATGGTTGGCCAGTAATAGCCAGTCTTGAGGGCCTTCGATGCCAATGCTTTCCCACCAGAATGATCACCACATGTTCCTTCATGTATTTCACTTAGCACGAGCTCAACTTGCTTATTGTCAATACATCTCAAATAGTGTCCTGCAAAAGATTTCTTAAACAAGACATTATCTATTAAAACAAAAGTTGAAGTACGCATTTTAAAAGATCTAACATTCTTAATATCAGGTGGAATAGTTCCAAGTAGAAGGAACTCAATTATAGGTTGGGTCCAAGATGAACTTGTATCTTGTGCCCTATTAGATTGAGTAATTTCTTGAGTTTCCTCTACTTGGTCTATTGCCGAGTATTTAACATAAATAATAGGAATATTATTATGCAACATAGACTTGCATGTTGAACCCAAGTTGGCCAATGCGTCCGCTTCTGTATTTTCTTCTCTAGGGACCTGTTCCAAAGAGAATGACATAAATTTTGAAGCCAAAGCTTTAACATGTTGGAGACACAGAGTCATCTTGGAATGCTTCGCCATATAACTTCCATTGAAATGGTTAGCGAGCAATTGATAATCAACATATACATTTATATGAGTAATATTTAAACTTAAAGCTGTTGTTAAACCCATGATTAAAGCCTCATACTCAGCTTCATTATTCGTCGCATCGAATTCACAAGATACAGCTTGAGGTATGATATCACCTTGAGGGGATTTCAGAACTATTCCCAAGCCAATTCCTTTGGAATTTGAAGCTCCATCTGTATACAGTGTCCAAAATCTAGGAATTGTTTTACCTTCAAGCTGTTGTACTTCTAGTTCCACCTCGGGTTGCAAACTTGGACTGAAGTCTGCTACAAAATCAGCTAGAGCTTGAGATTTGATAGCTGTTCTTGGCTCATATGAAATGTCATACGTGCTCAACTTGACCGACCACTTGGCCAATCTGCCTGACATCTCTGGAGTTCTCAACACATTTCTCACAGGATAGTTAGTTCTAACAGTTATAGAATGTGTTTCAAAATAATGACGCAGTTTAGTAACAGCAGTAGTTAAGGCTAAAATTAACTTTTCAAGATGAGAGTACCTCGTTTCAGCATCTAGTAAAGACTTACTTATATAATAAACAGGATGTTGTTCACCTGGGATTTCTTTCACCAACACTGCACTAACTGCATTCTCAGATACAGCTAAATATAAATAAAGGTGCTCACCACGTTCTGGTTTAGCAAGTAGGGGTGACATCATCAAGTATTCTTTAAGTTGTTTAAAAGATGCCTCATGTTGGTCAGTCCATTGGAAGAGTTTATTCTTTCTTAAAACTTCGTAGAATAACCTGCACTTATCAGATGATTTAGATATAAATCTATTTAGGGCAGCTACTCTACCTGTTAACCTTTGGACGTCTTTGATATTCTTGGGAGATTCCAAGTTGAGAATAGCTTTGATCTGTTCAGGACTGGCTTCAATTCCTCTTTTGGTCACCATATAGCCCAAGAATTTTCCTGCTCTAACACCAAAATTGCACTTTGTTGGATTAAGTTTCATGTTGAAGGCTTTCAAGATGTTGAACACCTCAGCAAGATGCTCCACGTGATCTTCAATATGCTTGGATTTTACTACCATACTCGCCACTTGCCGTTCCTCTTTTCTACCACCACGACATTAGCTAACCACCTTGGATATTGAACTTCCCTGATCATCTTGGACATCAAAAGCCTCTCGACTTCATCCTTTATAATCTGGTTCCGCTCCTGGGCAAACGTTCTTCTTTTCTGGTGGACAGGACGGATGGTTGGATTAATGTTCAATTTGTGAGTAATGATGTCCTTGCTTATTCCTGTCATATCCTCATGCTTCCAGGCAAAACAACATTTCTGACTCTTCAAGAACTCAATCAGCTCCTCCTCAATTTCGGATGGAAGATTTGTACCAACTTGCACTTGGGCCTCAGGGTTTAATTCATCAACATAAATACTTTTCGTCTCATGATCCACTGCTTCAAGAACATCCTGGGCCTTTTTCTTTAATTGATATGCTTGACGAGGGACTGAACTTGCTTTCATATTAACCTTGTAGCACTCTTTAGAAAGCTGCTGATTTCCCTACAACTTGGCCACACCCCAAGGTGTTGGAAATTTGACGCACTGATGATAAGTTGACGGCACGGCCTTCATGTTGTGGATCCAAGGTCTTCCTAAAATGACATTGTACGAGGATGAGCATTCAATCACACAGAACCTTTCCATAGAATTCATATCCTCCAAATAGATAGGCAACTTGATTTCTCCGACAGTTTGCTTTACTTCACCACTGAACCCTACCAGTACGGACGAATTCTTCACAACTTCGGACAAAGGAATGCCCATCTCTTTCAGAGCATGAGTGAAGATTATATTAACTGAGCTGCCGCCATCAATCAGAATTCTCTTGACCACACAATTAGCAATCTGCACCTGGACAACTAGACCATCATGATGGGGGTCCAACGTGTTATCCTTATCTTCATCTTCGAAGGAGATAACTTGACCATCTGTGAAGTCGCGACACCTTGAGGGCAGTTCTGACTGATCCTCCTTAGAATTCTTGGCATGACGCTTGGCAGCAGAATAGGTTGTACCACAAATATGGGATCCTCCTGAAATAACATTTACTACCTTGGTGGCTGGAGGAGGTGCAAATTTCTTGGGTCTGGACTGCTCCCCAGAATCAGGCTCTTTGGACTCATTCCTGACCCTCTTCTTACCCAATAAATCCTTAAGAAGACCCTTTGAAAATAGATGAGCAATCTCCTTCCTCAAGGCCAAACAATTTTCAGTAGTATGCCCAAACTCTTCATGAAACGCGCACCACTTGGACTTATCCTTCCAAGTTGAGGGATTGTCACTCTTCTTAGGCCATCTTGCTTTGTCTCCTAGATTTTCCATGACGCAAAGGACTCCTGCAATGTCCACAGAAAAGCAGTAATCAGAAATTTTAGGATAGTCATTATCATCCCCATCTTGATCATCATCTACAAAATGAACTTTAGAAGATTCGGATTTAGCAGGGGGTTTGCCCCTGTTAGACTTATAATGATGAGAATCTGATTTTCTGTCTGAGGGCTCGAATAGAGGAGTAGGGGTCCTCCCAGTTGACTTCTCCATTGCCAGGCTGTCATCCTCCAATCTGATGAAACGCAAGGCTCGGGTTCTTATTTCTTCAAGTTGTTTCGCAGGAGTCATCACCAACTCATTATAAAATAGAGAGCTCTTCTTCAAGCCTATACGGAATGCTTCCATAGCTGTGAACATATCCAAATTGGGTATGGTCACTGCCTCCTTGTTAAACCTGTGTAAATATTCTTTAAGACTCTCGTTAGGCTGTTGCACAATTCTGTAAAGGTCACTAGTCAACTTGTCAAATTCCCTGTTGCACGAAAATTGATTAGTAAACATGTTGACAAGTTGTGCATAAGAAGAAATAGAGTTTAGAGGAAGTCCTGTTAGCCATTTTAAGGCTGGTCCTGACAAAGTTGAGCCAAAACCCTGCAAAATCATGCTTCTTTAAAAACAGGTGGGATACTTATAATATCAATCGATTCCTGATACAGCAACACATGCTCTGCTGGATCGGTGCTCCCGTCATACTTCTTCATATGAGGGACTGAGAACTTCTATGGGATCTCTACATTAGCTATTGTTGGAATAAAACGGGATTCGTTATAGCAAGTTGGAGAAACTTGGTGATAAGGCAAGTTGACTCCAGGTACACTTCGAAGCAACTCTTTTATAATATGCATTTCCTTAACAAGTTGATTCTCTGCGAAAAGAGGATTATTATCAAATTGAGATGCAGAAGTATCAAAAGCATTAAAGAAACTCCCTGTTTGCCCCATCGAGGGTGTGGCATAGGTATAGCAAGATGACAAGACAAAGTTGGCTAGGTTTGTAAGGCTCTGAATCTTGGTTGCGTGATTGGAATGGACGTCACGACAGTGCTTCTGTTTGGCAAGGTAATCTTGGACATAGGGATATCTCCAAAATTACTTGGTCCTGTACCTGCACCAAACAATGATCTAGGATGCAAAGGTGAAAATGGAGTAGATACTTGAGTTTCAGCTTGCTTCCCTTTACGTATGACATCAATGGCATTGAATATCATGGTGTTTGTGTGCTCCTGAGCATCCAACCGATCAGTTACTTTCTTCAACATAGTGACCACGTTGGTCATCAGCTCCAAATTGACAGCTTCCGAATTTGAAGATAGATTGCCTTGGGTGCCGGAACTAGAAAGCGGCTGACTCCTCTCACCTTGACTACCAGATGGCGAATTGGTCATTTCTACGCAAATAATCAAAGTATTCCCACAGATGGCGCCAAATTGTTTTGGTCAAATTTCAACAAGTACCATCAATGACAAGAAAAATGACAAAAGAGATAAGAATCAGGGTACAATGATTATTGAATAGAATAGAAATGAACACAAGGAATTTGTTGACTAGGGAAAGCCCTTGAACAACTTGTTCGCCGGCACAAAACCCCGGGAGGTTTAGAAACCTGCCTTGACCAAAAGGTATATTGATCGAGTTTGGGTACAGAACTAAGAGCGTATGTAAGGGGGCTTATGCTAGTGAGATTGTGTGTCAAAATACAGGTGTTTATCCCCTTTTATACCTCAAATAATAGCTAAAATACAAGGACGATAATAGGCCTAGAATCTCGGAATTAAGTTGATCTTGTTGAGATATTCTTGCCACTTTGTTGATGAAGGAGATAGTGGTCCGTTGCTGGATATTTTGATGAAGAAACGTTGTTGAATCAGTCTCCTCAACCATTGACACGTTCCCTGAAAAGTAGGGTTTAATGTAACAATAATTCAACCTGCAAGATGATCAAGATGTAGTAGGACAACTCAAGTTGTTAGTACCAAGATGTTATATGCAAGTTGAAAACAAGTTGACCGAAAATGTAGGGCCCAACAAGGTGTAACAGCGTTCTTCATTATTTGTCTGCAGGGATGGCCGACATGGCCGTAGATAAATTACCAATTGAAGAAGCAATAATGGATAAGCGAAGGGTGCGCTACTACAAAAGTCATCTGTGGAATTTTATGTTCTTTCTCAATAATTATTTAAAAATACTAACTTGTTATATGAAAAACGTAAAATCTAAGGAGAAACGCGTTTCTCCTAAGCGCTTAGGAGAAACGTGTTTCTCCTTAGCGGTTTATTAACGGGTTTAATTGAACGTTTAACGAACCGGTTTCTTAACCGGTTTAATTAAAACATGTTTGCCCTAAGTTCAATACCAAAACAAAATCAGTAGCAAGGAAACCCCAGTTGAATATCCAGAAACTATATCCGTAAATCGGTAGCAAGTGAAATCATTAGCAATCGAAGGAATTATGGAAAATCCATTTGTTGAAATCGAGCAAGCGAAAATCCATTTGTGAGTTCACATGTTATTATTGTTTTGGTTCGCATTTTCATAAATTTATGTATATATTAAGCATACTCATCTGTATATGAATTTAACAATGTGTTTTAGTTTGAAATTTACAATTTCTGTGTATCTATTTTGTGTTTTATGTTTAACGATTTACCATTCTACTTAGTATTGTCTCTTGGCTTTTAATTCATAATTTTTGTCATGATTAACGATGTGTTTTAGTATTGTCTCTTGGCTTTTAATTCATAATTAAAAAGTTTCGGATATTCATTTTTGTAGTTTCGGATATATCATTGGCCTTGCCCAAGGACATGGCCATATCCCTTGGCATAGTACATTGATAGTTTAAAAGTTTCGGTTATTCAACTTGGTACTTTGGATATACATTTTATTGTTTACGGATATTCAAATTGGTACCTCTTGGATATACATTTTATTGTTTACGGATATTCAATAGATAGTTTTACGGATATACATTTTTGTAGTTTGGATATAGCATTGGCCTTGGCCAAGGACATGACCATATCCTTTGACCTAGTACATTGCCGGTTTAAAGTTTACGGATAGTCAAATTGGTACTTTACGGATATACATTTTAATGTTTCCGGACATGGTTAATTGTGTGTTTCGGATATTCAAATTGGTACTTTCTGGATATACAATTAATTGTTTGGATATTCATTTGATAGTTTACGGATATACATTTGAAAAGCTTACATTATCCTTTCAAAAGGTTACGGATATCCGAAGCTTTTTAAAGGATATCCGAGAACCTTTTGAAATGTTATCCGGAACCTTTTGAAGAAAGGGTTGCGTATATTTATGTTTTACTCATTAATTAATTACTTTTTCTTAAATAATAGAAAGAACCTTTTTTGGATATTCAATTGTTTATTTACGGATATTCAATTGTTTCTAGTTATTCATTTGTTGATATTTTACGGATATTCATTTGCTTGTTTCGGCTATTCAATTGTTTGTTTCTGGATATTCATTTGCTTGTTTTACGGATATTCATTTGTGGATATTTTTCGGATATTCATTTGTATAGTTTCTGGATATTCATTTGTGTAGTTTCTTGATATGCATTTTGATAGTTTACGGATATTCATTTGTATGTTTACGGATATTCACTTCATTTATTTCGGATATCCTTTTTTATTTTTTATTTTTTTTATGTTTTGTAGCCGCAAATTTAAATAAAGGTGAAGGTAGTAAGAAGCATAAGAAGAATCAATTAAGTGAAGGTCAAGTTAAGAACTCTAATAAGAAATCAACAAATGGATGTGGTTGAAAGTGGTAAGAAACGGGCATTTTGAACATTGTTGTGTCCCGAAAGGCTTATTGATCTTTGTTTAACCGATGCTCGTAAAGAAGATGTTAAATCTATAGGTTTTGGTGGACTATTAGAACTTAAGTTGAATAGATTGCCAACGGGGGAATTGTGGAATATCTTGTTGAAAGATTTGATTCGAAGCTTTATTCAGAGAATCAAGAATAACAAGTATTATATAACCACAAATGATGTTTTTGATATTCTTTGTCTTCCAAGGAACTTAAAAAAGAGAAGATAAATTGTTCAATAGGAATTGACAAAGAGTTGAGCGCACGATATAAAAATACTTTTGGGAAAGTTAAAGATGGTATTCCAGTCCGTTGCGCGGGTCAACGCATCAAAGAACTACCTGATGGAGGTGATGAGTTTAAACGCCTCTATGTATTGTTTCTTTGTCGGTTTCTTTCTTGCACCGCAGTAACAAAGGTCGTTGATTGTTCTTTGTTGGCATTGGTTGAAGATGTTACTCAAATCAAAAAGTTTGATTGGTGCCAATTTGTATTGAATAAGTTATCTAATGGGTGTTAGGAAGTTTAAGGCTTCTTCTCGCGTAAAGTGAGGTGTTGCATGGTTGTGTGGCAATTCTTTTAATAGCTTACTTTCATAGATTTCCATATTTGCGTAAACACGAACCAACCGCACGTCCTTTGATTCAACATTGGACTCAAGAGAAAATTCTCTCGTGGGAATGAAGCTAAGATTGGTTGGGTTGGAGTTCTTTATTTGGATAATGTTTATCCTATTACAAGCTATGAGGATGATTTGGATGAAGGATGAAGATTGGATTGCCGATTGATGCCGCTCCTTTTGTTGAGAATGTAAGTCATCCTACAAAAATACCTGCAAGTGAAAATGTTCCAGAAGTTTTGGATTCTGTTAAAGAGTCACCGGAAATATTTCAATGATATTAAAGTTGCTATCAATGCTCACATTGCAAGGATTTCAAAAATTGAGAAGGGGAAAGAAAAAGTTAATAATGATGATGTTGAAAGGATCTGTGAAGAGGAGGATTTGGTTGGTGATAGTGAACCTTGGGGAAGTCAGGTTTTTTATTACATTGATGATATTATTGATAAATTGAAAACTTCAAAAGATGAGCTGAAGGAGAAAGGGAAGGTTGGACCATTGCCAACATTTAGGATTCTTTCACAGAGTCAAGGATCTGAGCATACAGAGTCTGATGATAATGTTGAAAAATTTCAGAATTTTGATGACAGATATGTGCATGAGCATTATGAGGATCAAGATGCTACCAATGTTGATCAACCAACTGAAGATCAATCTGCAGAGCATCAAATTGCTAGGCTTAATACAGAGGATCAAGTTACTGATACCCATCTGTTAAAACAACCAATGATTGAGCCTATGTCTGTTATTAAAGAAGTTGACGTGGAAGAAGAATATTCTTCACAAATTTTTGGTGCTATTGATAATTTGGTTGAAAAAATTTTTCAACATGGTGTTAATGGTGAGAAGTTTGACAAGATGTTAGATGAAGTGCATTTGGAACCTGTGAATGGTGAGATTATTCTTTCATCTGAATTCATGGTGAAGAATAAGGAAGTAATGATTGGTATGCCAAAGATAAAGATGGAAGTGGTTGATTATTGCTTCTCAAAAATGATTCTTCCAGAGTCAAAAAAGTAATATCCCCTTTTTATTTCAATATTATTACAGTTGAAATTAAATATGTTATTCAAATTTTAATATTATTTTTTTTTCAGTGTTTTTTTCAGTTTAATGATTTCTTTGGACTGGAAGCAGACGATATTTTGAGTATGAAAGAAGACACAGATATCACAGGTGCAATTGTGAATGCTTGGGGAATGTTGTTGAACAAGCTGGAACATAAAAAAGGTGTAACGAAGAGATTTTTGTTTGGTGTTGACTATTCCGTAAGTTTACTTTTTCAACAACTTACAAGTATATATCGATTGCGAGGTATATATCCATGAAATTTTTTAAGATATTGTTTATCATTTATATTAACAGGCTACTTGGGCGAAACGTTCTTTGAATGCTCGTCTTGGTGCTGCAGAAATGCTTCAAACTTTTTTGTATTGGAAAAATGATGTTAATGTAGATGGGAATGTAATGGATCTGAAAGAAGTAGATCCGTATGTATTTTCATTTGTCAATACATTTCTGGATATCATATTGAAAATTTCTGGATATACTTTATGGTATTTCGGATATATGCATGACCAAGGCCTAGGCCAAGGCCAAGGCCTATGCCGTAGCCAAAGTAATTCTACGGATATACTTTATGATATTTCCGGATATACTTTATGGTATTTCTGGATATATCCACGACGACTGCCTAGGCCAATGCCTATGGCATGTCATAGTAATTTCTGGATATACTTTATGGTATTTCTGGATATACTTTATGTTATTTCTCCGATATATCCATTACCAAGGCCTAGGCCAAGGCCAAGGCCTATGCCATGGCCAAAGTAATTTCGGATATACTTTATGGTATTTCGGATATACTTTATGGTATTTCTGGATAGTCACCTAATATATTTCTCGGGATATACTTATTTTTTTGCGCTTTTTTTCCCATACTTTAAGGGAAGCAATAAAGGTGGGCACTTTACACTATTTGTGTACAACATGGCTTCAAAATCCATTCACTATTTTGACAACCTTTCAATGAATGAAGCAAAAGCAAGTCTGAAGTTGTGAAACTTACGAAAGCATTGGTATATGTTTTGAAACTTACGAAAGCGCTTTTATATTTTTCATTTTTTTTTTCATTGGTTATCTAATATTTTATACTTTAAATGTTTTCAGTATGCGCCTATGAAAGGTTTTTTGAAAGAAGATTAAACATCCATGTTATAATGATTTTGAAGACAAAAAAACATATAAATTTGAATACATGGAATGTGATTGGGTTCTTAAAGAAAATCATGTTAACCATGATTGTGGAGTTTATGTGATGTCTCGAGATGAATGATTTTCAAGGATCAAAGTACTCATGCCCTGAGTTATGTCGTGTACTATTAAAGTTTTTTATTCATATTTATATTATATGAGTTTGTATATATATGTTTTAACAATTTTTTTTATTTTTTTACTTTTTGTAGGATAAACAAAGGATCCGTCACGAGCCGAAATTCTTTCAACACTTTTGCTTAGTCAATTGAACAGAGATAAGCATAATTTAATGATTGAAACAAACACTTTTGAAAAGAGAAGAAAACAAAAGAACAAGAACAAAGTAATGTACAAGATTCATAGGTGTATGTAATTATGTAATTAGGAATCTGTTTGGTGATGTAATTAATGTACTTTAGTGAATTGATAGTTTCTCGGATATTCATATTGAAAGTTTCGATATGCATATAGATAGTTTCGGATATACATTTTTGATATGCTTTATGGTATTTGTGGATATATCCATGACAAAGGCCATTTAAAGTTTCTTGATATCAATTAAAAATGTGTTTTAGTATTGATAACATTTCAAAAGGTTCTCGTTATAAATTAAAAAGCTTCTCGATATGAATTCAAAAGGTTCTGGATATCCTTTCAAAGGGTTCTGCTATATATTTTCAAAAGGTTCGATAACATTTCAAAAGGTTCTGGATATCCTTTCAAAGCTTCTCGATATCCTTTCAAAAGGGTTCTCGATATTTATGTTTTACTCATTACTTTTTCTTAAATAATAGAAGAACCTTTTTAATTATTTGTGGATATTTTCTGATATCATTTTGAAAGTTTTTGGATATTCAATTGTTTGTTTCTCGATATTCAATTGTTTCTAGTTATTCATTTGTGGATATTTTCCTCGGATATTCATTTGCTTGTTTCTGGCTATTCAATTGTTTGTTTCTCGGATATTCATTTGCTTGTTTCGGATATTCATTTGCTTGTTTTAAATATTCATTTGTGGATATTTTCTCGGATATCATTTTGAAAGTTTCTGGATATTCATTTGTGTAGTTTCGATATTCATTTCAGTATAGTTTCGATATGCATTTTGATAGTTTCGGATATTCATTTTTATGTTTCTCGATATTCACTTCATTTATTTCTCGATATCCTTTTTTGATGGTTTCTGTATATACTTTTTGATAGTTTCTGCATATAAAATTGAAAGAAAACAAACTAAGTAAATTATTTTAAATATAATTACAAAAAAAAAAAAAACCAACAATAACAACAAATAACATCTCCTTTTTGATAGTTTCTCGGATATTCATTTGTGTAGTTTCTCGGATATTCATTTGTGTAGTTTCTGATATGCATTTTGATAGTTTCTGATATTCATTTGTATGTTTCGATATTCACTTCATTTATTTCTGATATCCTTTTTGATTGGTTTCGGATATACTTTTTGATAGTTTCGTATATAAAATTGAAAGAAAACAAACTAAGTAAATTATTTTAAATATAATTACAAAAAAAAAAAAACCAACAATAACAACAAAAAACATCTCGCAACAATAACAAGAACAAACATCAACATCCCCTAATTCGCATCATTGATTGGCCATATGCCGCTCTAGTGCCATGTGTGTTGTTCTCTGGATATTTCTCCATACGAAGAAATAGATCCACGATGAATAGCATGTGCAAAGAGTTGGTCCCAAGTCAATGTTCTTGTTGGAAAGCTAACTGGGCGTAATGGGCATTGCAATTGATTTTCCACATTATAGAGGAAAACGCCCATTTTGGATTGATCGCCCAGCGACTTGCAACTTTTTGCTCCAGTGGTCCATTCTCTTCTAACCCTAGGCGGAAGCGGAACATCCACATTATCATCTACATATTCAACCTCCTCAGCCGAAACCCTATATCGACCGAACTTTCGTCCCGCCGGAGCTTGGTTGTTGTTGTTGTTATTCATTTTGAGAAATTTGTTTTTTTTTTTTTTTGTCAGATGGTAGGAGGAGTGTTGTATGGTATTTATATAGATGAGTACTTGAAACCAAATAAAAGTTGCTCAATGAATTCAATGCACATACATTTATTACTCTTTGAATTCAATGAATTCAATGCACTTACCATCTCATACACATTTATTACTCTTTGAATTCAATAGTAAGTCATGTCTTTTCAAAGTTAAAAGACACATTGGTCAAGTTAAAGTCATGGATTCAATAGTTAACTACATATCAAACAAAAACAATCATGGATTCAATAGTGCCAAATTTCAAACAAAACATATTCATTAAACAGAATTTAGTAACCATTAAACAAAAATACATCAAACACAAAAAATATTAAAAATGTAATTTAGTAACCATTAAACACTACCACTACCACCTCGCCCATCATCATCTACATTGTCATTCAATTTGTTTTTTGGATCATATTCATTCAAAATATATTCCAAATACATTTCCAAAGCCTTGTGGTGAATCCTAGCAACCATCAATGTTGTGAGCGTTGCCAAACTCATGAGCATGTTTGACTATCCCCACATAATCCTTATCCCTACAACCGTGTCCATTACATGGCCGCAATGGACAACGAAATGAGGGAGTTCCATTTGCGTAAGAAGGCCGCAAAACAACAAGATGACCATTTAGCAATTTTTGGTAGCACATCATGTATATTTTCCAACTTTTGTCATCATTTGAATCACCCAAAGTTGGCTCCCGTAATTTCCCTTGCCTTTGTTCATCACTAGAAAAATTATTAAAGGTAGAATTTTTTTGAACTTGATGTATATATTTACCTTTGGACAGATTTATATAGGCAGAGTACTTGAAACTACCAAAAAAGTTGGTCAATGAATTCAATGCACTTACCAACTGTACACATTTATTACTCTTTGAATTCAATAGTAAGTTTGAATGCTTTTTTGACCATTAAAGTATATCCAGAACTATCAATTCTATATCCGTAGAACTCTTAATTTGAATATCCAAACTACAAAATGTATAAGAAACATTCAATATGAATATCCAGAAACATTCAATATGAATATCCAAAACTACAAAATTTATATCCAGAAACAACAATATTGAATACCCAGAAACTTTAATTGGCCTTGAACTTTGATTTTGGACAAGTGTTCCAAGTTAGGTGTTCCAAGTTGAGTAATAAAAAAACAAAAACAAATACTTGATTCAATAGTTATCCCAACTAGTACCGCTTCATTTTGTCCATAAGTAATAGTGCCAAAATTCAAACAAAATCACTACTGATTCAATAGTTAACTACATTTCAAAAAAATCATGGATTCAATAGTGCCAAATTTCAAACAAAAACAACAATTGGTAACGGATTCACCAAGGCTAAATAAGTAAGGGCTTCATCCATGGCCAAATTTCATCCTATGACATGTTATCAAGGCACTTACCAACTTGTACACATTTAGTTAAGGCTCTTTGAATTCAATAGTAAGTATATCCGTAAACTATCAATTCTATATCCGTAAACTATCAATTTGAATATCCAGAACTTACAATTCTATATCCGTAATCAATTATCAATTTCTCGGATATGCACCTACCACTTTTCTCGGATATACATTCACATACTGATATAATTAGCCAAAGCCAAATCCATGACAAGTTCAAGATCAAGGCCAAGGCCAAGGCCAAGGCCAAGGCCAAGTCCAAGGCTTCGCCATGGCATCGCCATGGCCTTGGCCTTGACTTCGGATATCATTGCACTTACCAACTGTATACATTTATTACTTTTTGAATTCAATAGTAAGTATATCCAAGCTATCAATTCTATATCCGTAAACTATCAATTATGAATATCCGTAAACTATCAATTCTATATCCGTAAACTTAGAAATGTATATCAAGAAACTATCATCAATTTCTCTGGATATACACCTACCACATTTCGTATATACATTCACATACTTCGGATATAATTGATAAAAACATTTAACTAGTCATTTCGAACATAAAAACATCAAATATCTGTATAAAATATTTAACTAGTCAACTTAATAAATTGTACTTCAATCTAAAAACTATTAAATCAAATGTTCATTTGGTGTTTTTGAACCAAACTCATCATGATTGGCTTTCTTCTATCAAACTTTGTCTTTAGCTTTCGTTTTCTGCCCTTTCGTATTTGCACGAATTGGATCCATCACAAAATTGGAGCACTTGTTATACTTTCTGAACCAACACTATCATTAACACTTGTCGTAGATCTACATTCCTCGTTGATTTTCCGACAACAATTGTTGTATAAGAAGTGAGTCTCTATTGAACCCATCTTCCAAGATTCTTTTTTGCACTGCTTTTCATGACAAGCCAATCATCGACGTTGTGGTATTTCATTGCCATCTTTTGTTTCCAGGAATGAATTCATTTTTCTCTCGTTGATGTATTATCTTTTCCTTGATAGACTTTGTCCCATACATCTTTTTTTTGCCATCTTTGTCCACCTTTTTTCAATGTAGATATCTGTATGCTTGTGACATTTGACAAATTCACGCCTTTATGCAATGAAAGCACAACCAACCGATCAGTAAAGAACTGGTCATTGCAGCCCGCATACAACTGCCCACTTTCATCATTCCTAACAAAGAGTACACTCTCATATTTATCTGGGGTACTTCTCATGAGCAAACATGTATGAATCTGCAATCTTCATCACTTTCATCTCCAAATTCTGTATACAGCAGGAAAGCTCGTTTTACCTCAATCTCAAAGAACTTGAATATCCGGTGTGTATACCTCAGCTCGCTTGTTTTATGATACCACCATACATGTCTGGTTGAGGGACCGAGATTGATGCTTGAAATTCCTTCTCTTGTTCGCATTCCTCCAACGTTTAACTGTTTCATTGAATATGTCAAAGAACTGAGTGAGGGATGTGTTTCTGTTTGCTTTGAAACAAAGGGCATGATTTGTGCTCTCGCTTCTTTGGGATGACAATATTCCAGCGGAGAAGAAATTTGTGCTTAAAGTTGTGCACCATTTCTCCCGTAGTCCATATAGACGCTTGAACCAGGAATTTTCAACGAGATTGTATTTCACCAGCATTGACTCCCAACAACTTTCAAATTCATCCTCACTGGTACATCCCATTAAACAATGATCAAATTCTTTTTTAAAATCTTCATTTGTCTTCAATTGTCCAAAGTGGGATACAACATTTTTTGTTGGATGTGCCATAAACATAGCCTACGCCGTCCGCCCTTCAAATACCCGTATTATAATAATGTTTCGGATATTAACATTATATGCTTCGGATATTAACATACAATAAATTTTCATTGACCAATTTTTTGTCATGGCTTAGGCCTTGGCCATGTCCAAACTAACAATTGAATATCCTTAGAAACTACCAAAAGAATATCCAGAAACTACCAAATTGAATATCCAAGAAACTTTATATTGAATAACAGTATACTTTAGAATGACTAGCTACTTTTGGATATTCAATCGGGTAGTTTCTCGGATATAAACACCAATGACATAATGGGCAAAGTTAAGGCACATCTGAATTATTTTTAGAACTATATAGCACAAATAAAATACTAGATAAGAAATATTATAAAAGAACCGGTTATGGAATTTTATAATCATACCTCTTCAATTGCATTTGACATTGCTTGGTCTTGGTCTCGTAAATATTGTTTTTGGTTCTTTTCCTCCCATTGATTTTCTAAACCGCTTAAGCAACCAGACAAATGTTTCTTTTTTTCATTTGCTATGAAAGCACAACCAAACATGACAGTTGTTCCAATGATTATTAATGCCAACTATTGGGGCAACGTATAAGATTGTATCTCGTTTGTAGTATAAGTTGTGTCAAATATAACCAGATCTCCATAGAGCTTGTAATCTTCCTTCATCATACTATCTCTCCAAAATATAGCCCCAAGTCTTCCTTCATCATCAAATTTGATTTTAAAATAGAACCCTCGATCTTCCAAAGGAAATTTCAAAAGCCTATCAACAACATTCTGAGCATCACCATTTTCAATTTTTTCCATTCTAAGTTTCGAACAAAATTGACATGATCTTTCTTTGTGTGACCAACATGTTCCTCTCCACCAGCCGCTTTTACCAAAAGACTATATCCATCGCTGGTTTTATACCAGCCTTCTTCCATTATTTCAATTATTTCACCCCGATCTTCTCGAGATACACCTTTCACTACGCTTCAAATGGTTCCAATCCGTCCTTGTCATTGGATGATTGTGCTCGTAACATGGCGGTCAACAACATACATATCTTCCTCTTTTAGCAATTTTGCCCTCAAAAGAGCCTTACATTGAGTCCTCTTTATGTAATTTCTCCTTCTCTTTTGTTGTTTTTTGGTAACATCGAGTTGTTCAACCGGTGAAGGAATTTGAACTTCATTAACATTAACCGGTGATGGAACACCGATTTTATCCTCTTGGGTTGATCTCGTAACTCCTTCACATGAGCAACGGAATAGCTTGTCTAATATCCTTGAAGTCTTTTTTGAAACATGATTTGTTGACAACTTAATACTAAATCCTAGTGCATTTGCATGAAGTTTATACAGCTTTGTACAATTCCTCCCATGTCTTTGCTTTTGTTCCCAAAGCAAATTTTTGCTTATATCAATATTAGGGTCCTCGGTTACGCTATCGCACACACAAAATATATTAAAAAGAATAATGTTATATGAAATCAGTAATTCTAAAGCAATATGTCAATAAAGTTAAGAGAGAAAACCTATTTGAAGCCCAGTTTCAGGATCTCGTAGGTTGTTGAATTGGAGATTCTAAATCAATAGGAGAATATGATTCTCGCAAGAAAAGGCAAGTAGTTAGTTAGTTTCTGGATATTCATTTTGAAAGTTTCGGATATTCATTTTTGTAGTTTCGGATATATCATTGGCCTTGCCCAAGGACATGGCCATATCCCTTGGCATAGTACATTGCCGCTTAAAAGTTTCGGTTATTCAACTTGGTACTTTCTGGATATACATTTTATTGTTTCGACATGGTCAATTGTGTGTATCTGGATATTCAAATTGGTACCCTACTGGATATACATTTTATTGTTTCGGATATTCAATAGATAGTTTCTGGATATACATTTTTGTAGTTTCTGGATATAGCATTGGCCTTGGCCAAGGACATGACCATATCCTTTGACATAGTACATTGCCGCTTTAAAGTTTCGGATAGTCAAATTGGTACTTTCTGGATATACATTTTAATGTTTCGGACATGGTTAATTGTGTGTTTCGGATATTCAAATTGGTACTTTCGGATATACAATTAATTGTTTCTGGATATTCATTTGATAGTTTCTGGATATACATTTGAAGGTTTGTGGATACTCATTTTATAGTTTCGGATATCAATGCACTTACCAATCTGTACACATTTCTCGGATATCAAATGAATATCCGTAAATTATCAATTCTATATCCGTAAACTATCAAATGTATATCAAGAAATTATCAAATGTATATCAAGAAACTATCATCAATTTCGGATATGAACCTACCACATTTCTGGATATACAATCACATACTTCTGGATATAATTGGCCTTGGCCAAGGCCAAGGCCAAATCCATGACAAGTTCAAGGCCAAGGCCAACTTGTCCATGGCAATGGCCAAGGCCAAGGCCAAGTCCAAGGCTTGGCCATGGCCTAGGGTTTGACCATGGCCTTGGCCTTGGACTCCTGGATATCAATGTACTTACCAACTGTACACATTTATTTCTGGATATGCACCAACCACATTTCTGGATATAAATTCACATACTTCTGGATATATAATTGGCCTTGGCCTTTGGACTTGGCCATGGTCAAGGCCAAGGCTAAGTACAAAATCAAGGTCAAGGACAAGGTCAATGGCAAAGCCAATAAGCAATTTATGGATATGTACCTAACACATTTCTGGATATACATTTTTGGTACTTCTGGATATGTACCTTACACATTTCTGGATATACATTTTTGGTACTTCTGGATATCATTTATATAAATATCTGGATATAATTTATAAAAATATCTGGGTATGGATATAGAGATTAAACTTGTAGGCTGGAGAATATCGATTTGTGTAGCCTGGAGAATATCGATTTGTGATATTTCTGAATATCTGTCATGTAATTGAGCTTCCATTTATGCTATTGATGGATAGATCCAAAATTACGTAGATCAATCTCTGGAAATGTACAATAACAATCGACCTTATTACATTAAACGTTGATTAAAATTAAAAACAGTAGTTGTTGATTTGGTTCATATTACCTGATTTAATCAATATCGATTTCTGTATTGTTTCTTGATATTCATTTTGATTGAACTGTCCTTCTCGTCTCCATTTTGCTGTGATCGTTGTAGTGCGTCTTTGTGTGTATTTACGCAAATATTGAATTTATCTAGGTTTTTGTAGGTTTTTGGATAATAGAACCGGTTTAATTGAAAAATATTGAATCTATCCGGTTTAATAGGTTTTTACCGGTTTTTGAATATATTAAAAAACCCGTTTCTCCATACAGATATGGAGAAACGCGTTTTTCAACAGACCAACTCTATGAAAAAAGGGATGGCGTGAAAGTAAAGGGGCACTTCGCATGGTCATTCCATGATAAATTTGAATGGAGCTCTGGATACACGGTCAGATTTGGACACAATTACGTGAATTATAAAGATGGTCCGAGAGGATACCCAAAGCTTTCTGCTGCCTGGTATATGAAGTTCCTTCATGGTGTAAGACGCAAAATATCAATGACACGGAAATCTGATAATTATCCTTTCTCTATGTTATATTGGCATTTCCTCTTTTCATCCTAGACATGTTCATCTCCCTACATCCATATATTAGTATCTACTCTATGGATAATATATATTTGTATTGATATAATTACATGAATGAAGAGGAATTGTCCCAAGTCATTCATGTTTTATTTCCAAAATACCAGATAACTGAATGATTTGCAATGTGATATAACAAAATGTGAAATAGTGAGTCATCGTATGATAAACACATATGCGATGGTGTTTGTAATCGTATATAGTTTCGACCTTGTTACTGTTACCGCGGGTTGCACCAATGCATGATTAATACATGTGTGATGGCTAATGCAGCTGTATCACATGCGATGGTTTTAACCATCGCATTAAAAGAATATGTGACATATATTGTAGTTGCATATATGTTGTACTTGCGATGGCAACTTCCATCACCAAGTTCCGTGAAAATGAAAATTATTTGAACCCTTTAGAGATAGCATTAGTCATCACATCACATAATAATACCCCCTCCCAATATTCTCATTATCTATACAAATTATGTTTTTAACAATTGTGAGAGATTCTGTTATAAAAAAATAAATAAAATACTCAAACCATAAACAAAACATTTTCACATAAACTTGGTAACCAACGGTTATACTCAGTCCAAAATAATACACCAAGTACATAATTATACCGTTGATTGTGCTTAGGCAAAACCATGTTTAAACTTGTCAAAAAAATTTAATACAATTGCCTATTGGTCACATAAAATAATGCAGGTAGAGACAGACAAATTTCGGCAGCTTCAGAAATGAAATTATTATTTACTTATCTTTTATTATTTTCTTTATATTTTCAGAATAATTATTAGATAAGTAATATTTTGATGTTTTAGAATAAATTTAGGAGATATTTTGTTATTCTTGAGTCTTATTATGTTGCCAAAATCTAGGGAGAAACGCGTTTCTCCATAAGTTATGGAGAAACGGGTTCCGACTTGTCGCGCGACAATGAACTGGATATCCAGAACCTTATGAAAATGATATCCAGAAACCTTCAAATGAATATCCAGAAATCTTCAAAATGTTTCTGAATATTCATTTGATGGTTTCTGAATATACATTTGAAGGTTTCTGGATATCCAGAAACCTTCAATAGCAATTTCTGGATATGCCCTAACACATTTCTGGATATGCACCTAACAGTTTCTGGATATGCACCTAACAGTTTCTGGATATACATTTCACATACTTCTGGATATGCACCTAACAGCTTGGATATCAAACCCAAAGCTTCTGGATATCCAGAAGATTTGGTCTTGGCCTTGGGTTTTTTTTTCTGGATATCAAATGCAAAGCTTCTGGCTATTAAAAACACGTTTCTCCATAGTTATGGAGAAACGCGTTTCTCAGCAGACCTACTCTATTATGTTACCATATAGCTTAGGGGTAATTTTAGTAAGTTTTGACTTGTTTTTCAAGTCGTAGGAGTCATATAAAATAGGGTCATATGTTATATCCGAAAATTAGACTTGTTGATTATTGAATAAAGAAAATAAAGGAAAAGCTAAGACTTTCTTTATCTAGGGCTTGTAACCCATTGTTTCTGGTTCTTTCCGTTCAGTATCATCTTAAGGCTTCATTCGACATCATTTGGTATCAGAGCCCTGGACGAGGGTATCGATATTGATGGCCGAACGAGGGCGTAGTGTTCTTGGTGGAAAAGATGTTCATGGAAGGAACTGTGGAGCGAATTCCAGTCAAGACGTTCATCATCGCAAACGTGGCATACGTGATATTGAGGTAGACGAAGTGTGAAAGGAGATTCAACAACTCCAAAGCTTTCAAGCGCGTGTGGAGCATCCACCGATGGGTTTAGATTCGGATTTATCATCCGAGGACATGGAGTTTCATGAAGGGTTCACTCCCTTCAATCAGGGTCACGAAATTGGGTCTAGGAATGCGGCAAATCCTTCAAGGGATATCGAGGCAGAAATCGAGAATCCGGGGATTAAAGGTATGGCATATCCAGATGTATTTCGCGTCCCATTATCTATCGTTACTGTTGAAAGGGTTTTTTATGATCCATCATCAACCTTTGTTTTATTAGACAGTTTTGATCAGTTTGTTGATTGGTCAAAACCTTCGATTTTTGACATGTGTGACTGTGATATTTGTCAAGTGGAAAGGTCATGCTCGGTTGATCGAAAAATACCTTGTTCAAAATTTCTGTCAGATGAATTGTCTAGGAATTTTGGGTTCGTTAAGTGTTTTTATTCGTATGAAGATACTTTCGATTGGTTGTTCTCCGATCAGATTTGTCATCAGACTATCAAAAAATTGTTATTTGAAGATTGTGTTACATATTTTTGGGCGGATTTGGTGGATTTAGTGAAAAGCAATCATAAGTATACAGTGCGTCGAGGTTGAAGGCTAAATTTCGAGAATTATTTCCAAAAGCAACAATCCAAATTCGAGGTCAATTTTTTTCTAAGAAGGGAATAATGATGCAGGTAGAGATAGGCAGCTTCAGAAACGGAATTATTATTTACTTATCTTTTATTATTTTCTTTATAATTTTTGGAATTATTATTAGAGGTAATATTTTGATATTTTAGAATAGATTTAGGAGATATTTTGTTATTCTTGAGTCTTAATATGTTACCATATAGCTTAGGAATAATTTTAGTAGGTTTTGACTTGTTTTTCAAGTCGTATGAGTCATATAAAATAGGGTCATATGTTATATCCGAAAATTAGACTTGTTGATTATTGAATAAAGAAAATAAAGGAAAAGATGAGGCTTTCTTTATCTATGATTTGTAACCCATTGTTTCTGGTTCTTTTCATCCGGTATCAATCTCAAGGCTTCATTCGACATCATAAAACTAGAAGCATATTTTATACCAATAAACATAAGAACTATGGAGGAGTAGTTGGTATATTTGATGCACCGTCAGAAATATGTGTCGTTATGGTCTTTATGGATAGCAGTTTGTCCAAACTAAATTTCAGTATAGCCTGCATACAAGGTAACTGTGAACTAGGTCGAGGTCGTCTCCGGCTCCAGCATGAGAATCAGTACTTCCGTGAAGTATATGGATAAGAAGAAAAGAGATTACAAGAAACTGCAAGAGAGGGTGTTGTGTGTGTACTTCAGACTTACCCATTAGGTTATGGAATGTTCTTTATATAGTTCCCATAACATGTGCCCTTCTTCGCCACGTGTCATCTCGTCATTGGCTGGATATGGCCACTAAAAGATAGTAGAGATGTTGTCCTATCTGACAGATTCTTTATCAAGTATAACGGATTTAGTGGGGACCATGGTTACACGTGGATAACGGCATTGGTAGCTTTTGGATTCATTTGCGGCTATCATGATGCTGCTCTTAGGCGACATTCTGGATCAGGTCGTCCGCCCCTTACTTCGTTTAAGCCAATCTTATTATATTTGTTGCATGATGGTATGTCACCAAGTATGATTCAATCCCCAATTCCTTGTCCTACCGTCATATGGCGGGAAAGCTTACTATGCCCTGTAATGGGCCCCTCCTTTGTCGCCTTGTTACATTTGTTGTCGGCCCCTTCCTTGTGATATGTGTTGGTCCCAAAGGTGGCAACAAGGGTGAAAATACAGCTAGAGGGGGGTGAATAGCTGTTTCAAAATTTTCGCCCTTTTTTAAAAACTCAACCTCTTGCTTACAAAACCGCTTGCAGTTGATAATACACTGCAAGTAGAAAAGTAAAATGCACAGCGGAATAATAAAGATACAAAGCGGTTTTGGAGAGGCGGTTTGTAAAGCGGTTTGATGAAACGGTTTTGATAAGTGCAGTTTTACAAACACGTGTGGTTTTGACAATGTTAACTCCAAACACAATTCTTAATAATGGATTACTACAAATAAGATCAAACAGAGATAGAAATAAATAATTAGTAATCACAAGAAATATAAATGCAGAAATATAAGAACACGTGATTTGGAGTGGTTCAATCGATAAACGATCTACGTCCACTACCAAGATGGTTAGTCTTGGATTTTCAAGAGTGATTTTACTATGGAGCTCTTTAAATCTGTGAGATGTAGAGAACAATGATTCTTGATGGTGTTGACGCTTGATTTCCAGGCTGGGAAATATTTCTTGAAGTGTGAAGATGAAGATTCAAAGGGTTGAATAATTTCTGGGCAGAGCTTCAGCTTCTTATGAACTCACAGCAAATCAATTTTTCAATCAAATGGTGAAGATTAGGGGTATTTATACCCAAGCACCAAGGAACTAGCCATTGGACACAGCTGTTGCAAGGACAGTACTTGATGCTTTCCCATTGGTCCACAATATCCACTTTTGTCCTTTGAGTACGACGGCTGCGAATAAAGGCGATCGGAGCTCCAGTACCAAGCAATGAGATTAGGACACCTGTCAAATTTTCAAGATCCTTGCAGATCTTCTCTAACATTGAATCACGTGACAAGATTTAGTGGTTGACTTTTGATATTGCTAACGTGGATTCCAACGGTAAAAAGAGGTTCACTTCAAGTCTTCAATCATTGGATGCGGTCTGGTGTGGAGTAGTTGATGAAGTGCGGTTGGTTACACTAGTGAGGTTGCAGAGTTCGATTAAGATGTTGAACTGCACAGGTGCGGTTCACAAGTAGTTTACACTGCAGATGTTCAGAGGCAGATTCAAAGAAGAATTCCTCATGCGATTGCATGTGCGGTTTTGAAACTGCATGGAACTGCAACCTTATATCCAATGAGTCTTGTGCCAGTCTTCAAGCCAAAATTTAACCTATTCTATAAAATGGACTTAGCTAAAAATTGAAGTCTAAGCTTTATTACATAGGGTCCTAAAGTCCTTAAAATAGACAGGAGTTTATGGTATCAATCAAATCTAATACAAAATAGGAGGGTTAAAAATATGCATACCCAACAATCTTCCCCTATTTGATTGATGCCATTACCTACTATAACTAAAGCAAACATTGTACTTGGTAAAAACATGTTCATAAGAATTAATATGGTAATTCATGTCCCAAGTCAATGCACACACTTAGCTTAAGCTATAGATTTCTATACTATCTGAGAGATTTAAACTTACAATTTGAAAAGTATAGAAATGCATCCAGTGCACTTGAAAATATATGAGTTTAAGATTAAAGTGCGGTTTAAACTGAATTTTTAACCTTCATTACAAAAAATATGATTTTAAGTTGGAAATTATTTGAATGAGGTAATAAGCCATAAGCGGTTTCATTGTTCTACAAACAAGCAGTTTGATATGAACAAAGTTTTTGAACCAATGATGCATTTTTCATTACTACCTCGAGCAGTTACAGTTACAAGGTAGAAAAGTAAAATACAAAGGTTACAAAAAAAAACAAAATAAGTTGGACAAAAATACAAAGAGTGCGGTCCAACACATCAAAAAGGAGTTTAGCAAAAAGGAAAGAAATTACAGGTAAAGAGCGGTCCTATTGCTGATGCGGTTGATGCTGATGCTGATGCGGTCACTGAGAAGATTGATGGCACGGTTGATCACGGCGTTAAGTATCTTCTTGCTCAGGTACACGCGGTCCAGAAGGTCGGAATGTTGAGCTTTCTCCATGAAGAGTTCTCCTTAAAGTTCTAACCTCTTCAGCATTTCTTCCAAGTGTAGTCTCAACTGCTCTGAGAGCGGTCACTGATTGAGCAGTGGTAGAATTGTTGGCATCAACAGCTCTGGTATTTGCTGCAACACTCTCCTTGATTTCACCAGAATAAAGCTCAATGGAGGAGTTGAGAGTGTTGTAGAAGGTGTGAATCTCCCCCTGAATATCTGCGGTTTGGTTAGAGAGAGCTTCTCTCAAGGGTTCCAGATTAACAGATACATTCATGGAGGTTCTCAACTCCTTGATTGAATTATCTAGCTTCAAGTTGAATCCAGCCTTTAAGGTTCTCAAATCTAAAACTGATGTCATCATCAAAGGTTTTTTATTTTGTCTTTGAGACTGTCTCCCACAATGTTCAGGTCAACATTGATTCTAGCTTTGAGGGAGTCCAGCTCAGACAGGATCTTGAGTTCCAAGGCTTCAAGGGCGGCTTGGGATGGGGCGATTGAGGTTGAAGCTTGTTGTTGCGGTTGAGAATCAGAAATGGTTTTCATGAAAGTTTCAAGGGCAGATCTTGCTTAAATCCCTGAAAGCATGCTTCATCTATGGTTTAAACAACTTCAGCGGTTTGATTTGTGAAACCTCTCTCCCCCTTAATGGAAGCAATCAATTGGGCTTTAAGGATGGCCATTTCAGTGGCTTGAGAGTCCACTTTGGAATGCAGGGAGCGGCTGGAGGCTTCAAGGGATGAGTTGGAGGCAGCCAATGCAAGGTTAGATTCAGTGAGTTTCAGCATGTGGCCTTGGTTGACAATCAGTTGGGATTGGATCAGTTGAAGGGTAGAAAGAATTTGGCAATAATCAAAAGGAGGTGCGGTTGATGAGGAAGGAATTTGGGTAAAGGAGGGGGGCGATTGAGATTCAGTGGCAGGAGCGGTTTGAGGTAGAGGGGTTAGAAGGGTTTGGAATATGCGGCTAGCTGGGACAGTGTATGGTGAAGTGGTTGAGGGAGGAATTAGAAGTTTTTGGGGTAAGGTACTTGGTGCGGTTGAAATAGGTGCGGTTGTAGGAGGAGGTGGAATATTGGTGGTTTGAATGTTTGAGGTGGTTGGGTTTGAGTTAGATGATAAACTGGTGTGAGAAGTATGAAGTTCAATAGAAGGGGATTTCTGTGGAACTGGGGAATTATCAAGGATAGGAGAATTGGGAGGAGGAGGAGTATTGGCGTGGTTAGGAGAAGGAGTTGTGGTGCAGTTGCGGTTAGATATGGATACAGCAGGGGTGCGGTTTGATAGGAGTGGTGATTGAGCGCGGTTGGAATGAGGAGGGGAATGAGAGCGGTTAGAGTGTTGAGGAGAATTTTGAGGTGATGGAGTTGGGGTTATGTTTTGGTTAGAAATGGAAGTTGCTAGGCCCACTGATGGTCTTGAGGTCCAGGTGGAAAATGCAGGGCCTAGAGAGTGTTGAACAGAGGGGGAATGGGAGTGAGAATTTGAAGATGAATGAGATGGTGAATGGGAAGTGGAATGGGATGGAGGTGGAGAAGGAGAAGGTTGTTGGGCCATGCGGTGTAGAAAGCGTTTGGGTCCTTTGGTTGGGGTCTTTTTCTTGGCCATTTGTTTGAGTCTTGTTTTCTTGGCATTCTCCCCCTGAGCGGTTATAGCTCGGAGCAGTTGAGGAGGAGAAGGTGGTTGGGAGTTTTTTGGGGAGGAGTGGTGAGATTGGTCAGGGGATTGAGGAGGAGTTTGGATACGTGATTGCGTTGGAGGCGGTTGTGAGGGAGGCGGTTGGGGAATTGGTTCCTTGGTTTTACCTTTTGCAGCCTCTTTCTCAGCTCTTTCTTTCTCAATCCTGGCAATTTCAGCCTTGTAGAAGGCGGTTAGATCTTCATCAGAAAGCTTTGCCAAATCAACTTGAGTCTGCTTGGCCTTCTTGGCTCTTGCAACCAAGGGAGGAATTGTTGCATCTTCTTCTTCTTCATCATCCTCATCAACAAGGGACATCTTCCCTTTGCCTTTCTTGCTAGTTCCAGCACCAGCTGCACCACGCGGTTGTGTTGGTGCAGTTCTTGACTTCTTGGGGAGCGGTTCTTCAATAGTTTTTCTCTTCCTTGACACCTTCCTTATTGCTTTGCCCAAACCCTGAACTGCGGTTGCAGGAGTCATCTCAACATAGTTTTCCTTGGGCTGGATGGTATCAGCATCATAGAGGGTCTTGTAATCATCATTGCCAAATGAGAAGCTGAAATTGTGACAGGCTTTGAGTCCAAGGGATTCCTCATTTCCCCAATGGACATATATTTCTGGAGTAGAAATCCTCAGATCCTCCAAGTGCTGGTAATTGGTGAAGATGGCGGTTAGCAATCTGCAAAAAGGTCTCCACCTGATATGCTCATCCTTGATCCTTGATTGATAAGTATCGATGTTGTTTGCCAGTTCTCTCATCAGAATTCTTGGCCAATGGAGCTTGATTCCATTGTAGATTGCACAGCAATACATCCATTGCTGTGAAGTGAAGTTGTTGTGGTTTCCAGTTTTGCCACACACAGACTTCCCAACCAAGTAGCAGAGATGGCTCATTAATTCTCCAAATGCTCTTCTGGGTTTCTTCTTGTAATACCCAGAAAGTGAATCAAGGTCTCTAGTAAGAGTGGAGCAGGTGGCATCCATAATCTCTTGAGATACATCAACAGGAGCTCCAGAGACATGAAACTCATACGTTCTTATGATGTCTAGATAATCAATGGAAACTTCAAAGCCTTCAACTACTCCCACCAAGCAGGGGATTTTCTTCCCATCAGATAACTCTCTTTCTCCACGCTTCGTGGTTGCATAGAACTGATCCACAAAGAGAGGAATGGTGTAGGTTTGCTTTTTGTTGAATAGAGGCAGAATTCAAGAAGCTTCCATCTTTCTGATCATCTCTCTGCCTAGAGCATCTGACTTCAGCTCTGGCTCATTTATTTCCCAACCTGGTAAAAAGTATTGAGAGTTCTACAAAGGAAAACAATCAAGTTAGATCTTATTTAAATCCACAGTTTACAAGCGGTTTGGGCACATATGTGGTTGGCAATGGTGCGGTTGAAAAATGAAGATTGTCAAACCGCAAGGAAACTGTAAATACAAGGTAGGGAAAAAGATAGGAAAATACAAATGTATATTTACTTAGTACGTGGCATTGTAATCCAAGGTTATCCCACACATGCAAGCAGTGTTTTGGAGGGTAAGGTTATGGTTTCCAACCTATATACTTAGTAAAACTTAAGTAAATTCTAGCATGCGGTTTCAAAGAGATAGACATGCGGTTCTCAACATGCGGTTGTATGACTAGAAAGCACATGCGGTTGAAACATAAGGAATAAGTGGTTTAAGGCAAGCACTTTCAAACACTGAGCATGCGGTTGGAACTGAAGCGGTTCAAACATGCAAATCAAAATCCAAAATTTCCAAAAATTTACTAAGTATGAAAACAAGATTGAAAATCAAGGGAATCCAAAACATAAGAAATTTCTGAAAATGAAGATGAACAGTAACATGAATGCATGAAGAACATGAAGAACACCAAGAACAGAGATTCAATGAAAGTTAACCAAAATGAACAAATAATATGTCAAAATGATCACATTGAGCAGTAGATCAATACTATAACAATAAAAATTCTTGCTTCGCTCAGAATCATCCAGAAAAAGCAAAAATCAAAAAGTGGGTTTTCGAAAATGAAAACTTAAAAAGTTCAAAATCAGTGTTCAAAGTGTGTGTTGATCATCAAATAAAGTTCATAATCAGAATCACAATCATAATTCGAACAAAACCCAACAATTTTCATGCAAAATGATCAATCAATGAAGCAAATAGGAGCAAAAATCAGTTAAGGGTTTGAAACTTTGAATGTTCATCAATGGCAGATTGAACAAGTATGATTTGCAGAATATGAAGAAGAGAAAGGTTCAGAAAGCATACCATGTCGAAGACGGGTCTTTTGGGGGCCATTGACAGTTTGAAACTTAAAAGCTTTTATGAATGTTTTGGAGTGAGAGAGACAAAGAGTTTGGTAGAGAAGGTACACTTGCAGAGGATATGACAGGTAAAGAGTTGAAAGGCAGTATGACTAGGCTATTTATAGGGAATGATCAGAGAGAAAGGTATGTGAAGAGACTGTTCCACTATCCCTAATCAGTGAATCATTACCAAAGTTGCACCTTTTCACCTTCTTCAACAAACCATATGACGGCTGACATGAGGGTCATTTAATGCTAATGTTCCCTATGCATTAAATGCTTTAAAATTTTGAAATTTTGAGGGAAAACATTTGCAAAAATACCCTTATGTCAAAAATAAGGACTGAAAAATAAATAAAAGGAATATGAACAGTTTTTTTTAATAATAAATAAATATAAGCAAAAATTAGAAATTACTCCAAGTTGAAACGTGGTTGAGATCCAAGCGGTCAAAGCTGCAGCAAGCGGTTGGAAGTATGCGGTTGGGTGCAAAGGCGGTTGACTACTTGCGGTTTGGATGCACGTGGTTCAACACAGATGAGATTTAAATCCTCAAATAGGAAATACAACCTATACTCAACACACAAGTTAGCCAATAAAAAGAATGGATTCATTTAAGTTCAAGCATACCCATTTCTCCTCTGAGGAAGGAAAACCTCTTGGAGTCAAGAGCCTTAGTGAGGATATCAGCAATCACAGTTTGTCTGTCCCCCACGTACTCTAAATGGATATTCCTCTTCTCCACATGGTCTTTGAGGAAATGATACTTGATATCTATATGCTTGGTCTTGGAATGCATGACAGGGTTGTTGGAGACTAAAATTGTTGAAGTGTTGTCACACATGATAGGGCAATTTCCTTCTTCAATTCCATTGTCCACCAGCTATTTGCTTCATCCGGAGGATTTGGCAGCAACAACTTCCAGCGGCAACATACTCGGCCTGCGTGGTTGACCTTTGGCGAAGCTTGCTTCTTCTTTGCCCCAAGCAACTAGTCTATTTCCAAGGAAATGACAAGTCCCACTAGTGCTTTTCCTGTCAATAGTACAAGCTGCTGAAATTACCCGGATTCGCGCGAGCGAAGGCGGTTGTCTTTCGCGGAGGGGTTGGTGTCTGAGACCTCACTTTATGGGAAGGAAAAATGAGGAGTCGCCACGCGGTTTTTGTATTTTGAGCCCAAACGTTGAGAAACGCTATTATGAAAAGGTGTCGTTTTTGTTGGTAGCAAAAACTTAGGAAAAGGCTTCGAAAACAGGGATCATTTTTATTGGCAGCATAAACGAGTAAAAAGCTTTTTTGTACCAGAGATTGTTAGGTTCGGAGGTCAAGTTACGTTTCGGGTAGAGTATTACGAGATCGCAGAAACGCCTCGCATGCAGTCTTTCTACCTTTCTCGAAATCGTGTGTGTGTGTGTGTGTGTCTTTTGAAATGGGGGCTTGAATGACAAGCTTAATCTTGGTTTGAAGGACAAACGTTGATTAGGTGACTTTGTTTGAAAAGACGAGCGTTTGAATGACAAACGTCGGTTTTGAGAGGGAAATGAGCGTTTGCGTGGCAAACGTCGATTTTGAGTTTGAAATGAGCATTTGAGTGGCAAACGTCGATTTTTAGTTTGAAATGAGCGTTTGCGTGGCAAACGTCGATTTTGAGTTGAAAAGAGCGTTTGCGTGGCAAACGTCGATTTTGAGACGGAAATGAGCGTTTGCGTGGCAAACGTCAATTTTGAGTTGAAAATGAGCGTTTGCGTGGCAAACGTCGATTTTGAGTTTGAAAGGAGCGTTTGCGTGGCAAACGTCGATTTTGAACCGTGCGAGTCATTGTTAACGATATTTACGGGAAAAATGCGTTTTAAATGATTTTGAGTGTCAAATGGCGGCTTTTAGTTTGAAGATGAGCATTCGGAGGCCGAACGTCATTTCGCGCGTTTTGAAAGAGAGTTCGACGGACGAACTCCGGTTTTGAACCGGGCATTACATTGTTAACGATTTTTACGGGAAAAATGCGTTTTAAATGATATGCGATCAACGAATCGGGTTGCGACTCGGACTTTGAAAAGTAAATACTATCACGATCCAAACGGGTCGAACTTTGTAAATGATAGTATTTAAAGTGCGGTATTAACGGAATCAAGCGATCCGAATTCGTAAATGACGATCAACGAGGCCAAACGGCTCGGATTTGTAAATGACGATCAACGAGGCCAAACGGCTCGGATTTGTAAATGACAGAAATTAAAATGACGATCGACGGATCGATCGATCCGGAATTGGTAAATGACGATAAAAGTAAAGAAACGGGGTCGGAACGCCGTTTTAACCCGTGATTACTTCTCTTACGGAAAGAGAAGAGGATCGAGGGGCTAAAATGTATCGGACCCCGTTAGACGGAGGCGTCTACATTTCGATAACGACGTTCGAAAGCAGGTTGTAGCGGCCCTAGCGCGTAAGCAGAGAACGGAGCAGAGATTTAGAGAGAAGGAGTTATACCTATGGCTAGGGTTGACTCCTTTGGCTCGGGAGGTGTGTACGGGACACGGAAAGTGATTCGAAAAGTTGTTTCAAAGTAGTAAGGTGCGTATTTGATCGAAATATGAAGGTTTCACGCGAATCGAGACGAAACGGAGGCTCGGAAGGGGTGAAATCAGTTTGGGCCGAGGGGGTGGTGAATTTTTGGTGTTAAAATTCCTCCTTCTTGCCTTTGACAGCAACTTCTATTTATAGGGTGAAAATTGCAGTAGGAGTCCGGACGGACTTGGACTGAATCCAGGGGGTTTTTGGGTATTTTGGAAATCTGGGGGACTTGCTTTGGCAATTTCGGGAAAAGTGCACGGGAGTCCGGCCGGACTTTATTTGTATACCGGGGTATTTTAGTCTTTTTCATTTGAATTTGATTGAAGAGTGACTAGAGGGAGGTGGCATGCGTGCCAAGTGTCCCTACGAGTCACCGGCCATATGGGATTTTGTCCCCGGTCCGGTTTTGTCCATTTTTAAAATAACGATCCAGGAAAATGTCAGAAATGCCCCGGAAAGTGCCGGAAAATGCGTTTTCAGGGAAAGCCATACTTTTACGTGAGATGACACGTGTTAAGTACGGTTCGGCGTCGGGATGCAGGCGATCCGAGGCGTCTCGTTAGCACGGCAACGGGAGTTTAACGAGTTTCGGTTAACTGGAGCGGGCCGGTTAACGGATTTCGGTTAACTTTCGCGGATTTGGACGATCCGGATTTGGGTACTTACGGTTAGCCCCTCGGCGATGTCACTTCCGAAGGAGGTGGGGTCGATTGAAAAAGATAAGGATCCAAATCGGGATGCCTTACTTTGAAAAGAGACACAGGCGGTCGAGATGGGTGGACCCTTAGCGGAAAGGATTCCTACGTATCCCGAGCGGGAATCAAGCCGATCGTAGTTCGAAAGGGCGAGGGCGCGCGTGGGGACCTTGACTGGCGAAACTGTTAGGAGGCGTCTAAACACAGAATGAGACCATTCGCGAGGTACACATGTACCTGAATGGAGGCTGTTAGGAGCGTACGAACACAGGACTTCTGAAACCTTCGAGGCGTGTGGCGCCTCAAGCCGGAGTTGCGATGCGCGAGGCGTTCGTGCCTTGGGTGCTTTGGGCTTATTCTTTGTTTGCCAGGTTTATCCTGCTTTGAGGATAAGCGTTCGGGCTTACCTGGATGGCCGAAGAGGGATTGTTGTGCGGAGCTTATTGCATTGCCGGCCCGAGTGGAAACGATCGGGCTTACGGCCGGCAGGGAGATGAATGTTCACTTCTTTGAAGTGAAAAGGTGTTCGGAGCTTACGAGGATGGCCGAAGAGGATTGTTGCAAGGCGTTCGTGCCTTGGGGTTCGGAGCTTATTGCTTTGTTGCGGGAAGACGAACGGCGAAGGTCTCGATAGGAGAGTGGAGGTCGGACCGCGAAGGTCGGGATTATTTGTTTGAGATGGGACCGTGAAAGGTCGAGATGGGGGACTTTGAGATTGGACCGTGGAAGGTCGCGATTAAGACTTTGAAATCGGACCGTGAAAGGTCACGATTGAAGTGAAATCGGACCGTGAAAGGTCGCGGTGAGATTGGAATCGGGCCGTGAAAGGTCGCGATTGAGGATTGGAATCGGACCGTGAAAGGTCGCGATTGAGAAGTGAAATCGGACCGTGAAAGGTCGCGGTTGAGAGTGAGATCGGGACCGTGAAAGGTCGCGATTTGAAATTCATCGGGACCGTGAAAGGTCGCGATTGAGATTGAAATCGGGCCGTGAAAGGTCGCGGTGAGACTTTGAAATCGGACCGTGAAAGGTCGCGGTGAGTGTCGGACCGTGAAAGGTCGCGGTGAAGTGGAATCGGGACCGTGAAAGGTCGCGATTGAGGATTGAAATCGGACCGTGAAAGGTTGCGATTGAGTTGGAATCGGACCGTGGAAGGTCGCGATTGAGGATTGGAATCGGACCGTGAAAGGTCGCGATTGAGACTTTGAGTTCGGACCGTGGAAGGTCGCGATTGATGGGACCGTGAAAGGTCAAGATGGGATTGAGATCGGACCTTGAAAGGTCGCGATTTGAAATTCATCGGACCGTGAAAGGTCGCGATTGAGGATTGGAATCGGACCGTGAAAGGTCGCGATTGAGACTTTGAATCGGACCGTGGAAGGTCGCGGTGAGCTGAAATCGGAGCGTGAAAGGTCGAATGAGATTGAATCGGGACCGTGAAAGGTCGCGATTTGAGACTTTGAGATCGGAACGTGGAAGGTCGCGGTGAAGTGGAATCGGACCGTGGAAAGGTCGCGGTGAGATTGAAATCGGGCCGTGAAAGGTCGCGATTGAGTTGGGGGAATCGGACCGTGGAAGGTCGCGATTGAGGTGAAATCGGACCGTGAAAGCTTAGAAGGTCGCGCGATTGAGGTTAGAATTGGAGAATCGGACCGTGAAGAGTCGCGGTGGAAAAATTGAATCGGGCCAGAAGTGAAAAGGTCGCGTCAATTAGAAATTAATCGGGCCGTGAAGAATTCGCGGTGAGGATTGAGATCGGACCTTGAAAGGTCGCGATTGAGGATTGGAATCGGACCGTGAAAGGTCGCGGTTAAGGATTTGAGATCGGACCGTGAAAGGTCGCGATTGAGGATTGGAATCGGACCGTGAAAGGTCGCGATTTGAGACTTGAAATCGGACCATGAAAGGTCGCGATTGAGACTTGGAGATCGGACCATGAAAGGTCGCGATTGAGAATTGGAATCGGACCGTGAAAGGTCGCGATTAAGACTTTGAGATCGGACCGTGAAAGGTCGCGATTGAGACTTGGAGATCGGACCGTGAAAGGTCGCGGTTAAGGATTGGAATCGGACCGTAAAAGGTCGCGATTAAGGATTTGAGATCGGACCGTGAAAGGTCGCGATTAAGGATTGGAATCGGACCGTGAAAGGTCGCGATTTGAGACTTGAAATCGGACCGTGAAAGGTCGCGATTGAGGATTGGAATCGGACCGTGAAAGGTCGCGATTAAGGATTGGAATCGGACCGTGAAAGGTCGCGATTTGAGGATATAATTGATGGTGAAAACCATTAGGAATTTTAACGTGCGGAGACGGCGTTAGTGAAAACTAGCGGGAATTTATCCTCGGGGATGGGGGTTAGAAATGTCTAGCGGGAAATTTTATACTTTTGGGGGGCCAAAGAGGTAAAATTAGGCTAAAGCGAGGGCCAAAGTGACAAAAAATTTTCTAGTGCGGTAAGAGTCCGTGAAATGCGTACAACGGACGCCACGTGAGGCAGTGGACGGGTGGTCGCCCTACGCTAGGAGACTCATGGAGTTCATGCGGTGCGGTTCCGGAGGAGCGTGGATGTCCGTGATCGGGGGCCGTCTAGGCCGAGAGGTTCGCCTGCTCCCACGGTGGTGGGGAGGACTTTACGCGGGGTTCGGCCGGTTCGCGGGGCGGAGCGGCCCGGATTTGGAGCTCCTTCTTACTGCGCACTTTCGGGCGCGAGAGAGTCCTCGAGTTCGCGTACTCAGGAGGCCCTTCGCCTATTCCAGTGGAGGAATTTGGCGAGTTCTGTTTGCGACGGATCCGCGGCGGCGGAGCGGTGCGTCGAGTACGACGAGATGACGGCGGGACTCGAGTAGTCCCATTTCTTGCTTTCTTTCTTTCTTGCTTTGTTTAGATAAAATGCATGTATTTATCGGGAACAAATTTGATTTGAATTGTATTTGCAAAAGGCGCCGTGGGCGGAACTGTACTTCGCATATTTATTACGTGATCACCTTCTATTATTTTTGGCAAATAAGGAAACGGAGTTAATCAAAAATTAATAAAATGAGAAATGCATTAAAAATTGAACGGGTCAAAAATTAAGCATGTATGCACTAATTATTAATTATTTGCAGTGTTGCACGAGCCCGGGGCGGAAGGGATACTGATATTTGTTGCCTGAAACCATGGGCGGCACTCGAGATTTCTCAAAGGTGAAACGAGGGAGTTGCTTGGAAATGTTTCCAATTTAGGGGCGGCTGCGAGTTGACCAAGTCAGCTGCGAGAGAATACGGCCGGACTTGGAGTGAATTTCCAGATTCTTTAAATTGCGGTTTCATTTTGCAATTGTTTAAGAAAGCTAGCGTATAGCTTTTTGTTAAATGCAATTTGAATTCCTTTCCATTTCTTAAGGTTCCCTTCATTTTCGACATGGCTCCACTTTCCCAGAGTTATCGTCTCGGATGCAAGAGCGATATTTGGACAACTTTCGATCGTGGGTACGGAACCACACGAGGCGAGAACAAAAAGGTTTTCGAAGGCATTACGGGATTAAATCTGTTTGGGCTTTGAAGGAGCTCATGCAGTTAGGATCTTTTGAGAGCCGCGTCTCGGTTACAGGACGTACGGAGGAATGTGTACGGCTTTTCGTACAACGAAATCACTCCTACGTTTGAAGATTTCCGGGCCATTACAGGAGGACTGACAGAGCGGAGCAGCTAGTTCTTCCATATCTTTGGTGGCATGGCCTTTGTTGAGAAAGCTAGTGTCTTTGTTTGGTATCTCATTTGGAGAAGCATACGGGATCTTGTCTGAGATCTGGTTACGTTGACATTTCGGGGCCCGAAAGATTTGCGGAGGCGAGGAGCGTCTTTTCGTGGGGACGCATTTGCTTTCTGTGCGCGATTGCTACTCTGTTCACATTCACGTCTGCAGGTGTGTGCCATCACGGTGTCTTGGACCTAGTGAGCGATGCGGAGTGGGGACACATCGTGCCGTGGTCTTGGGCGAGAGCGTTCACAGGCATAGGTCGGATGGCGGCCGTAGCCGATACATGTGGGGAGGGAATCCCGTATGCTTACCATGTGGTTGAGGAGAGGTTACGAGATGATGCACGAGGTGCCAATGTCAGGTGACGCTTGGTCTTTCTCGCGAGGTCCTCACAGTGATAGGGCGATCGAGTGGCTGGAGCTACGGATGGCCGAACTTTGCACGCATCATTTGCGATGGTGGGTTCCCATTGGAAGTTACGAGTTGTAGGACCACTCGGGAGGGTGCATTTGATCGTCGAGTGTCTTGTCTCAGACGTCTTTCTATATTCCATCATTGGTTCTACGACGATGCGAGTGGAAGCGAGTGCCAGCGTCCCGAGTTATGTTGCTACCTTTGAGAGTGGGATCTCTGCGGATGGAAGATCCTTCGGCGCTATTGCGATCACCGGTGGTGGCAATACGCGTCCTTTCTGCCCGGGGTTCTCTTTCACCGTAGAGAGAGGGCATTGTTGCATCGGCCTTGATATCGAACTTGTACGAAGAGTGTATAGGGGAGACACAGATGGCTATCTTGTGGAGACGGAGTGGCTGTTGGAGTCTTGATCACTGGACAACTCGACCTTGAGAGGACAGAAGCAAGGAGCTAACCACAGGAATCGTACTGGCGATGCCATGGGCGATTATGAGGCAAGTGCTGATCGGGAGGCCAATCAAAGCTGCTTTGTGATGATGGCTCGAAGCGAGGCGGCTCGAGACGAGCTAGAGAAAGAGGCTGCGTTAGCGGCCACGGGCTTGACGGAGGCGTCGGGAAGAGTCACAGCCGAGGTAGAAGGGCCCCTGCGAATATTTCTGCGAAGGTGAAGAACACTCGCAGGGGAAAAGGGAAGGGAAGAAGGATGAAGGACCTAGTACGGGAAACTAGGTTGACCTTCTTTATCCCGGAGTATCCACCCATTGTCATTGCGAGACACATTAATTGATTAATGTTTTATTGTAGTTTTGCTAGCGTGTAGCGAGTCAAGAGTTGGCCAGGTGCTTGAACTCATCAAAGAATGTTTTAACTTAGTTATGAATTTGTAGGTTAAATGAAAAGAGTTTTTCGAAACACAAGCAATTGATGCTTATTGTATTTTTGTTTTTAGACCGAACCAAGATGGCTACCTACGTTCCCCTTTTACAATTGGACTAAGGGGCTCGGGTCACCGTAGTTCGACACTTTAGGTGAATTTGAGAAAAACAAAGACAAAAGAAGTGCGACCACTGTTTTTACGGATCATTAGCGGGAATGTATCCGGTTGGGTATTACTCTTTTAGCACTTTAATTTCTTGCGGGGACGGTGTATGGGGAAGGAGAGTTGACTCGTGCTCTTCCTCAAACGAAGTATCTGCGGAGCTTGCTTCCCGTTCACGGGGTTAACGAAAGGGTTTCGTCCAAAGTACTTGCTAGCTTAAATGGCTCCTCAGGAGAAGATTCTTTGTACCACGAACGGTCCTATCCGGAGTAGGCTCCCACTTTCCGAGGGGATTGGTCTGCGTAGGAGGTTTTCCTTTAGCACCAAGTCGCCTTCTTTGATGTCTCGAATCTTGACTTTCTTATCAATAGGCTCGAGTATGTTCCATGGCTTTCAATCTGCGCTAGTCGAGTAGAGCAAGTTCGTCGTGGCGGCTCTGTAGCCATTCGACTTCATTAATCCCGTTTTCCAAGAGGACGCGGAGGGATGGAATTTCCAATTCCACGAGCAACATCGCTTCCATTCCGTAGGTAGCGCGAACGGAGTCTCCCCTGTGGCGGTTACGGCGGCGTTTCGGTATCCCCCGGAGGAGCTAGATGTAGCTTTTCGGGCCGATCCCGACCTTTGGTGGTCATCTTTCGATTATCATGGCGAGAGTCTTGTTGGGTGCCTCTCTTGCACCATTGGTTTGTGGTTTGTAAGGAGAAGACTTGTGACGTGTGACTACGAATTCGGTCGGTAGTTGGTCACAATCTCCTTGAAGTGAGTCCCATTGTCGGAGATGATCTCGTTGGGCACTCCGTATCGGCACATGATGTTCTCTCGGATGAACTCGGCCACCTTCTTAGAATTCGGTACCTTGTACGATCGGCTTCTACCCATTTGGTGAAGTAGTCGGCTGCGACTAAAATGAACTCGTGACCATTGCTCCCTGGAGGAGTGATCTTGCCGATGGCGTCGATTCCCCATGTGGCGAAAGGCCGTGGCGTAGTCATGCAATAGAGTTCATGAGGTGGGATGTGATTGAGGTTGGAGAACCGTTGACATTTGTCGCGGCTTCGGACGAAGCTGGATGCGATCTGTTTCCATTGATATCCAATAGTATCCCATACGGAGAATGATGCGTGTCAATGCTCGGGCGTTCGTATGTGCGGACCGCGAGGTTCCGTTGTGAACTTCGTTCATTAGCTCGGCGGCTTTTTCTTTGTTTACACCGAAGGAGTGGCCCTTGAGTGGCGCTTCTTGTACAACATACCCCCAGAATGACGAAATGGGATGCCGGGCGTTTTAATGCCATCATGTTTTTGGCTTTGATCCCTTCTTTGTATTTTCCATCTTCATTTGTGAAGGAAGCTTCTCCGCTTTGGAGAGTGCTTGGTAAATCGATTGTACCGGGGTTCGTCGATCGTTTCTTTTTCTTTTTCGATCTCACGGCAATAGGCGGGTGTTTCCCGTCTTGCCTATTACGAGGGTTTCTTGCTTTCCCATCGGGAATTTCGACAAGAAGGCGAGGGTTGCCGGGCGTCGCGAAGCGGTTTCTGTCTCTTGGCAAATAGTGAAAAGAGATGTCCTTGAGCGAGCAATGAGCTCCTCCATGTACGCGTGGTACTTACGAAGGCAGAATCTACCGTCTTCCATTTGTTGGACACTTGATTGATGATCAATGCGAGTCTCCATATACATCCGGCTACGAGATGTTGCGCTCGAGCGGCTTCCAAACTTGCTGCACGAGCTTCGTATTCTTGTGCATTGTTGGTTGCTTCAAAATTCGGCTTGATGGCTATGGGAGTATGCTCGTCCTTGGGATCGACAAGGAGCATTCCAATACCATTCCCCTTCTTGTTGGCTGCCCCATCGAAGAAGAGTTGCCGGCGGTTTGCGGCTGTCAAGTGAAAAGATTCCGTCGTCAGGAAATTGCGGATCGGGACCCTTAGGTTCATTGCTTGGGAAGTCGGCGGCGATGCGCCATTACTACGCCCTTTGTTGATTTTCGACCATGTACTTGATGTCGAACTCGGCGGGAAGAATGACCACTTGGCTAGCCGCATTGACGAGAGATGGCTTGTCAAGAGATATCGGACGGGGGTCCACTTTGGAGACCGGGAGCAGAATGCGGCATGTAGTGTTTCGGTTTCCCGACTACCCATACAGGCGGTACAAGTTTTCTACGATCTTTGAGTAGGCGGGTTCACTTCCTTGAAGCTTTCGGCTTACGAAGTAGATTGCATGCTCAACCTTGGAATCTTTACGCTCTTGTGCCGGCATTGCTCCGATTGACGTGTACATTCTTGTCGGATACGGGAAGTAGTGGCTTGTCTTCATGTGGCGGGCACGGGGTGGGGGATTAACCAAGTAGGTCTTGATTTTCTCAAAGTTGTTTGGCACTCGGAGTCCCATTTGATGTCGGCATTCTTTTTCATCGGTTTGAACATGGGCTCGCGAGAGAGATGTCAAGCGGTTGATGAAAGCGGCGATGCTTGAAGCCTTCCCATGAAGCTCTTTACTTACGTCGGGGGTTTGAGCGGCTTCATGTCGATGATGGCCTTGATTTTCACAGGATCGGCTTGATACCTCTTTTACGTAACCATGTACCCCGGTACCTTGCGCGCTTGGCCTTAGAAGGTGCACTTTGCGGGTTTAGCCTCATGGAGTGCTTTACGAGTCTGTTGAAGAACTTCCTCGAGATCTGTCATGTCTTTGCATGTCGATCCCTTGGAGTGGATGATCATGTCGTCGACGTATACTTCGATTTCCTTGTGAATCATGTCATGGAAGAGAGTACATTGCGGCCCAGTAAGTAGGCGTTCTTGACCGAAGAACGGCATGGCCAGGTATAGCAGTATGTCCCCGTGGAGTGGTGAAGGCGATCTTGGCACGATCCTCCTCGGACATCTTGATGCAGTTGTATCCGGCGAACCCGTCCACGAAGGACTTTACTTCGAAATTTGCCGTGGTGTCGACCGGCATGTCGATGTTAGGCGATGGGGAAATCATCTTTAGGGCTGGCCTTGTTGAGATCCCGGAAATCCACACGACATCGACCTTTCCGTTGGCCTTGGTGACCGTCACGATGTTGGAGAGCCAAGTCGGGTACTCAATCACTACGATGAAACCAACTCGGAGCATTTTCTCAATTTCTTCTTTAACTTGCAAGGACCACTCTGGCTTGATCTTGCGCGGCTTACATTTGTGAGGCTTGGATTCGGGATCCGGGGAATTACGTGCTCCACGATTGAGGATCGAGTCTGGCATGTCTGGTATGACCCGGAGCGAACACGTCAACATACTCCGGAGGAGGTTTATCGGGGCTTCCTTTTACTGCATCGGCGAAAAGCGCCCTTGTGTCTCTTTAGGCTCTTGCAGCGGCCCCGGAGTTCACTTTGGTCATAACCTCTTCGGCGGCTTGGGCCCGGTTGTCCTCTTGGTCAACTACACGCTCGAGAACTTCTTTAATGTATTGTTCGTTTAATGTGTACGCTTCTTTATCAATTGAATTATTAACGTCTTTTAAGTTGTTTGTTAACTTATCGGTTGTTAAAGTGGCAATGAGAGGATACTCAGAAAGGTCGAGACTTTTCATTAAACAAGAACGGGAATACATGATTGGCTACAACATTATAGTCCTCCGGCGTAAGGCCGTTGGATGACTCGGAAGGGCTGGACTACGACAGGAGGCCCGGCTCGAAGGAGTTTGAGACCGGGTTTAGGGAGATGTGGGTGCGGGCCCGGCTTGTCTTCCAATTACTGCACAGCTTGCCCTTGGTCGGTGAAAGTTACCCAATTCTTCGGTGGCATTCTTTGGATGCTTGATGAGGGTGCGGGGATCGAGAGGCTTGGCAGCCTGCTGTCCCAATCATGGCGATCATGCTTTGTTGTCGGAGCCCGATCGATCAAGTTGGGCGGCTCCATGACTTCTTCAAAAAGACTACTGTAAGGCTGGTCAGCTGAGAGCGTCTTCTATGAATTACGGTTCCTTACGCTTTGGACTTGCTTGTCTCGAATGTGGCCTCGGCGGCTGATCCGAACAATTTGTTTCCCATGGAGAGTACCTTGAGTTGCTCCTCCAAGTGCAGGATTCCCTTGAATGTGTACTCATCTTTGGGTGTGGTGGCGGTTGGTCCGAGGTAGAGCTGTGATGTCGAGGAACGCTCCCACTTATCGGATTAGCTTTGAGTCCTCGAAACGCTTGAGGTCCGTGCTAGGTGTTCCATTCTTCTGTAGTCTCTGTGCTGACTATCTCTGCTTCTTTCTCATCTTCATCAGTTCCACTGTCGGTCCCCTCGGTTCTGCTTGTCGGTTTATTTGTCGGTCCCCTCGGTTCTTGTCGGTTCCACTTGTCGGTCCCCTCGGTTACGGTGTCGGTTCCCTTGTCGGTCCCCTCGGTTACTGCTGCTTGGTTCCCTTGGTGAAGTAATGAGCGAGGTCGAAACTGTAAGGTCGGAGGTGGAGTGTGCCGTCGGAGGTTCCCCTTTTGCGGGCTGCATTGCCTTGGTGCGGGGCGAGCCTTTTGTCTTCCTTGATGTCGGCGGTGTTGGCACGTAGCCAAGCCCACTGGACCGTGGTGTGGTCCTTGACTTCAATAACTTGGTGTTGGCCTTGCGGCCTTTTGCAGAGCCCGATCTGGGATGAAGTTCATGAGTTTCATCATCCTCATGGCGGGAGGAATCGATCGTGAGACAGGTGGAAGGTCCACGTTGCATATTTGGATCTTGGAGGTCTCGAGTGAATCCCGAGTTAATGGCATGTCATCATTATGCTTGATTTCTAACAACTGGAATGTCGTTGGTCTTTGGTCCCCTCGGTGGTGGCCAGCTGTCAGCCGTAGGCGTGGTTAGCTCGTTGCCTTGCATGAACTTGAGGCAGTGAAGAGTGGATGCCACGCCATTGATTTGATGCAGACGGGGACGCCCCGGGATGGGCTGTGAAAGTGATTGGAATGTCAACACTTGGATTCGGTGGGATCACCCGCTTGCCGAACCGAGATGTTAAAGTAGCAACCCAGAAGCTGTACGGGAAGTAGAGTCATAGGCCTTGACGGTGTGGGTGAAGGCTTAAGATTTGTGGGCTTGATGTCAAGCGGGTCCATCATCTTGGCGGGCAAGACATTCATTCCGGAACCTCCCGTCTACCAACACGCGGGGAAGCGGCAGCTCGTCAGTGGCGTGATGTAGAGCGGCTCATTGTGATCGGCCCCAAATTTTGGAAGGTCCCAAATACTGTGAAGGTGATAATGTTGCCATAGTGGATGTTGCCGATCATCCCAAGAATGACTTCATACGGGGTTGCGTCACGGGGACCGTAGTACGGGCCGGGCTTTCCTCTAGCTTGAGCTTGTGAGGATAAGAGGAGGTGACGAGAGACGAAAGAGAAATGTTCGCAGTACGCTTGAGGCTTAGTGAGATCGGGTCCTCTTTCAAGGAATTTGCGTCTTCGGGTGGCCGGATTGCAATTACGGCTCCGTCGGCTTTTGGTGGCCTTAGGTGGTAATGCGTGGATTTGACCCGATCGGGTTAGAGCGGCGACATCGGGTTTGGTCCCTTAACGAGCAAGTTGCTCACGAGTTGAGCCATAGTTAGAGGAGGATTCCTCGTAGCATAGAGGCCATATGTCTTCCCTCAACTCATTGATTGTGGATGAATTCCGGGGAGCTTCGGCGGCTTGGCGGATTACATCCCGGAGATGCGCTTGGATGCCTCTGCGGGAGAGTAGCCTACGGTTTAGCCTTGATTGTTCGAATGTCGGTGCACAGCAGTGGTTACTGGCCCAGGCTATGCGTTCTTGACCCTCGGGGAGGTTGGAGAGTTCTCGGCTCAAGCGAAGCGGTCTCCTTGATCTCTTCACGGTATATCGCGTTCCTTTCCTTCTTCTTGAGGCATACTCGGGGCATTAAGGTTGGAGTGCAGCGATACTCGTGGTTTGCTAGTTTTCCTCCGCTGCAGGCCCCGGATCGGCCTTCTTGCGGCGGAGCTGCGTCGAGAGTGAGTGCTGCGTTTCTTCCCATGTGAGAATAGCCGGTGCTTCTTTGAGGCTGCGTGCGGCGATCTAGGTAAACCTCCGTCGGGGAGAGTTTTCTCCTGCTTTATGCGAGTGGCGGGTATGTCGGAAGGTGAGTACACGGCTTCCCGAACATCTGCCCATTGTATTTAGTTCTTTGCCCGGTTGATCGTTTACGTAGCGAATGCCGTAGGCTGTGGAATTTCCACGAGTAGTTGCTCGAGGCAATTTCCATCCTCCTCTTGTTTTTAAATAGACCTTCCTCCACGAGTTGGCCTTTCAATTTAAGTGCGGAAATGATCCGTTCCCATCCTCCCGGGACCGCCAGGAGTCGGTTTTGTTGACTTCATGCCCGGCTTGGAAGAGAATGGTTTCATCGTCTTCGTAAATCGCTTTCCACGAGAGAACTTGCTTTCCAGGGGAAGGTAAGCGGCAGTGATTCTTTACTTGCTATAAGGCGTTCCATCTCCTAGGTCATCGGGACCATTGACCGCCCCTTGCTACAGCGAGAGGGGTTGGATGAGAACAGAGCAGTAGTCGAGGGGAAGTTGCCATGAAAGCCAAAGCTGCTTGAGGTCGAAGCTGGTCTAGAGTGGCCTCTAGCTTTACATGCAGAAGGCAATTGCTGCCTTGACACTTTAAGGGCTTGAGTCCACAGTAGAGTGCTTTCGAGCTTGGTCTTCGTCCCAAGCAGACTGACTTTGCTTGAAAGCGGCTAGTTCCATGAGGGCCTTCCTTACGAGGCTCAGGCGGTCTCCAGTAGGTGCGCACCGTCACGGCTAGTGTCCCGAGGAAGCCGTGATTACATTCAAATCGCCGAATGGCGGGAACACTTAGTTACGTTGGGCGAAGGAAGTCGGGCCAGGACATTCCATGCGGCCTTCCTTGATCTCGGTTACCCAGAAGTTTGCCCATGTCTGCTTGATTGACCTGAAGGTATTGAATTACTGCAATGTTGGCCGGAGTCTCGTGATCTCGCTCGATCGCCAAGTCTATCGAGCTAGCGATCGATTGCGCGGGATGTACGAATCCGGGGTAGTGGCATTTGGGAGTAGGAATCGAGCGGAGCATGTTGATGTTGAGGTGGTCATTTCCTATGTCGGAAGGCGGCTACGCCTTGCGGGAAGACCTTCACGAGATGTTTTCGGGGTGGGTGCCGAAAGCATTCCCGAGGTTGATCGGCTCGTAGCGGGGTGAGGAGCTTGGTCTCCTTTATTTGTTGCCACTTGACAGCAGCGGCGGCGAGAGGTATAAGCTTGGTGTGGCCACGAGGCCGGTTGCAGCTAAGAGGCTGGTACTTGGAAGTAGTGATGAGCTACGAGCTCGTTTGGCAGGTGCCTCGTTTACACGTGAGCGAGCGGTCGTCGAGGTGACACTTGGTATTACGGGAATGCGCGATAAGGGCCAGGATCACTTGAGTATCATCGGGATATACGGAATAGATGATGTTGACGAAGTCATCGTGGCACTTGATCGAGAGGATTCTTTGTATCGTGAATCAACGATTTACTTCCAATTGTCGGATAGCGCTTTATGCTTGCTTGGGCGTTGAGCTTGGCAATTTCCGTGGTATTGGAGCCTTGGTCGTAGGTGACACGATCGGAAGGAGTTCCGGGTCCTCCCAGCCCGAGAGTATGTGAATGCGGAGGTGCGCATGGATGCCGCGTCCTCGACTCCGGAGAGTCCGGATTCAGCTCATCATCGATCGCTCAATCCAAAGTGTAGGGACGTATGTGCGTGGAGTTGCGTTCTTTGGAGCGACCCGGGAAAACTTGTCTATGCTTTCTTCGTTGGAGAAGAGGGGTGCGGCGGGTAGTTCCTCGTGGAGAGCAACATCCCATACAGCTTCCATGCATTCATCCCGAGAATGACGGTGCTTGTTGACCTTTATCACAAAAACACTCTTCGCACTGGCGGGGCCGGAGAGGTTTGTTTGGAGAATGCTTCGTGAATCTCCAGGATTGGGGGCTTCCGGGGTTTTATGTGCCGCGTATCGCTTATGGCGATATTCGGCGTTTCCTTCCAATCTGCCTCCAAGTGTTAGGAAACGACGAGTTGAACTTGATGTATCGGTTGCCGAGTGCACTGCTCGAGTACGTTTACATAGTTAGCATCTCCAGGACTACGAGGATTCGATGAGATTTGCCCGGTAGTCCCTTGGTTGATTCGAAGGAGGTAACCCGGTGCACAGTGCGGACACGCTTGGCTCTTGTCTCGGCTTCGTTTCCCTATGAGGAAGCTTGTCCCCTCGGATGACTTCGAGAATCTCCCACTTGTCGGTTAATGACAGCCTTGAGCTGATGGAGAGTGGAAAGCCATGGCCTTCTGTAGGTAGTAGCGCGAGGGCGTCCCAAAGAGGCTGTGAACTCGGATGGAATGTCCCATCACGTGGAAATTTCTTTGACACCCATTTGGGTTTCGAACCAAAAGTTCCGGAAGATCACTTGTCCCCGGGGATGGGACAGAGACGAGTTGTCGTAGAGACCTTGATAGTCAGTAGACGGTATCGAATGGCTTTCATGGATGCGGAGAGCTCGCATCATCTTTGAGAGGAGGACATTAACGGCGGACCCGTTATCTACCAATACTGAGGGAGTGATATGGTGTTGAGTTTGAGAGTGATGTACGAGCTTCGTTGTGCCCCGGCGTCTCTCGGTAAGTCTTCATCACGAATGTGATCATCTTTGCCATACGAGGCGGGAGTCGTAGATCTCGTCTCTGTCGGTAGAAGGAGAGTCATCCGGCCATCCGTTTCTGTCTTCCTCTTGCGAGGTAAAGCCTTTGCTTTGGAACCTCGGGAGTATGTTGAAATTTGCTGTGGCGGTTGCCGCCCTTGGTTAGCACATTGATCGAGTGCGATTGCCAAGGCGGACCTTGATGCTTCTCGCTTTGCAGTCCAGGGCTCGGGAAAGGCTGGACAAGTTGAATCTTGGGCGATCCGCGGAGGTTAGGCTTCGACGCGATAAGACTACCAAGATCGAGGTATTAGGTGTTCAGTGCAGATGGTCCCCGGTTTTTTGGGCTTTTCGGCTTTCCCCTTTGTACGCTCTAGAGAGCATGGCACAGGCGAAGAGGGCGGTGGAGTCTGGTGCGTAGTAGTCGAACCTCCCGGAGGGTTCTCCAAGTGTACCTACTGGCTGGTATCTCGGCTTCGTATCTTTCTCTCGATTCTTTGTTGAGAGGATTTCTTCTTTGTTTTCTCGGAGGATTGCTCCGGACAGGTTTCTCGAGACTCGTACTCCGAGCGAGGGCGGAGCGATCCACAGGCATCGTAGGCGATGTGGACATTAGAGGAGGATCCAGTGAAGAGGCGGGCGGATTACGTGGCACACTTCTTGAGCACCCAGCTCAATGGAGTTCACTGTTATTGTTCGGAAAGGATTCCCGGCATATGTGGGCCACGGGGCGCTCTAACTTGCCTTCTTCTATCGAAGTTACGGATTTCGTATCGTAACCCCAAACGGTTGTCGGTGGTATGGCCGTGATGCGTGGAAGGCGCGATATTTGCTCTTGTCCGCATTAGGCTACGGGAACTTTGGGTTTGTAATTGGCCGGGCTTAAGGAGACCCTCCTTGATTAACCGCTTCCGGCATCTTGCTCGGTGGCATGTCAACTTGTCGAAGTGTCTGACAGTACACTTGAGTAGAATTGTTGCTTTGCGGGGCCCAGGTTTTGTTACCCATTGTCCACGATGGGGCGTAGTTGTGACGATATCTTTCCCTTTGCTTGGGGGCGGTGCGGGATTGAATGCGGTGTTGGCCGGTATACGTATGGGCTGTGCTTGACTTTTCCTTGAGATCCTTCTCGAAGCTGTGGCCGGCATTGACCATGGCCGGAGATGCAGGGAAGAAATTGTGGCCCGATGAGAGTTCGATGGACGGTCTCAAGCGAGACTTGAAAGATCGCATCTGTTCGTCTTTGGAGAGTGGCTCATGATTTCGGAGAGTTTCCGGCTCCATCTCTTGTAGGAATTCCCAAACACTTTCATCCGCTTTACGCTCGGTGGTGATTAAGTCCTCGCGACTTGTTTCCCAGCTCTAAGTTGGATGCATGCCGTTCCGGGAAGATGTTGCGATACATTCCCAGTGTGGCGATCCGCGAGCTTGACCCTCGAAACCATCGTAGCGAGGCTTTTGAGCGTATGCTTTGGAAGTGGTCGGCCATTTCTTTGGAGGGTTGCTCCTTTTGCTCTCATGCAGGAACGTAAGTGTCGACGATGCGTTTGAGGACATTCGGTTCCATCGAATCGGTCCATCTCGGCATTACGAACTTGGCGGGGAGAGGCGTGACCATTCCGGATGCGTAGGATTTGAGCGTTTCTGCTTTGAGGCTCATGGTGGCTTTCGGGTCTTTCATCGCTCGACCATCCGAGGCTAAGGTTGGAGTCCGGTGGTGGGTGTGAGGCTCGGCGCCGGAGTGCTTTACCACGTGAGCGGTAGTGATTGGAGGTGGAAGGCTTGGTATATGAGAATATACGGGAGCCTTTTAAGGCTGTATCGGGGTTTGTCCCGGTGTTTAGGGATTCGTGTATAGGCAACGGGAGCGAACCGGGAGGGTATTGAGGATATTGGCATCTGAGATGGTCAGCGGTGCGGCGGTGATATTGAGTGATGGGTGTAGCCTTGGTGACCAAAATTGACGGGGTTGCCACGAGAGGTGGCAACATGGAGCCTAGGTCATTTGTTTCCTTGGTTGGAAGGCATCCCGTAAGTTGGCGGGGAGGAACTGATTGAAGGTTTGGTGAAGCTGGTTTTGGGGAATCGTCATCCTCGACCCGGGACAAAAGTGCCGTCGGCCCAGGGGATAGGCTGCTATACCTCGCTCATTGAGAAGGCATACCACGAAATTCTGCGATCTTCTTTGCCTCTTGTGAACCTCACAAGCCCGGATGGCTTCTTCCAATGTCATATACATTACCGGTGGCGGGGTCACTTCCCGTCCACGATTTCTCGGTGAAGCTAGACATGTCGGAAATTACAGTGAGGAGGCGGGAACCGAAGAAGCTGTCGCGGCTGCCGTTCTTTGTGATCTGGCAAGGCGGCGGCCGGAAATCTGAACCACTTTACGCTCATTGCGAGGAACGAGGAAGGGTTTAGGCTTCGGAAAAGGGTATTTGGCTCAAGGTTTTCGGGCTTGTGCAATGTGCGATTCTGATTAAAGTTTACTTAAAGCGCGTTTTCTCGAGTCCTAATTGGTTGGAAAAGAGCGTGTCTTCTTTTTCGCAACTAATCTAGAGCTCTAATCGGTGGATCTCGTCACTACGCTTATAAGCCCCTCGTTTCCATTGTAGATCATCTTTCTCGGGACGGACTATCGGCGAGGTGCGATAAGGCAAGCGAGTTCCACCGACAAAGGAAAAAAGTGAACTTAAGGCTAGGCGATCACGCAAACTTTCGACGTGTGCGGCGTACGGAGCCACGGTCGAGGTCAACGTCCTTAAGTTAAGGCGGGAGTCGATGCCAAAATTTGGCGCATGACCTCTCGACTCGCTTGTGCGAAGACCTTTAGCTTTTAGCGTTGGCCAAGTTGTGGCGGCACGGTACATACGGCGAGGTTTGGTGACACGGCGTCACATTGAACCTTCGGGTATATTTTTCGGCGAGCTCAGCGTCAAAGTCAAGAGTGAAAAGCTCAAGACTTCGGGTCAGGGAACGACCTTTGGTCTAAAACTCTCGAGCTTGACTCGGAGCGGGGCCCGGACGTGAAAAACATACACTTAGGCTTTATGACACGAGCTAAGCCAAAAACCAAGGGTCTTGGACAAAGTGTGACACAAAGGAGTGCGTAGGCTTACACGGGCTAGGATGGGATGTTTGGGGCGACCCCGTGCGCCCCGAAGGTGTACAGCGGACCAATCGGAGTGCAGCGATAAGGCCATCCAGGGTTAGGGGTTGTAGTGTGCGGTGTGCGGCAAGTGCACGTGAAGTGCGGTGTTCAGGCGGCAAGTGCGCGTAGTGTGCGGTCACTAAAATTCTTTTACGAGTAAAAACGAGATTTTTCGAATGTGTCTTAAAGAATTTATGATGCACGGTTCAAAAAGACTGACATGAAAATCAAACATGAATGGGGATGCACTGAAACATGGTAAGATTTTGAAAAGTTGACAATGTAATGCCTTTTGAAAAAAAACCGATTCGAGGTTTAAAGTAACACACACACACAACGAGGAAGGGTAAGCGAAAGTTTGACCCACGGAAGGCTTTTAGAAAACATCGGTAGTTTTGAAAAAAGTATCTTTGTCCCCAGCGTAGTCGCCAAGCGAAATTACCGATCTTTTCGCGCGGGCGGCGGAAAAGGCGGTTGTCTTTCGCGGGGGTTGGTGTGCGAGACCTCGCTTCATGGGAAGGAACAAAATGAGGAGTCGCCACGCGGTTTTGTATTTTGAGCCCAAACGTTGAGAAACGGCTTTGTGAAAATGGTGTCGTTTTTATTGGTAGCAAAAACTTAGGAAAAGGCTTTGAAAAGGGGATCATTTTTATTGGCGGCAAAACGAGTAAAAAGCTTTTTAGTACCGAGAGATTGTTAGGTTCGGAGGTCGGGTTACGTTTCGGGTAGAGTATTACGAGATCGCCGAAACGCCTCGCATAACGAGTCTTTCTACCTTTCTCGAAATCGTGTGTGTGTGTGTGTGTGTGTGCGTGTTTGAAATGGGGGCTTGAATGACAAGCTTAATCTTAGTTTGAATGACAAACGTTGATTAGGTGACTTTGTTTGAAAAGACTGAGCGTTTGAATGACAAACGTCGGTTTGAGTTTGAAATGGCGTTTGCGTGGCAAACGTCGACTTTGAAGTTGAAATGAGCGTTTGCGTGGCAAACGTCGACTTTGAGTTGAAATGAGCGTTTGCGTGCGTACGAGTCATTGTTAACGATTTTACGAGAAAATGCGTATTAAATGATTTTAAGTGTCAAATGCGCGGCTTTGAGTTTGAAGATGAGCATTCGGAGGCCGAACGTCATTTCGCGCGTTTTGAAAGAGAGTTCGACGGACAAACTCCGGTTTTGAACCGGGCATTACATTGTTAACGATTTTACGGGAAAAATGCGTATTAAATGATATGCGATCAACGAATCGGGTTGCGACTTCGGACATTTGAAAAGTAAATACTATCACAATCCAAACGGATCGGACTTGTAAATGACGGTATTTAAGCGGTGTCAACGGAATCAAGCGATCCGGGATTCGTAAATGGCGATCAACGAGGCGAAGCGGCTCGGAAGTGTAAATGACGATCAACGAGGCCAAACGGCTCGGAATTGTAAATGACGATCAACGAGGCCAAAACGGCTCGGAATTGTAAATGACGATCAGCGAGGCAACGGCTCGGAATTGTAAATGACGTGAAAGTAAGCAGGAGCAGGGTCGGAACGCCGTTTTAACCGTGATTACTTCTCTTACGGAAAGAAGAGGATCGAGGGCTAAACGTCTCGGACCCCGATTAGACGGAAGCGTCTACATTTTGATAATGACGTTCGAAAGCGGTTATATCGGCGGCGCGTAAAGAGAGGCAACGGAAGATTCGAGAGAGAGGAGTTATACTATGGCTAGGGTCGACTCCTTTGGCTCGGGAGGTGTGTACGGGACACGGAAAGTTATTCGAAAGGTTGTTTCGAAGTTGTAGGGTGCGTATTTGATCGAAATCTCTACGAAGGTTTCACGCGAATCGAGACAAAGCAGGAGCTCGAGAGGGGTGAAAACCGGTTTGGACCGTGGGGTATGTGATTTTTGGTATCGAAATCCTCCTTTGCCTTTGACGACAACTTCTATTTATAGGGTGAAAATTGCGGTAGGAGTCCAGGGGACTTGGGTAGAATTCGGGGTTTTAGGGGAATTTTGGAAATGCGGGGGACTTCTTTGCTTAATTTCGGGAAAATTGCGCGGATGGAGTCCGGCTAGCGGACAGCTTACCTTGAGCCGGGGTATTTTGGTCTTTTGGCCTTGATTTGTGATTAATAGTAGTGACTAAGAGGAGGTGGCATGCGGGGACGCGTGTCACATGTGACTCATGAGAAGTGTGGGAGTTCGTTCCGGTCGGTTTTGTCCAGTTTTTAAAATAACGGTCAGGAAATGTCAAACGCCCGGAAAGTGCTTAGGAAAATGCTTTTTCGAAGCCATACTTTTACGTGAGATGTCACGTGTTAAGTACGGTTCGACGTCGGGATGCAGAGCGATCCAAGAGACGCGTCTCGTTGGCACGGCAACGGGGAGTTTAACGAGTTCCGGTTAACCTGGAGCGGGCCAGTTAACGGATTTCGGTTAACTTTCTGACGGATTTGGACGATCCGGATTTGGGTACTTACACATACCCAACAAAAATACCTTCGTCGGCCTTGGCTTCGAATTTACCTCTATTTTCTCTTCCGTTGTAGAGGATAAAGCATTTGCAGCCAAAGATCTTGAAGAATGCAATGTTGGGGGTTCTTCCTCGCCAAAGCTCATAGGGAGTCTTGTTATAGGTTTTGTTGATGAGGGAGCGGTTCTGAGTGAAGCATGCTGTGTTGATTAGCTTCGGCCCGGAAATGCGAAGTGACTTAGCTTCGGACTATCATTGTCTTTCACATTCTCAAATCAACATTATGTTCTTCCTTTCATGAAGCCCATTTTGTTATGGAACTCCGGCAGTTTGAAAAATTGTGATCAATTCCATGGTCATCACAATGCGAAACCCACCGTTGTTCTTAGATTTTGTTCCATTATCTGATCGAACACCTAACGATATCGTCTTCTTTTTGAGTTTGGAGCCATCTAAAAAGTGCGGTGAGGATCTCGTAACAATCATCTTTGGAAATCATCATCTCAGCCCGCGTATATCTTGAATAATCATCCACCACCACTAAAGTATATCTACTTCCTCCAATGCTTTGGCGGTGGATTCTGAGTCCAAATAAATCTATGTGAAACGAGTTATGTAAGCATCTTGAAGTTGTGGAGAAGCCTGGTCTTGCTTACAGTGAAAAACTGACGCAGATTGCCTGGCCCAGCCTGGCTTGCACTGCATTTCTCGAGATGATAAGTGAAGCCACTTCCGGGTAAACCACGAAGCAGGGTTTCCCTACCAATCTTCTAAGATACTTGTGAAGTTACAAGTGGCTCAGCCTCTTGTGCCATAGCCAACTATTTTCGCTCACATTTTTAGCTGCAAAACGAGATTAGTAATACTACATACGGGAATCTAAATCAATAATGTAAATATTGCTCTTACGAATCCACAATAATTAGGGTGACTTTAGAAATGCTATCCTTGATAAAGCAATTTGATGATGTAAATTTGCAAAGCATTCCTTTGTCGCGGGGTGAAATTAGAAGGAGGTTGTGCTTGGATCCTTCAACAAGAGAAACCTTCTCCCAGTAGTTAGGTTTCCTACTCACTTATAACACCATATCCGATGGTCTTGCCTTTGTTGTTGTCACCGAAGGTTACAGACGGACCGCTTGCTTCAATGACATCTTCGAGTGATGATGTGAAGTTGCAAAACATTCCTTTGTCGCAGAATTGAGAAGATGAGATTTGAGAAAATATGTGTTGGTTGCTATAGCGAGAGAGAGAGAGAGAGAGAGAGAGAGAGAGAGAGCGCGTGTGGGAAGTCAGTGAAGGAAGGGGGGATGTATAAGAGGAAGGGTTTTACTTTAACTGCACATTCTTATCCGTCTCACAATGAAAACACATAATTTTCATTTTCAAAATCTTTGCAGGTCACCTACCTGTTTTAAGTTGAGCTGGCCAATGAAGCCAGGAAAGAGGAAAGGGGTTCGAGTTCTCAATGTTTTTTTAGCTTCATTTTTCCTGATTTTGAGTTTATTAACTTTGGGTTGGATCTCCTATCGTCTTTTTGAGAAAATTATTTTCCTGATTTTGGGTTAATCCATTAGGAATTTATTGAAATTACGTAAATCAAGTATACATTTTTAATTCAATATAAACGTTGCATATTATTTATTTATTAACTTGATTGAATTTTGATAAAAATTTATGAAAATGAGGGACAATGGCAGACCAAGAATGAAAGATAACTCTGCACGCCGAAAAGTGAACCGCAAGATTTGGCTCACCGTATCTCGAATGAAAGGAGGACAAAGAAAAGTGCCTTGAATAATTAGCCTCACTATGCCCGTCAAATTTCGACGGGTTACTCACTAGTTTATATTTTTAAAATGAAATTATTTGAGAAAAAAAATCGATAAATGCATGTAGAATATGCAATTTTTTGCCTTTGAAAAATTTATTCTCTCTTTGAATGATTATTTTTGCTTCAAAATGAATACTCCCTCCGTCCCAATAGTAGCTGTCTAATTTTTGGGTTGCACGTAAATTAAGAAAATGAAGGGGAAATAAAAATGTTGTGAGTGTTTGAAAATAGGAGAGAGAATGAGTTGAGGAAATAGTAAATTATAATGGTGTTGTGAGTATTAAAATAATGTAGAAGAGAGAATGAGTGGAGAGAATAGTAAAGATTCCTTTGCCAAAAAAGGAAAGTGAAAACTATTAACGGGACACCCAAAATGGCAAAATGGAAAGCTACTATTGGGACGGAGGGAGTATTTTTTTAAAAAAATGTTCATGAAGATTTTTTTTTTCATATTCATTACTCCCCCCGTCCCAAGAAAAGTGTCGCCATTTTAGGCTCGACACGCAAATTAAGAAAAAAATTGGGAAGAAAAAAATATTGTGAGTGTAATTTGAAAAGAGGAGAGAGAATTAGTGGAGGAAATAGTAAATTTAAAAAGTGTTGTGAGTGTAATAGTGTTTTAAGAGAGAATGAGTGCAGGGAATAGTGAGTGAGTGTAATAGAATATTAATTAAATATTTCCATTTTAGGAAAGGTGACCCTTCAAACGGTACGCCATTTTGAGTAAAAAGTGACGAATTTCCTATAACGAAGGGAGTATATTTTTGCAAAATAAAAGGTTGTGAAAATGTAAGAATTTTATAACTTTTTTTCTATTTTTCCAATTTTGAACCCAATACCTCTGTGACGGAGAGATTTAAACCTGCATTAGGGATGGCCAAAACCGGTCCGGTTTCGGTTTCGGGCCGAAAATCACCTGTTTCGCGAGGAGGTGACCCTTAATCGGCCCGGTTTTCTCACGGTTCCGGTCCGTCCGATTTTGGTTTTCTCCCCGGTTCGCTCCGGTTTCGGGCTTTTCCGATCCGGTTCTTTGGAAAACATGGAAATTTCGTCCGGTTCACGGTTTCGATTCCGGTTCGGTTTGACATTTTTGTAACCCTTAACCGGCCCAGCCTAACCCCGGTTCCTCTCTGTCCGATTCCGATTTTCTCCCCGATTTGCTCCGATTTCGGGCTTTTTCGGTCCGATTTCGATCCGATTTGATCATCCCTAACCTGCATAATTAATATGTCGCTTCAACACAATAGTTATTCGTTTTAGACAAACGGAATACATAAATACAAATAATTTTACATTTTTATTTTGTACTGTAATTTTATACAAATCATTTTTATCGAAACTTGGAAGAAACGGGAGCAAACATCTGGAATAGGAATGTCAACGGGGCGGGTTTGGGATGGTTCTTCATTTTCCAAACCCGCCCCTATAATGATCTACCATAACCTGAACCCGCTCCGCCCCGTGTTATGAGTTATCCGAGCCCGTCCCGTTTAACCTGCCCCGATAGTTATTTAAGTAATTTTCTATAAAAACACTCATAATCCAAGGATTCCTCTAGTAATTTTTTATATATTTGGGGCATTTAAGTAATTTTCTATAAGACCTATAAGGGCATTTAAGTAATTTCCTATATATTCGGGTCGGGATAAATTCGAACCCTCAAAAAACTTGACGGGTTTTCAAATTTGCATTTCAAACCTGGTCTATTAGGGATCTTATATTTTTGAGTTTGGGCTGGGTTCGGATTTTTTTGCTGTCCCTGATCTGGGAGGAACAGTTCCATATTCGACTAATACCGGGCCTAAGCAAATAATGGCAGGCCCAATAACAGGTCGGGCGGGCCTAACGGTGACGGCATCCAACTTCCTCCTTCCAGCCAACCTCAAGATTTTCTAGAGAGAGAATTGGAAACGGGACTGGGATCAAAGGACTCCGGAAATTAAATTGAAGGCGGTGTTCGTATTCCATTATGGTGGTGGTGGAGGGTTTGAGCTTCAATTTGAATCAGTGAAGGGGGAATTGTTGATATTCAATGTCGGGAGACAATCAGAAGAAAAATAATGAAGAACGGAATCGTGAAAATCATCCATGGAATAGTCATCAACAATCAAATAGGGGCAACAACGGAAAGGAAGAAGACCCAAATCTTTGGGGGATATTTCTCTTTGGTTTGGTTGGAGCTACTGTTACTACATTAGCCGTGAGTTCCCTTTTATTGTTCCTTTTGCACTCAGAATTTACTAATTTTTGCTGCCATCAAAATTTGATTAGTTTAGCTTGTTATTAAGCGAATTTTGCGAGCATTCATGCTGTTGTATTACAAATAAAATCTAGAGCCTTATTTTATTTCTGTTTATTGAGTTTTATCAGTGACAATGATTTTAGTGTTGTTTACTTTGCTGGGATTGAGGTTCACCAGTATATCTGCCATCTTTAAGGAGCGCAAAACCTTCATGTCCCAATGATATTGTTTTTGTCTGGCCCACCGGTTGAGGTGTTACAGTGTAGTTTGACTTTGAGGTTATGGGTTTGAGTCCTGCAAGCAGACTCTTGTATTTACACAGGGTAAGGTTTGCCTACATTTCTACCTTGTGATGTGGAACCTTCCCCAGACCCTCGATGCGCTGGCAATGGTGAAGCCAGGATTTTTTTAGAAGGGGGTCAAGATTGTTTGGGGAAAAAATAAACTTAAAATATGGAAAATTGGGAAGGGGGTCAAAATGATATAATAGTACAAATTTTATAATAAAATAAAGGGGGGTCAAAATAGACATAAATTATATTTAATGTATTTTTCCAAAATTTAGAGGTAGTAAAATGACATTTCTCAAAAATCAAGGGTGTCGGGTGACCCCCTTGGCTTCTATGTAGCCTCGCCACTGTGCGCTGGGATGCTTTGTGCATCGGACTGCCCTGTTTTAGTACCAAAGATATTTATGGGTGATTCAATGATTGAGTTAGAGTTAAGAGGTTTAGGGAGAAGGCTTAAGAGAAAAACTTGTTAATAAGAAGAGTAAATAATAGTTTGTTGAGTTGGCTTGATTTATTTGAGTAGTAATTATACATGAGAGGACTAATTTGTGCTGATTGAGAAGTTATGCCTAGGAAAAAAAAATCTTGTTTGGCTCATTATTTGTGTGTGTCGATAGCTCCGACTTACTTAATCTTAATCATTACTTAACATTAATTGTCAGACCTGACTTATCTAGAGGTTTGCAGCAAGGGTATGAAGCATTTACACCCGGACCTCAATTTGGTTGTAGGTCATACTTGATTCAGTCACCTCATACAACTACATATGGTTGTAGTGCTGTGTTTTGATTCACTTTTGAACTTTTTCCCTAGGTTAGTAGCATGTAGGCTTTCCAGTTATGCAGTAGAGACTAGCTAGATCCATGAATGGCATACATGACAAAGTTAGTGCCCAAAAGAAGAGGTTACTAAAAAGATTTAGGAACTAACACTAGTTGTGCAAAGGTAAACATTGATATTTTAACTGTACAAAAAGACTAGAAAGACACTTATTTAAATACACAAGGAAGCTAAGGCATCTAAAAGAGAACCCTTTGTTATTTATTTGTTCATACATTCAAAACCACCTAACAATGATTACTGCTATATATATGCTTCAGTTATAGGGTATTTGCTTCATTGTAATTTTTGAATAATGTGATAGTAGCAGACTAGCAGGTAGTCTTCATAGTCTCTATGAGTATATTCATATCATATTGTGTGAAGGATGTAGACCAAAGAGTTTTAGTCGGGGATAAAGAGATAAAAGATAGATGGAGTTCGTACTTTGATAACTTGTTCAATGGCGGTCAAGAGCAGGATGTTGGAGATTTAAATATCTCTTCGAGTATGGTTAATCGAGATTTTATGCGGAGAATTCGAAAGAGTGAAGTGGAAATGGCAATGAAAAAGATGAGATTGAAGAAAGCCGTTGGACCGGATGGTATACCAATTGAGGTTTGGAGATGTTTCGGGGAGAGGGGAGTAGATTGGTTAACAACGCTATTTAACAAGATATGGAGAGTTAACACAATGCCATTGGAGTGGCGGAAGAGTACTATGATCCCTTTGTATAAGAATAAAGGTGATGTCCAAGATTGTGCCAACTATCGGGGGATCAAACTAATGAGCCATACTATGAAACTTTGGGAAAGAGTGATTGCAAAGGCCGAGAAAAATTGTGGATATTTCGGATAATCAATTTGGGTTTATGCCGGGGAAGATCGACTATGGAGGCAATATATCTTATGAGACAAACCATGGAGAAATATCGAGATCAAAAGAAAGATTTGCATATGGTTTTCATTGATTTGGAGAAGGCATATGATAAAGTGCCAAGAGAGGTACTTTGGTGGGCATTAGCAAAGAAGGGTGTTTCAAAGAAATATATTGATATTATCAAGGACATGTATAATGGAGTTAGTACTTGTAATGCAACTAGTGTTGGAAAGACCGAAGAGTTCCCTATAAAGATTGGAGTGCATCAAGGTTCCACACTTAGCCCCTTTCTTTTTGCTTTGATAATGGGACGAATTGACGAGGTCGATCCCAAGATGATATACCAAAGTGTATGTTGTTCGCAGATGATATTGTCGATTGATGAGACAAGAGAGGGTGTTGAAAGTAAATTGGAGTTGTGGAGACACACTTTGGAATCTCGAGGTTTTCGATTAGCGAAGCAAGACCGAATATTTGGAGTGTAAGTTTAGCGAGTTGGAAGTAGGGAGGCAGGGGCGGTCACATTTGATGGAAATATTATCCAAGCTTCTGAGTTTTTTCGCTATCTTGGATCCATTATCCAAAAGGATGGAGAATTAGATGGAGATGTGGCTCATAGGATTAAAGCAGGTTGGTTGAAGTGGAAGAGTGCTACAGGGTTTCTATGTGATCGCGGCATGCCCAATAGATTAAAGGGAAAATTCTACCGCACGGCAATTAGGCCGGCATTGCTTTACGGCACCGAATGTTGGGCCGTGAAACAGTGTCACGTGCATAAGATGAATGTGGCGGAGATGCGTATGCTTCGATGGATGTGCGGTCATACAAGAAAGGATCGGTTGGGGAATGAGGTGATCAGAGGTAAAGTAGGAGTTGCGCCCATTGAGGATAAAATCGTCTACGGTGGTTTGGACATGTGAGAAGGAGACCGAGTGATGCACCGGTTAGGAGGCCGGAACAGTGGAGAAATGATAAAATGGCGAGGGGTAGGGGAAGACCCAAACAAACTTGGATTAGAGTAATTGAAAATGATATGAATTTACTTGGAGTGGATGAAAGTATGGTGTTGAAGAGGCCGGAGTGGAGGGCAAAAATCCATGTGGGGGTTGATTTTTTTATTTTTTACTTTTTTATTTTTATTTATTTTTATTTATTTTTATTTTTTTATTTATTTTTAATTTTTTTTTAATTTAATTTAATTTTATTATTTATTTATTTTTTTCACGATAACATATGAGGATTCATGTTAGCCGATCCCAAATTATTTTGGGACTAAGGCTTTGTTGTTGTTGTTGTTGTTGTATTTGTAATGTTAGATTGGTCTGGCAGGTTGGACGGTTGCGGAGGACAGTTGATTGGTTTTATGATCAGGTAATGGTTATTCTCTTGACTTCAGATTTAAGTTTTGCATTTTTGAAGTATGTATTGATCTCTGTAAGCGAGCGGGGTTATTATGTGACCCTCACGCTCTAGATTATCTCTGTGTTGCATGATTGAATGACATGATCTGATCTCCAATCAGCATGAACAAATTATTTTTTGAGCGGAACTGTTGTTCTCTTATCCATTTGTTCTTTTATACCTTTGTCTTCAACTTTCTCCTTCCATCTATGGTGGGTATGTTAACTAAATAAATTCTTGTTGAAATAAGTTGCGTGGAGATCATCATTTTGTTCTTTGCATTCATGCTTTTTAAAGTGGGCCACTTGTTCCTATTGCTATTGCGCCTCTTTGTCAAGCATTAAATAATTAAAATAAACCAAATAAATGATGACATATAGCACTCTGGAGTCTGGACACTCGCGTGATCCTCCAAATATTGACCTAGCTGTTACCATTTGATTTTACCTTCCATTTCATCAATTATTCTGAATACGTCAATTACAGTTTACTGTATATGCAGTCCATGCTAAAAATAAACGTAACATTTATAGAGTTTTCTTTGTTTGCAATTTTATAAGGGAATGTACACTGCTGACATGAGGGACTTGGTTTTTTACACATTCTTGTTTGTTGAACTAACTTCTGTGTCTACAAGTGTCTTTAATAGTACATGTATGCATGTATGCATGTATTCGATGTGTGTAAAAAAATACACAATATTTTTATAATAAAATTTCCTTGCATGAAGCTATTTCTCCAAAATATGTATTTAAGTAATGGAGCTACTGTTAGTAGACAATTTATGTTGTTTCTTACTACCTCAGGTCAGAAATAACTGTCTTTTTTTTTTTTTTTTTTTGGGTTTTGCACAACTCATAAAAAGTGCAATAATTATGATTGAAATAACAAATTTACCCTGATTCATTGTATTTCTCTCTCATACATTATCACTCAACAGTACCAATTAATCAATGCAACAAGTTCCAATATTTGGATAAATTTGGAATTTGAGTGCTTTTAGTCAAAATGTGACCATTATTTTAGACCAATTTTTGGCCAAAATAAAAGTCAGTTATTTCTTATCGGAGGATGTATTTATTAAAAAGTACCGAATGTGAACTTTTTCATGCCTCACCGGAAAATGAGTGCGTTTCTTCAGATGCCTGGCATATTGATTTTGCATGAATTTCTCTATGAAAGTTGGCCAGGCCACAGTCCAAGTGGAAAACTGGTGGTTCTTTCAGGACAAATTTTCAGGAGGAAGCTTGGAAAAGATATAATCGTCGAATGCAGGAGGAGTATGAAGAAGAATTGGAGAGAGTGGTATGAATCTCTTTACATTTTCTTTTTGTTTCTCTTTCTTTGCTTATAGCTTTCTACTAATTGCATCATCAGGTGATATGACTCATTTGTCACTTTTAAGTATTGAATTATTATGTTTTAGTTTTTGTTTATCATTGCTAGATTTATTAATTCGAGCGTATGAGTAGTTTATATATTGAATATTTGCTGCAGTTTCAAGCTCATCCTTTTTCCCATGGCTGTTAAGTTTGAATGTGAATCACATATATTGTTTCTCGTCTTCTACGAGTCGCATGTTTTGTTGATTACTTTGAGTAAATACTTGTGTATCAGCAGACTTTTTTTTTGAAGGGGGAGAATCTGCACTCGGTTAGTTAAGGTCAGGTGTCTACTTTTTTTTATGTGCAAGTCTAGACCCCATGCTTTGCTCTTGATTTCTGTGCCCTTTTGCAACTATAGTTCCTATTTAATGTACCCCCAGTACACTAGGTTTAGGCTATGTAATGTGCTAAATTCATATCCATTCCCTGTCAAGCTAGAGCAGCACCTGTGGGTTAGCTCGAATGAGCTTCTGTCAAGGTTTTTAGTGAGAGATGTTGAAGGTTGGACCTTTAAAGGAGAAAGGGATGTTTAGCTTGTAAAGGAGGAAAGTTAGTCCGGGAGAGAGTTTCCGTGGACTTCACCTCCTGGTGGGTAAGGTCACTGGTGGTGGGTTGATGCCTATAAGAAGTTAGAACTGGTGTGCAGAGCAAGGCATCAGTAACTGTGATATGAATGGAAGTCCTCATTGATATGGCATCTTTGGCCTTTTTACACACCAGTATGTTAAATTCCATGAGGTGTTGAGATTCTTTGGGGGTCCACCTCTCCTAGGTAAAGGTTGCAGCATGATGACCTTATACAACAGTTTCTCTTCATTCTTCATACCATAGGCATTCCTGAACCACCATCTGCCCGTGCCATGGCCTTGACCTTTGTGAAGTGTGTAAAGTCAACAGGACTCTTGGGGGACGATGACTTGGATTTTAATTGCTGTCTAACATTAAGGGTAGATGAGATAGCTTTGATGGCGCTTCTAAAGTTGGAATACTGGAGTTTGAGCAATAATGGTTCTTTAAGGAATGAGCTGCTGCGCAATGTTTTAGTAGCGGTCTCTCTCTTATTCACAATCCCTCTGGGAAAATAAGTAAAAAGTGAAAAAAAGGATTAAGATTATGTAAAAGATTGCTTTATTGTTTGATTCAGTCTCTGGTCTTTCTCTGCTTGTTGTTGCAACTTTACTTCTTTCATCTCTATAGTTCATACTAATTTTGATTCATGTTCTTCTTAGGAGCGTATTAGGCGCATGCAAAGTGTGTTTAATAGAGAGAGAAATAAACAAAAACGTGGCTATGAAAGCTGGAAGGAAAATAGTGAAGGTGGATACCATCAACATTTTCAGCGGGAAGATTGGTATTGGAAGACAGATGCATCATACAAAAATCGGAGTAACTTCAAGTCACCTCCTCGGGGAGGTGAAAATTACTCACTGTCCCATCACTACACAGTTTTGGGTCTCAGCAGGTAATGACCCTGAATAGATATTATCTTACTGTTAACCTGAACTTTATCTTGTAACATCTTTAATATAACAAATTGTGTCAGACTTCAGTAAGTTCAACTTTTGCAGTAAGTCAAACCTATTAGTTATGTACTTTTGCTTCTTTATATTTCCTTTAGTTTTCATTAGACTTTGAACAACTACCTATCCATCCATGCCCTATAGAAAAGTAGAGTTGGTAATGTTCTATATGGCCCACTCTTCTGTCCACATACATACACATACTAGTTGCAAGTTTATACCACTCAATAAAATTCTTGTGTAAGAACAAATATATTCATAATATATTTCTGAGCTTGAAATAAGTTTGAGACTGGTTCCCAGAATCAAGGGTCGTGAAATCGATAAAATTATGGTGGTGAATTGAATTGAGGTGTATGTAAGTTGGGCATGAACCTAGTTTCTCAAATTCAAGTCTAAGTACTCATGATTAAATGTAAGAAAAAGCTGTTGAGACCGGATACATCTATTGATTGGAGAGTGGGGGAGAGGCAAATGGGCAAATAAAGGTTTTTTTTTTTTTTAAATAAGAGAATTTAAGAGGTGTAATTAAATAAAGATAATGGTTAGTCATAAATTAAATTGTTGGGATAATACTGGTCCGAAAGTAGATTTTCGTAGGTTCATAGTAATAACAAAGACATGATGCAACATACTAATAATTAAGGAGCAGATAAATTTATGGTTACTCTCTCTTTCTCTCTCCCTCCCTCTCTCTCTCTCTCTCTCTCTCTCTCTCTCTCTCTCTCTCTCTCTCTCTCAAAAGTGTGTGTATGCATTACTTACATTGGGCTTGTATTCACTCAGATTCAGTTTCCCTCTTGTGGCATACAAATGATTCAGAAAATGTGGTGTTTGATATTCTTATTTATTGGTGCACATAGTTGTTATATTTTGATTGTTTTCTATTTAGACTAAAATCATTTGTACAAAGAATCAATATTACTAATAGAATAGTAAGTAACTAATAATAGTATGCGAGGGAACTAATCATGTTGTTTATTCACTTTTGTTAGGTTGAGAACAAAAGCATACACGGATGATGAGATTAAGGTAAATGCTACATTTGATTTCATCTCCTATAATACAAACTTTTCTTTAAATTTATATCTCTCATAATTTCCTCTACAAATATTAGCTACATACTTGAGGAAACCCGCACAATTAATTACTGAACTTGGAAGCGGAATGCGAGTTACTTGCACTTTTAGTTAGTGAACATTTTGAATCTACTGAATTGGTGAGTCTGAAATTCATGCAGGCGATAAGGAGCTCACTTAAAAAAAAAAAATACAAGCTTTGGTAATCAGTATTTTAACAATACCAAGGTTTTGTTCTTATAATTAGGAATTAGCTTTATGGAGAGCAAAAATAACCATGCTGAAGCTAAAGCGATTAGTTTTTTCATGGAATAGAAGAGAAAGTTACCCCAAGGAAGATGGAAATTGGAAAAGATATGGTACCAATTGAAATTGAAATTTAAAAAGTGTCTTGCGTGACATGTGTCAAATATCTTGGCTAGAGAAGTTTTCAATAAATTTAGGACATCCAGGAAATGCTTATTCAGTTGTGGAGAGTATCATAGTCCCTATTTATTTAGGGTTAATGACAATTTAGGGCCTGTAGTATAGGGGCGGTACCACATTGGGGCCTGAAGTCTCAAAACTATCAATTTGGGGCCCGAATTTACAATTTTGATCAATTTGGGGCTTTTTGACGGAAAACGTTAAAAAATGCCGTTAAGTGACCATTTGTGAGACATGTAACATTCAGTAAGGACATTTTGGTCATTTCGCGTTCAATCCCAAACTTCAGGCCCTCAATTGACAACTCTCTCTTTCTCTAATATATATATATATATATATATATATATATATATATATATATATATATATACACATTAACCCAAAAATTAAAATCCCACATCCCCCCCCCTTTCCTTCCTTCCCTCCCAGCAGCCAAACCCCTCCCCCCCCCCCACCTCCACCATTCTCGCCACCTCCACCATTCTCACCACCTCCATCCACCACACCCTTCCAACCCATTTCGACCTACTTTTTCTTCATCTTCCACCACACCATTCCAACCCCTTATTCCATCCTTCGCTCCTCCATTTTCACCGCCCTTTTAATCTCATTTCCACCTTCGACCGCCCTAACCCTATATGCTCTCAAATCGGAGCCAAATTCGACACTCCCATCCCTAGATCTGCAAACCCATCTTCATCCCCATCTATGGCGTTGGTCTCCAACCCACTATCACCTTCTTTCTTCCTCTGCCTTCTTTTCAAACAGCCACACAACAACCGACGAATATGGAGCTTGAAGGAAATGACGGTGGTATAAATCTGGTTGCTCTCAAATTGGGTTTCCTTCTTTATTTTCTCTCTTCATCCTAATTCTGCTCCTTCATAAATTAATTTTGTTGATATTTTGATAATGATGGTGGTATAAATCTGGTTGCTTGATGCAAATGTGATTGATGCTAACGGTGGTTGGGAGGTAGTGGTGGTGACGATGGAACTGATGGTGGTGGAGGGATTAATGGTGGTGGTGGTGTAATATTGGTGGCGGTTGAGGCGGCGGTGAACGGATGGTGATGGTGGTAGGGAAGACTACGGGGAAGGATAAACTGTAAAAGAAATTATTTTCATTTTCATTTTGTATTTTGTATTTATTTTTTAAATTTATTTGAAGTTATTTAATACTCCCTCCGTCCCACGTGAATACAATCTTATTTCCTTTTTGGTCCGTCCCACGTGAATACAAACTGCCCAAAATGGAAATAAATTTATTATTTTATATTCACCTTACCCCACCCACTCATTCTCTCTCTTCATTTCCTACCACACAATTTATTCAACCAACTCCACTCATTCTCTCTCTTCATTTCCTACCACACATTTTCATTATCTTAATAATACTTCTTAATTATTGTGCCCAAGAAATTGGTTTGTAATCACATGGGACGGAGGGAGTATATGTTTAATTTTTTTTTATTCAATTCCAGAATTATAAACTTATAAAATTATAATTTTATCAAAATTAAATCAGAAATTATTAATTATAAAATTGTAAATTAGAAAATAATATTATTTTTTATTAAATGTTTTTTAAATCAATATTTTAAATATACTAATTATTTTTTGTTTTTTAAAAAAACTAAATATTTATTATTTATAGGGCAACTGTCAATTTAGGGCCTGAAGTCTCTGAAATGACCAAAATGCCCTCACTGAATGTCACATGCCTCGCACATGGTCACTTAACGGTTTTTTTTTAACGTTTTCCGTCAAAAGCCCCAAATTGATCAAAATTGTAAATTCGGGCCCCAAATTGATAGTTTTGAGACTTCAGGCCCTAATGTGGTACTGCCCCTATACTACAGGCCCTAAATTGTCATTAACCCATTTATTTAAGTAACGGATAAGATGTGAAGTTGTGCAAATTATTCTGGTATATTACTGCCCATGTTTAATGTTTGGGAGAGTCTATGGTAATCGTATTGTTTGACCGTGGTAAGTATTGTTTGACCGTGGTATCTGGCAATCAGTTTATGCCTGGGAGGTCAAGAATGAAAGCTATCTACTTACTGAGTTGATCAACGGATGTTATAGTAAAAGAAGAATGTGAATATTATTGACCTACGGAAAGGCTTATGATTATTAGTTGTTGAGAGAGATAATTGGATTGATATTGGAGAGTAAAGGAGTTAATGTTAGAATAAGATATTTCTATGCAATCAATGACCAATATGATGAAGCTATGACCAAGTCTAGACTGGGCATAGGAGAAGTTTGTGACATTCATTTCAGTTGATGTATTACTACTTCAAGGATGAAATATTAGCCCTTATCAATTTCTCATACTGATATATGGATTGACTAAAGATATACAAGCTGATATTATTGTGGATAAATGAGAACAAGGCACAGGTGAGGCTGAACTTGAGAACTGAAGACAAACTTTAGACTCACCATATTTAAAATAAGGACTAGACAAAGCATATAAGAATGCAACTTTAGCAGCAGGAGACTGCATACAGAGACTTAGTTATGGTTGATGACCACGAAATTCGGCATGGTGGTCAATTTCATTATCTACGACAATTATTTGCTGCAAGGGGAAAATACGAGATATGTGGTGCTGGAATGTGTGGACATCTGTTGGATTAGTGTCATATCATGCATGGTCTATGGGTTCAACTATGATCTGGTGATTAATCAAATCAAATCGGCTTGATTGAGTGATGACGTTGTCAAACTTGCTGACACGCCATGGCTGAATAATTGTATTTTACTCCCTCCGTCCCAAAATGAGTGTCCATCTTGAACATTCTCGCTATTCACTTTCAAAATTTTAGTTTTCCAAAAATATAATGAACTATGAAAATAATTTCGAAAAAATAAAATAAAATAGAGACAGTTATTTGAACACAAAGTTTTAAAATGTCAATTCATTTTGGGACTAAAAAAGATCAATTTGGGACAGAGGGAGTACAGTGCAGCCTAAGGGCCCATTTGGAAGCTTAAAGACTGGGTCAGTATCGATTAGAACCACCTTACTAAGTCCAGTACATAACGGATTCGGACTGGAATCTGGCTGGCCTAAGAGCTCACTTGGCTGAAGCTGTAGACGTTTAACTTACAAACTCTGGAGGGGGGTACTGAGGAGTTACTCTACCATACAATTGACTAACCAATAGTAGTCTAGTAGATTCAATTGGTTTTTGGTGTTCTTTTTTCCACAGCTCAATGTATAACTTTTACAAGCCAATAATTTTCTTGTGTTTCAGAATACTGTTAATTAACTTGGTAACTAATTGACGACGGCCATAAACAGGATCCTTTTGTTTGCAGTTTTTTGCCTCAAATAGAGCAGGCTGTTTGCCTAATCACTTGCTATAGTGCTGTCATCAATATGTATAGCACCCAATGCATAAACGCCATAGATTCTGGATACTGGTTTTATTAGGTGCGAGGGTCGGTGGTCTGTGGATCGTTGATTTATTGGAATTTGCTTTTTCTGCTGGCCCATTGTAACATTTGATAATATGATTATGTGAGTTGAAAATCCAAAAGGCATATCTATGAAATGAGAGAGATTATTTTGTGATGCAGACAGCATTTAGGGCAAAGGCAATGCAGTTTCATCCAGATCAAAATCAGAATAATAAAGGTTAGTTAGTTTTGATCCCATACTGGGAGTTGGCATTTAAGTTATTCTTTTAATCATCTGATTTGTATTGCTGCACTGCAGAGGTGGCTGAAGCAAAGTTCAAGGAAGTTATGACGTCTTACGAAGCTATAAAGTCAGAAAGAAAGAACATGAAGTAAAGAAACAACTCAACTCTTGAGGGATTTATAGATTACAGCTTATTTTTTTCGTTTTCGGGGTTGTAATATTGTAGGTTGTAGGACCAAACTTGAAGAAGGTTTTGAATTTCCAGCGTTGTGTACAGTGTATGTATGTGTAAGCTAAATTATTTACCTTCCACACAGGCATGAGGAAAGCCAGTGGCTTCATTTTCATATTTATTTAATTGGGAATTTGCCCCATAAATTCCTTTTGGAACAAATCACTTTCCACTAAGTTTCTCATTGTATTAAAATGCCTCATAAGTTCTCATGTTGTATTATGTATAATACAACATTTAGTTATGCAGTAGTTTAAAATCATAATACTGCATCCGCACCACCGCCTCCGCCACAGCCCAGCTCCGCCGCCGACGTCAGCTATCACCGCATGTCGGATTTCGGTCAATTTTTGCCGGAATTCGGTCAATTTTCACCGGAATCCGGCAATTTTGGCCGGAATCCGGCCGCCGGCCGCCGGAGGTCGGAATCTGGTCGCCGGTCCATGGGCTTCGGACTCTGGTCACCGGAATGTAGTATTATAGCCTTAGTTGATGTTGTATTTTCGAAATATAATACAACATCGTAAAAAGAATTTATTGAGCATAGATAAAAAAAAAAAAGGAACTTATGAGTCAATGACCCTATTTAATTATTGAGGTAGTAGTAAATTCCAATAACTACTGGGAGAATGTCAGTGTGTAATTTATCAAATGAAGTAATTAATAGTAAACAGTTTATCATCATAAAAACAATATTACGGAGTAATAAAATAGAATTAAAACTGCGTTCTCGTGAAAGCTCTTACTTCTTGGAGATTGTTTGGGTCATATATTTGCTGCATTTCTTTTAACATCTACTCCCTCCATCCCACTCAAAAAGTTCAAAAAAAATCAAAATTTGTCCCTCCATTTCACTCAAAAAGTTCAAAAAAAATCAAATTTTGAAGGTTCAAAATCCCACTCGAAAAATCAAAAAATTTAAAAATTTGAAGGTTCAAAATCCCTATGTCCCGGAAGTTTAAAAATTTTCAAAATATGAAAGTTGAAAATTCTAAAATGAAAAGTTTTTATTTCTTTTTATTTGTAGGCTCCACGTGTTAAATTCACAATAATTATCTACTAATTATTCTCTAATTAACTTTTCTTTTCTTGCCCAACTATCTAAACTCACAACATATCACTTTTTTCCTAACCTTTTAGTTTTTGAAGAGTGAGACGGAAGGATTAATATGGTTGTTCAATCACCTTTTACTGGTTTCGATTCTTAGAAATTTTAGTAGAATCATAAATTGGAACTGGATTAATGTTTTTGTTCTTATTAGTTCGATCTTGATTCTAATTTTCTGTAAAATCGTATTATTGGTTTGGTCATAATTTAATTTTATGATTTTTTTTTTTAATTTTACAAAATTCGTATCTAACTAGACCATGAACATCCCATTTATTTATGGTATAATAAGTATAATTATTTTTTAAAGCAATCTCGACCTTGTGAAGAAGAGAAAAATGGCTTCGACACTTGAAACCATAGCGTGGGGAGTTCAAATCTTGATAGGAGCAGTTGGAGCAGCCAATTAATTGGTGATGTAAGAGTGATGTAAATGCCTTGTAGGAGGACTCCCTTGGGGCCAGGAGTATAAGGGATGCTGACATCCTGACTATTTCGGGCATATCCCGTGATTTACCTCCCCCAGCATTCTGAGGGGCCGGTGCCTAGGGGTCCAGGAGTAGTCCGGCGTAAGTTGGAACCTGGGTATAAAGAAAAAAAAAAAAGGCTTCAACACTTATTACTATGTCAGATCCGAATTCAACACGCAAGTGACTAGTTTGGACAGTCCACGTGCAGCATCGACCACTCCCAATGTGGTTCTGCACCCAAAAGTTACAAGTGGGCAGAGAATATTTTAGGTTGGAGTTGGGACTCCCTCACGAGTCAAGCCACAAAATGGGTTTCCACCCCCACACTCACGGGTTCACAAATCACTGCACATTTGCTTTTGGATATCATGACATCGTTTCGACTACAAATGTTGCCACCAGCCTGTATAAAATTCTACTACTCCGTTTTGAAATAATCTTTCTAAATTTAAATTTAGTGTTACATTCAATAAATTTTAAATAATAAATTTAAATTTATTTAATTATTTAATAAAATGTAAAATTTTAGCAGTTATAATATTTATAATGATATATCATTAACAAGTTTGAAATTTTCTTTTAAAAATTATTAAATTAAACTAAAATTTTTGCTCAAAATTTATTTAAAATAACACAAACGGTATAATCGAGTACGGCCATAAGCTATATAACTTGCAAATCTCAATAGATTGAGCCCAATGAAAAATATACACATGTCCTAAATACGACGTAGGGAATGGACTTCCCTATCTCTATCTATGATTGTCATTTTCACCTCGTCCTATTTCTTATGTCGACCTGTACATAAGTATCTGTTCCTATGAATAGCACGAACAGAGAATTGACCTATTTCAACCTGGACATACTAGAGAAATTCTATAACTAAGACAGAAATATCAATGTATGTCGACCAAAGCATACGTAAGTGCCGACCAATGCCTACGTAGGTGCCGACCAATGGATATTCAAATGACGACCATCGCCTATCAGGCTCCTATTATTATGACAAGGGGAATGGGTTTCACTACCCTTAGTCACCTCCTTGTCGGCTTACACCTATGTCAACCAACATTTTATATCGAATAGCAAGCCTTCTAGGCATACGTAAATAAGACACTTATAATCCTACTACAACAAGAACTGTGGAAAATTATAATCCTACTAGGAATATAATCCTTATCTCACATAACATTCTATCAAAGGAAAGACTCTATATCCTACACCTATAAATACAAGCCATAATTCACACAATTCTGGTACGTTTTTACACACGCATTCTCTTGACCCTAAACTCTTATCAATTGATTTGCTCTTTACAATACACATACTTACTCTCACGCTGGAGGGTCTTCGCCGGTGAAGTCCCGACTTAGTTTACGTGTTTGTTCATCTTTTTCAGGCTATTCAAACATACAGGATAGAACCTGCCGCTGAATTTGGGCTGATCCGAACGTTTTTGGCATCATCAATTTGGTTCCATTGCCGGAAAACTATCGTATTATCCTTTTAATAGCTTGAAAAATTCTGCTTCGTTCTCCTAATCCTAATGTATAAAGGACATACTTCTAGTATCACACCTGATCAGGATAACCCTCCTATGGAGTAGACTCATGGTATTGTTGGGACTACTATTCCCCTTGCCAATGCAGGACTGCCTACTCCTCCACCGCTGAACGATGGACTGCCCCCACTATGAATGAACATGCGTTCTAGTGGACAATCACCGAGGTACTATTGAACCATCCCCATCGTCGACGACGAGGAAGACCTGTTGTTAGTCAGACGGGGAGGAATGCCGCCCAGGGAGGCACAGGGACATCTCCCCCATAAATTGATCGCATAACTCTCCTACATCGCCAGATGGACATTCTGCAACGCATTTACGAAACACAAAATGCCTTGCTGCAGTTGGATCCAAAACACTCCCTGTCTAAATTCATAAGACCTACGAGTACTGAAAACTTCCTTGGGGGGAAAGTCGCTTTGATAAGCGTGGTAGTCGGGGGAATAGAGAAAATCTTCCCCAAAATCCCCCTCATCACGGCATTGTTGGCAGATTCAAGCAAAACCCCATCCAAGATGTTCCTCCTCGTCATAAGACTCCTAGATATGGAAACACCCGAAACGAGGTAGATTTGAGAAATCAAATGAACAATCAAAGGGAATAGGAGGTTAATTCAGCTGACTTGAGAGCAAGGCTAAGCCATGTTAGGCAAAAAACCCCTCATCGTCATAATCCCTCTCCTCGGCATAGGAGTCCTCTTCGGCATATGGGCTCTCCACATCGCGACACTCCTCCCCGTACAGAGATGGCTCCCAGGAGGGACATAACCCCTCCTCGTCCTTTTAGGCCATTGAATGGCAGAGCACCTTCTGGACACGGAGATAATCACCAGCAACATGAGGAACAAAGCCGAGCAAATGAACATAGAGAAAAAGAAAGTTCCCATCGTAGTTTCCACTTTAGCTCGCAGATTGATGCAAGGGATATTCTCCTATTAAAAAAGAGAATTGATGAAATAAAAATGGGGAGGAAGAAAGTGGATGATGATGATACCAGTGCCACTCGTCCTTTCTCCCAGCGGATCAATGATCTACCTCCCTATCCGGCTCTTAGGATCCCCAACTTTGAAAAATATGCGGGAACCACAGACGCACGAGACCATGTGCAAAGTTTTGAATCCACCATGGCCCTCCTCAACAAGGCAGATTATATTCTCTGTAAGGCATTTGCGAGTACCTTCTCCAGAACAGCAATGTCATGGTTCTGTGAGCAAAACAATGGAAGCATTGATAGCTGGAAAATCATGAGAAAAAGGTTCATGGACCACTTTGCAACAACTGGGAAAAGAAAGAAAAGACTGATAGACCTTGCCAACATCGAGCAAGGTAAAACTGAAACCACGCTAAGTTATTACAATCGGTTCAGAGTCATGGCGGACCAGATAGAGGAAATCCTAACTGATCGGGAGGTGATTGTCTACTTCAACTCCGGACTGAGATCCGGACAATTGATCTACGAACTCTCTGCCAGGGAGCCTAAGTCGAAATCTAATTTTTATGTGTGGCTTACGTCATAGCTATGGCAGAAGAGAAGCAAGAAATGGTCTGAAAAACCGAGACTGATGCGACTGGTACCAACCAGACTTCCAATGGAAGTAATTATAAGGGAAAAAATAGGACTCGAGCTACAGAAAAAGCAGAGGTCTTCACTCCGTTCACTAAACATATTATGGAGATCATGCAGTTGGTAAACCTACCAGATCCCCGACCACTAACTGATAAGTCGAAACATGTCCGGGACAATTCCAAGTATTGTGCCTTCCACAAGGATCATGGGGATGATACGGAGAATTTCATCTCCCTTAAAATAATGATCCAGAGATGGGTGGATGAAAGTAAACTCGATCGCTATGTTATGTGAAAAAAGATAATAAACGACCAATGGTCTCCTGGCCTGATGGTATTGTAGTGGCTTCCCTTCGGGGAGGTCACGAGTTCGATTCCCCTTGGGGGGAATCTTGTGGTTTAATTCTTTCCTAGGGGTTTCAGGAGCCTTGGAGTCCCCCGGGGCACATCCGTGCAGTTAAGGAAGCAGCATTGCTGGGCTTGTACCCTCAGTGTGGGGAGTTCGAATCTTGACAGGAGCAAATTTGGAGCGACGAATGGTGTTGTAAGAGTGATGTAAGTGCCGCTTTGGCGAGGAGCAGTGGAGCGACCATTTGGTGATGTAATAGTGATGTAATTGCCTTGTAGGAGGGCTCCCTTGGGGCTCACAGGAGTATAAAGTGCTTGCCGCCACCCTCGCATGTAGGAGCACGTCCCGCGATTTACCTCCGCCCGATTATGCGAGGGGCCGGTACACAGTGGTCCAGTTAGTCCGTGAAGGCCGGGAACCCGGATATCAAAAAAAAAAAAAAAAAAAAAAAAAAAAAAAAGAAGATAATAAACGATGAAGAGATGACGATAATGGAGAGGAAAGGGAGGACATACCTCATAGAGCAAAGCTCCACATTATAAAGGAGGAGACCGTCTACAACAAAAAACTGAAAGATCAAATACACGAACTCAGTAAAGTCTACCAAATCCCTGCTTGGGTCCATAAAGAAGAAGAAGTCGTAAGCTTCTCTCGAAATGAGTTGGCTGGAAGTCGAGCTCGTGAACAACCCTTGGTAATCAAGGGAAGAATTGATAATTGTGAATCAGAGAGACTCCTGATAGACTCGGGGGCCTTCCAGGACATTTCGTACTACTCCAGCTTCTAGAAGATTAATCTAAAGGATAGCATGCTTTAACCATACTCTGTTAGAATGGAAGGCTTCACCAATCACAAGGTAATCGCCATGGGAACTGTTGATTTACTACTTGAAGATGGTGAATACCCCTTCTGTGCTGAGGCCACAGTAACATTCGTGGTCATGAAACTAGCAAGCGACTACCATGCCATCCTAGGCATTCCAAGCCAAGGCAAACTCGTGATGGTCGCCTGCCTCCCCCACCAACGGGTTAAGTTCCCAACTCCAGCAGGAATTGGATGTGTGAAGGCGACCCCCAAGAACTTCTTGGAACATGTTATAAAACAAGAAAAATGGCTAGAAAAGTGGAGGTTAACACACCGGAAAAAAACCTGAAAATTTCTAAGTTTTTAAAGACTACCAGCACTAATTCTAGGCTTCATTTGACTTTCGAAGCCGAGGACGAGTAGCACATGATGCTGGACATTTAGGAAGCAGATAGTGAGGGTATAGTTCTGTCCGTCCCAGACATAGTCCCTCAGCTCGTCGTCGGCCAGAACTCGGGGGCCGATCAGGACATAAGAGGAGGAGGACAGGACGTGGACGAACTAGTTGAAATGGAAAACCTCGACATAAACGGTGATGATGGATAAGAGCCAAAATATCTGTTGCAATCCGATCATCTACAAAAATACTATCACTAGTTTTAAGTTTGTTTTTTGATTAAAGTAGATTAATCCTTGTTAGTCTTTTTCTTATTTACAAATAGAATATGATTGCAGTTCGATTTAATCAGTTTCAGTCAAGGTTCTAAAAATCGCTAGGCGGCGCCTAGCGCCTAGAGCGCCTAGGCGGGGCCGAGGCGGGGCCTAGGCGGGGCCGCGAATTTACACACATTTTTATATATATTCCATAGTTTCTGTCCATAGTGACAAATTCAAGAGGATAAATGTATAAATCTTGAACAACTCAACTATGGGTCAGGGCATTTCGGTCATTGAACCATAACATTAGAAGACGGCATCATTTCTCAAAACCCTAACATAAAGTATATAAAGTCTGGAAAAAACCCTACTGAAAAGAAACCCTAAAACTGCAAAATTACGAAAAGGTCCAAAACAATGAAAAAACGGATAAAAACTTCAGAAGGCCGTTTGAGGCCCTTAGAAGCGTTTTTTGGCCTATTTATGGGCCGTTCAGGGGGCATATCCCAATTACTTTTGTTCCTCTCGAAAAGACGGTCGTTTTGATATGCTGTGCGTCCCGTAACTCCTCCGGAATCAAAAGTTACACCCGTTACGGTCGAACGCATCTAAAAACTCGAACGCCAACTCTTCGACCGCCTAGACCGCCCAATCCTGCCTAGGCCCCGCCTAGTCCCGCCTAATCCCGCCCATCCCGCCCAGCCGCCTAGACCGCCTAGCCCGCCTAGCACCTAATTGCCCCGCCTAGCTTAAAGTCGCGGCGCCCGGCCGCCGCCTAGCGCCTAGGCCCCGCCTAGGCCGATTTTTAGAACACTGGTTTCAGTCAATAAATTCAATTTCCATCAATAGACTATGACTAGCAACACAAAAACACTAAAATACGAGAAGCCTAATACTCGCACCTTTGGCAAAATGCCTAATGGTAAAAATGACGAGGAGCCTACTACTCGCACCTTGGGCGAAATGCCTAATGATAAAAGACGAGTAGCATACACCTCGCACCTTAGGCGAAATGACTGAGGGTAAAAGACGACTACTCGCACCTTGGGCGAAATGCCTAATGATAAAAGACGAGTAGCATACACCTCGCACCTTAGGCGAAATGACTGAGGGTAAAAGACGAGTATCCTACTCCTCGCACCTTGGGCGAAATGCTTAAGGGTAAAAGACGAGTAGGCTACTCCTCGCACTTTGGGCGAAATGCCTAAGGCAAAAAAACGAGATGCCTACTGCTCGCACCTTGAGTGAAATGCCCAAGTCTTTTAATACGAGCAGCCTATTGCTCGCACCTTAGATGAATGTCCAAATCCTAAAGACGAGCAGCCTACTGCTCACACTCAAGGCGAATGTCTCGTCAATAATGGGTGTGCCTGCCAACGTCAAATAACAGACTGATAAATGATTGAACTGCCTCAAAATTCGAGAAATCTCCTGGTATTCGTAAGACCAAGGATGAGCTACACTTTCTACTCGGCACAGCCAAGCTAGAAAGTCGGGGGCCATTGAACGGTATAAACCGAGTACGACCATGGCCATAAAACGGGCAAAGCCCAATGGATTGAGCCCAATGAAAAATATACATAAGTCCTAAATACGACGTAGGGAATGGGCTTCCCTACATATGATCGTCACTTTCACCTCGTCCTATTCCTATGACTAGGACGATCAGAGAATTGACCTATGTCGACCTGGACATATAACTAAGGCAAAAATATCAATGTATATCGACCAAGGCATACGTAAGTGCCAATCAAGGCATACGTAGGTGCCGACCAAGGCATATTCAAATGACGACCAACGCCTATCAGGCTCCTATTATAACAAGTGGAATGGGTTATCATATCCTTAGTCACCTCCTTGCCGGCTTACACCTATGTCGACCAACATTCTATGCCGAGCAGCAAGCATCGTAGGCATACGTAAATAAGGCACTTATAATCCTAATACAAAAAGGACCGTGGAGAATTATAATCCAACTAGGATTATAATCCTTATCTCACATAACATCTTATTTAAGGAAGGACTCAATATCCCGCACCTATAAATACAAGTCATAATTCACACAATTCTGGTACATATTTACACACGCATTCTCTTGACCCTAAACTATTGTCAATGATTTGCTCTCTACAATACACATACTTGCTCTCACGCCGTAGGGCATTCGCCGGTGAAGCACCGGCTTAGTTTACGTCTTTGTTCATATTTTTCAGGCTATTAAAAAATGAAGGATACAACCTGCCGCTGGATTTAGGCTGATACGAACGTTTTTGGCATTATCAACGTACAAAAAAAAAAACATTATCCGGGACAGGAGGGAGGGGGGGGGAGTAATAGTTTGGAATGGAGGGAATAATATTGAACAGCCGTTTTCTTGGGACTGTTCTTTGCTGGTACTAATTTACCAGCACATAAATAGTTCGAGGAAACAACCCAAAAGTACTAAAGAACGTTCATATATTCAAAATGTAAGTTTGAGAAATCATAATAGATGAACAGAAAGAAAAAAAGAAATGAACAAGAAGCAAAATTTATGCAACAATTTAGTTTTCTAGGTGAACCGCCCGGTCACTTTCGGGCGGCTTCTGATTTAGCCGGAGGAGCTCTGTAATATGCAGCAATTGTTGCTGGGAAAAACATTTGCCTAACTCCTTCTGCCTTTATTATAGGGAAGATTATTCCAGATGCACTCTGCAATTTACATCAACTTCTATCATGTTACTATATGAAGCAAAACTTTAAAATTAAATGCATAACTAAGGTTTCATTTATATCTATTTGTTCTTCTTTTATTTATAATTAAATGGGAAGAAAATACTTGCTTACCGAGATCAATCTGGCTCCAATCCACATGCGCTTTGGTGAAGGAAAAGGGAGTAACAAACGGCCAACGCCATATATTGCTACAGCAAAGAAATGTAGAACCAAACTGAGTGGGCGAGGGTTCAAACCCGAGAGCAAAGATACTGGTCCTGTTGAGAAAACACCTCCCAGGCTCAAATAATCAAAGCACGCCTCTCGCATCTCTTTCCTTGCTTGATCAGGTGAAGCACAAAAAACCTTATACAGGGCACCTGCCAATGTGTTGATTGTAGATGCTACTGGCTGCCATATGCAAAGCAATGGGGAGAAATAAGTCAGCAACTACTGTTGGACAAAATTGTGTAGGCTTCTCAAGAACTTAACTAGAAAAAGATAACGGAGATTGAAAGAACAATAAAACAAGTCGAGTCTTGTATTAAATACAATCTCCGTAAGAAGTTATTGTCCCGTACAGGTGCTTACGGTTTATATGGCAATCTTCTAGTAAGATAAAACGACTTACAAGTAAATGATAGGAGCACTCCAAATCAATTACTCTAACGAACAACACTTTGTTTTGAACTTTGGACTTTGAAGGATTGAATGCAACAATATGCAATGATTTGGGTATGATAATCTATCTTAGAGGATAGGAAGGGTAGAAATACAGTATTAGTAAATTGAAATTCGGAGGGGAAGGTATATATATAGAGAGTCAAGGGGTTTGTGTCTTTTCCCACGAAGAGACACAACTTTCTGTTTGAAATAGTGTCTGTTCAGGATCTGCTCGGCCGAGTCAAGGAACTCGCACGGCCGAGCACCAGGCTGCACGGCCGAGTCAAGAGACTTGCACGGCCGTGCAAATCAGACTGCTCGGCCGAGCAGGCATAAGCCTCGCCCGAGCAAACTTGTCCAGAGACTTTGGCCAATTTATGTGCTCTGCTCGGCCGAGTCAAGGACTCTGCTCGGCCGAGCTCATCAAACAAAACTAAACACCCTTTAATTAACTCTCGTTAAGTTACAAAAGACCATTGTCATTAATTCTCATTCACCCTAAATGGTTTTGAGACATTAAATGAGTTTAATAATCTACAACAAATGTAGAATACATTTTGTAACTAGTTTCGTTAACAAATAACGAACTTCCGTTAGAAAACTAGATCAACGTTAAGTTAAAACTTAATTTCCGTTATCTATTTCCAACAATCCCCCACATGAATGACAATTAATGCATGAATGCAATTTCGTCCAAAGTTCCGGCGAACTATTATTACATCGGGATAGATAGCTTGTGGCCTTGAATCTTCCCTAGTGAAATATTATCGGATATACTAGCCATTTGGTAGCGAGTCGCTTTGAACCAGTGACTGTCGGATGTATACCAAGACAATAATACTCACATAATAACAACTCTAACAATTGTTGTTCTCACGTTTTGTCCATTTTGGCCCTGGACCGTATCTCATTCATAAGCGTTCATTTAGAGGCGGCCTAATTACCTCTCGCTTATATAGGTGATTCTCACTATAAGGAGTATCATGCACTACTCCACCCGTAGGTATAGAAATCATTAAAAGTTTTCTCAACTTATCCTTACCACTGCTGCATGTGCTAGTACTTGGATGTTCTGGGAATGAGTATTCAACATCTCCAGGTTAATAAACCGAGTTGTTGTTTCCAAGTAACTCTACTAGAACTTATAACTTGGTTGTCTCATTGAACCAAGGGTCTGGGATCTCCATTTCTCAAGGTTGAGTGTCCGCTATAAGTTCTTTTGTTGTGGGTTTTAAACCCATTCCCCTTAACAGTTTATACAGTTGATCTCGATTTATACCTTTGGTAAATGGATCCGCTAGGTTATCACATGATTTCACATAATCAATAGTGATAACGCCATTCTTGATCAACTGTCTAATAGTATTGTGTCTACGACGAATATGTCTAGACTTACCATTGTACATACCGGTTACGCATTGCCCCCTTCCAATTGCTGATTGACTATCACAATGGACTAGTACAGCAGGCACAGGTTTGTTCCAACAAGGAATATCCTCCAGGAAGTTCTTAAGCCATTCTGCTTCTTCCCCAGCTTTATCCAAAGCTATAAACTCAGATTCCATCGTGGATCTGGCTATACATGTTTGTTTGGAGGATTTACATGACACTGCTCCTCCACCTATTGTGAATACATATCCACTTGTGGACTTAGAGTCTTTCGTGTCCGATATCCAATTGGCATCACAGTATCCTTCTAATACTGCTGGATATTTATTGTAAAGTATCCCATGGTTTAATGTATACTTTAAATATCTTAGTACTCTCATTAGTGCTTTCCAATGATCAGTACTAGGATTGCTTGTGAACCTACTTAGTTTGCTTACTGAATATGCAATGTCTGGACGTGTACAATTCGTTAAGTACATCAGACTACCAATTATTCTTGCATATTCCAGTTGAGAAACTGGTTCCCCTTTGTTCTTGGCTAAATGTAGAGCCAAGTCTACAGGTGTCTTAGCCGGAGGGTCATTAAAGATATTGAATTTCCGAAGAACATTCTCTAGGTAATGGGATTGTGAAAGAACTAATCCTTCAGATGTTCTAGAGATCTTTATCCCTAATATTACATCAGCTAATCCCATGTCTTTCATGTCAAAGTTCTTCTTTAACATGCCTTTGGTATTCATGATCAAATCATGATTACTTCCCATTATGAGCATGTCGTCTACATAAAGACAAACGATAACGAATGATTCAGATGTTCCTTTAATGTAGACACATTTGTCACATTCATTAATCTTGAATCCATTCGATAACATGGTTCTATCGAACTTCTCATGCCATTGTTTAGGTGCTTGTTTTAGTCCATACAAGGACTTTACAAGTTTACACACCTTTCGTTCTTTACCAGGAACCACGAACCCTTCGGGTTGTTCCATGTAAATTTCTTCATCAAGTTCTCCATTTAGGAAGGCAGTCTTCACATCCATTTGGTGTATCTCAAGATTATGTACTGCTGCAATAGCTATGAGAAGTGAGAACACGAATAGATGTGATCCTTGTGACAGGGGAGTATGTATCGAAGAAATCATATCCCTCTTTCTGTCTAAAGCCTTTGGCAACTAGCCTAGCTTTGTACTTTTCGATTGATCCATCCGCCTTATACTTCCTTTTAAGGATCCATTTGCAACCTAATGGTTTGCAACCTGGAGGGAGATCAACTAATTTCCAAGTATTGTTGAGCATTATGGATTCTATTTCACTGTTAATAGCCTCTTTCCAGAACGAACTATCCGGACCGGATAAAGCTTCTTTAACGATTCTTTGGTTCATTTTCTAGCATGTAAGATAGAAAATCAGGACCAAAAGACTTTTCCACTCTTGTCCTTTTGCTACGTCTCGGTTCTTCATCTTCTATTTGAGAAGGACCGGTTGGAGACTCATATGTTCTCTTACTAGAACCTACATCTTTCCTGTCCTTAGCCGGAAAGATGTTTTCAAAGAATACCGCATTCCTTGATTCTATAGTAGTTCCTACATGCATATCAGGAATGTCCGATTTGTGCACTATAAACCGATAGGCACTACTATTATTGGCATATCCAATAAAAACACAGTCAATGGTCTTTGGACCAATCTTGACTTGTTTCGGCTTAGGTACTTCAACCTTGGCCAAACACCCCCACACTTTAAGGTATTTAAAACATGGCCTACGATTATGCCATAATTCATAGGACGTTTTATCAATACCTTTCTTGGGTATTTTATTAAGAACATAATTAGAAGTGAGTATTGCTTCCCCCCACAAGTTGTCGGGTAAGCCTGAACTTATCAAAAGCGCGTTCATCTTCTCTTTGAGAGTACGGTTTTTGCGTTCAGCAACTCCATTAGATTGAGGGGTATATGGAGCCGTTGTTTGATGAATTATGCCGGATTCCCAACATAATCCTTCAAATGGTGCTTCATATTCTCCACCTCTGTCGCTTCTAATTTTCTTAATTTTTAAGTTAAGTTGATTCTCAACTTCTTTCTTATAAGTCTCAAAAGCCCCTAAGGCTTCATCCTTACTTCTTAAGAGATAAACATAGCAGTACTTAGTGCAATCATCTATAAATGTAATGAAGTACTTTTTACCTCCTCGAGTTTGCACAAGTTTTAAATCACATATGTCGGTGTGAATTAACTCGAGAGGAGTTGTGTTTCTTTGTATGGCATTAAATGGCGACTTTGTCATTTTTGCCTCAACACAAACTTCGCACCTATTAGTCGAGTCGGATTTAGTCATATGGATTAAATCTTGTCTCGCTAATTTCTTAATGGTGTCGAGGTTTACATGTCCTAATCTATCATGCCATAAATTAGAACTTTCCAACAAATAAACGTAAGAAACACAATTTTTATTCATCGCACTTTGGCGGATCACAGTCATTATATTCATTTTAAAAAGGCCTTCCTCGAGGTAACACTTTCCAAGAAACAAACCATTCTTGGTTAGTACAAATTTGTCGGATTCAAATACTAGTCTAAAACCGGCCTTACTAAGCAAAGCGCCGGACACCAAATTTTTATGGATGTCTGGGACATGCAGCACATCCAACAAGGTTACTTCTTTTCCGGAAGTCATCTTCAATATCACGTTTCCAATGCCTTGAACATTGGAGGTCGCACTTCCCACGTAGCTTTCTTCCTGAGATGGGAGTATAGAGGAGAAACTCTCCTTATTGCCACAAATAAAGGCGGGTAGCATAGGTATCTATCCGCGACTTTTGGATTCTCCTCCAAATTTGCAACGTTGGCCTCGAAAACAACCGCTGCAAAGTCTAGGTCCATGTGGTCAACATTATTCGCCTCTTTCTCAGGAGACGACAATCCTCGACAAGTGGCCCGGTTTGCCACAATTATAGCAAGACCCTTTCAACTTCTTAGAGCCCTTCTTCTTCCCTTTCTTAGCATTCCCGCATTTTCTAATGCTTTCTCTTGTGCCACTTGTGCTAGCCTCGCGAGATTGACTTTTGCCTCCATCTCGCCCTTAGAACTTTGGCCTCATTCATTCTAGTGTTCTCTTCAATTTGAAGACGAACAACAATGTCTTCCAAGGACATCTCTTTGCGTTTATGCTTGAGATAGTTCTTGAAATCCTTCCACGAAGGAGGCAACTTTTCAATGATAGAAGCCACCTTAAATGGATCATTCATGATCATTCCCCAAGATTCAGCCCATGTAGAATGATTTGGAATTCATCTACTTGAGTTGTTACCGATTTGGAATCGACCATCATAAAGTCAAGATACTTACCGACGACAAATTTTTTTGACCCGGCGTCTTCTATCTTGTACTTCCTTTCCAAGGTGTCCCACAACGCCTTGGCTAACTCGACGGTACTATACACATTGTATAGTGCATCGTCAAGTCCATTTAAGATGTAATTCTTACACAAAAAATTACCGTGAGCCCAAGCCTCCTTTGCCATTTGCCTTTGGGGATCGGGATCACCATTTTCCACCGCCGGAGGATCTTCCTTTAAGAAGCGGTGCAAGCTTAAGGTGGTCAAGTAGAAGAGCATCTTCTGTTGCCATCTCTTGAAATCCACACCAGTGAATTTTGCGGGTTTCTCACCATGACCGAGGTGATGAGTTGTAGGAGCGGGAGCAACATGGTTGAATGTAGTATCACCTTGTGAAGGAGGCGTCACATTCCCTTGACTTGATTCGGTGGAATCTTTCTCATTTGCCATCTTGATGATCTTGAAGAAGCGTTAATAACTTCTTACGATTGTTGGACAAAATTGTGTAGGCTTCTCAAGAACTTAACTAGAGAAAAAGATAACGGAGATTGAAAGAACAATAAAACAAGTCGAGTCTCAGATTAAATACAATCTCCGTAAGAAGTTATTGCCCCGCACAAAGTGCTTACGGTTTATATGGCAATCTTCTAGTAAGATAAAACGACTTACAAGTAAATGATAGGAGCACTCCAAATCAATTACTCTAACGAACAACACTTTGTTTTGAACTTTGGACTTTGAAGGATTGAATGCAACAATACGCAATGATTTGGGTATGATAATCTATCTTACTGTAGAGGGTAGGAAGGGTAGAAATACGGTATTAGTAAATTGAAATTCGGAGGGGAAGGTATATATATGTAGAGTCAAGGGGTTTGTGTCTTTTCCACGAAGAGACACAACTTTCTGTTTGAAATAGTGCTCGTTCGGGATCCGCTCGGCCGAGTCAAGGAACTTGCACGGCCGAGCACGAGGCACTGTGCCGCACGACCGAGTCAAGCAGACTTCAGACGGGCCAAGCAAATCACACTGCGCCCGAGCAGCATAAGCCTCGCCCGAGCAAACTTGTCCGAGACTTTGGCCAATTTATGTGCTCTGCTCGGCCGAGTCAAGGACTCTGCTCGGCCGAGCTCATCAAACAAAACTAAACACCCTTTAATTAACTCTCGTTAAGTTACAAAAGACCATTGTCATTAATTCTCATTCACCCTAAATAGTTTTGAGACATTAAATGAGTTTAATAATCTACAACAAATGTAGAATACATTTTGTAACTAGTTTCGTTAACAAATAACGAACTTCCGTTAGAAAACTAGATCAACGTTAAGTTAAAACTTAACTTTCCGTTATCTATTTCCAACAACTACTACTAAAGCTGATACTCTTGAAGCTAATCAATTGTACCACCGGTAATGTGGTACCATTGACCCCATGGTACTGGTCAATGGCACCACTGTTTATGTGGCACATAACCGGAGTACCATTGACCCATGTTTATGACTTATGAGAATGTAAACTAGTACTCCCTCCGTCCCTAAATGAATGTCCAAATTTCATTTTAAGGTACACTATGAAAATGTGTGTTTTTTATACTCCCTCCGTCCCAGACCAAGAGTCCTACTTTCCTTTTTGGTCCGTCCCAGACCAAGAGTCCCTTTCCTTAAATGGAAAGTTTTCCATATATTTATACCCTTATCATCTCCATATATTTACAAAAAAACCATTACTATTCCCCCCACTCATTCTCTCTCCTATTAAATATTATTAACTTTTACATTCTCTCTCTTATTTTCTACCACACATTTAACTTTTACATTCTCTCTCCTATTCCCTACCACACATTTAACTTTTACATTCTCTCTCTTAAAATTTTCTACCCACTTTTTAAAAATTTCTTAAGAAGCGTGAAATCCCCCCCGAGGACCCTTGGTCTGGGACGGAGGGAGTACATTTTAAGGGCAAAGAGGCATTAACTTTCTTGTTTTCCACTTTCAAAACATTTAGTTTTGCAACTATAAAGTGATTAGTGAAAAAAACTTGGTAAAAGACATAAGCACACAGTTTTTTCCAAAAATGACAATCATTTTGGAACAAAAATTTCTTGAAAATCGACTTTCATTTAGGGACAGAGGGAGTACATCTATTAAGAAGTGCTTCATATGGGTTTAACTGACCTTACGAAGAGTGTAAAAGGATTCGAGATAATTGCAAAGAGTAGGCGCGTCATTCAGGTCACGTAGAGGCCTGAGAAGATTGCGTAGGACTACTATATCAGACAAAGCTACAGTCATTCCTCCACCAGTCAAAGGGTGGCGCATGTTAAATGCATCACCCATTAGCAGAGCCCCTGGAGTAGGCTGAGGAGCAGCAGGCATGCTTCTGTTGGGCATTGTCCTCATATTACCCTTGTCAATTGTTGCTATAAAAGCATCATAGAGCTCAGGAGGGATCTGAAAATATTTCACAAGTATCAGTTAGTTATGCAGCTATTTAAAAACAAGACGCAAAGAGACAACAAAGAGTAAAAATGGGTTGTATCTTTCTACCTGTGGAGCTACGACGGTCTTCAAATACTTGGACAAATCACCATTTGAAATGGATGGTACCCTTTGACCTGGAACATCGACCAGACAACGGACCTCTGTACTACTAATTCGGTAAAACAAAATGGGTGATGGATCTGCTAAAATTACATGCCCATGGTTTTCATGTGGTAGCTGGCAGTTCTCTAGTAACAAACCAACAAAACAAGAAGGGACATCCACCTATGGAGATAAAATATAAATATGAGTTGGGCAAAAAATCCAGCGAACAAGATAAGCTTAGAATAAAATAAAAATAAGAATATAATAGAAAAAGTTGTCAATTAAGCTTAACATGAAAACTGTGAATATATTTTCACATGAACAATCTATGAAAAAACTTGCGTAATAAATACCAAATACCCAAAAAAACATTATTACCATAGGATTGCAAAGGGAGCGTCTCAAGTTTGAAAAACAACCATCGCAGACAATTGTCAGAGGTGCATATGCTTTCATTTCTTCTCCAGTTTTAGCCTTGTATTGTACACCTTTGATGATTCCATTTTCTTCAAGCAGAGATGTGACTGTTCCTTGCTCCAATCGCACGCTATATTATTGAGACAATTTGTAATTGTTAATGGAAACAAAGAATAACACTTCAAATAAAATATTAGCCAAATGAATAGAAGCTGGTCTTGATCATAAATAATTTTATTGTCATACTTGGGAAGCAATGCAGATTTCTCCCTCATTCTCTGTATGAAACGGCCATTGTGAAAGCTCCTTCCGCTCACATCTTTATGAAACTTTTCCAAAGGATAAGAAAGTAGAGTGTTCTTTCCATCCTTGAAAAGAGCATAACCAAATACTCGTTGAGCATCAATTTGCTCGACACAATCTGTAGGCAAAAACATTGTATAAAAATATCATTCAACAAAAAGTAAAGCAGCATATTTTGTGACACGTAAATACTGATTTGTTAGTTGACCATCAAACTGAAGAAAAAAAATATATGCTCATTGATTAAATATAGTTTCATCGAGCTTTCTTAATGAGTAGGAGGCACAGGCACCTACCTTCCAGTCCTAACTCGATCAATTTGAGGTAGCCACCCGGTTGTAGCAGCTCGCCGACAATTCTATCAGGCTCTGTCAAGTCTCTTTCAATCACATGTACACGCCGCCCTTCCTAATTTCCAAAACATAGGAAATAAGTATGTGCAAGTGCAATTAAAACAAGCTCCATATGTAATTTATATAGCACAGTAAATTTATTCCATTAAAAGAGTGTTAGGGACATTAAGACAAGAAGAAATAAGAATCGACTTTTTTTAAGTGAAAGTCCTCAAAACCGAGTAGTAACTACTGCTCAATTTCCCAAGTCCTGTCCAAAGAGTTGTACTCTTTTCACACACACACAAGTAAAGAAAAAAGTTTTTTTTTTTTTCTCTCTCTCTCTCTCTCTCTATCTTTTATTTTGTTAGAACAAAGAATTGTATTTTCTTCAAAAAGAAATGTAATGGGCAGGTGGATCCAAGGTCCTACACCACCTGGGATCCAAAACTGGACATAGGAAATGGGCAGGTGACTCCCTCCTCCAAACCCAATTGTTAATTGCTGGCATGACATGTAAAGATTATGCTAGGGGATGGGGATGAGTCATGAGTGTGGGGTTGAAACCCTCTTAAAGTCAATTAAAGAACCATAACTACTTCTTTACTGCTGTCCATGGATTTTTCTGGACTCTAACCTATCAGAATCGGATTGGTCAAAAGAGCCATGGGATGATCAGAATAGCACAAACCCATACTACTACAAAAAATACCAGAAGCTATTTCCAAAAGTTGGGGGGGGGGGGAATTCAAGTATGCATTCAAGAAAAAAGATGTAGAAACACCTTGAAAATTTTAAAGTGCCAATATGCAAAAGCTATTGAAAATCCAGGGAAGTTCAATTTTGCATGAAAAGGTCTGCTCACTGTGCCTCAAACTCAAATCTCTTTCCGGATAAACCAAGAGTTTCAACTACAGGATTCATTTTTATTTTGCTTTATATAGATGAGAATTTTTAATAGGTGTTCATCCGCAAAATACACATTCGTAACACTAACTAATATGAAGACAATAATGCCTTAATAGAACCAAAAAAGGGATTCAACCAACAGAAGAGATTGTCCTTTGTGAGCGAACACAAAGCTTTCAGCAAAATTGCAGGCAAATAAATTAGGAATATGCATTTTCAAGCACAATTTCCACGCATATACATATGCATAACCGTTAATGTGAATGCATATGTATGAATTGTACGTATTTGCTTTCTAATCCAGGTTTCATTTTCTCAATAACAAATCATGAATCTTAGCCCTGCAAATTCAGACAGTATTCGTATATAGAGTATACAAATGAAACACGTAAATGAAGGAAAACTCAACGGAAAACAGGAAACAGAGGAGAGAGAATACCATGCCGAGAGTGTGAGCGAGAGCGGCGCCAGCAACACCGGCGCCTACAATAATAATGTCGGCATCGTTTCCGGCGTGGTTGGTAGATATGCACTCTCCGTTGATGGAAGTGGTGGTGGCGGCCGTGGTAGGTGCGGAGCTAACCTCCGTTGGTCTATTTTGAGCATTCTTCTTGACGATTAAGCCGTAAATCAGAAGAAACCCTAGGAGAGAGGCTAGAATTGAACCGAGAAGGTACTGATCCGCCATTTCCGAACAATGCCACCGGCGACGGCGAGAGTACTTGTCAAATAGCAGACCGGGCTCGGTCCGTTAATTTTGATTTTTCTCTCTCCTGGCTGGCTTAGCTTCGGCTCTTTTGGGTTTGAAATTTGAATGACAAGGGTAGTTATTTTTTGAGTCAAAAAAGGAAGAGGCAAATTTTATAGGCCTCCTTCACGTTTTACAGGTACCTTATTAAATGGCCGGTAGCCCCCCGGATTTGGAACAGCAAAGAGTTCCCAAAATATCTACGTCCCCATGTTAAATTAAAATTCACGCAAATTGATATAGATCTCGACCTTGGATATGAGAAACCTCTATAAATTAATATTTTATATATTGGTAATGGTAATGCGATATCCCTCATTTAACGAGGTAGACTTAGAATGTGATATACTTCCCTATGTCTCATAATAAATTTTACAAGTAAGTTTTGTATAAAAATTAAGAAAATGGGCAAGTGGCGTAAGTGTTTGAGTAATAAAATTGAGTAGGTTTGATGAGAAACGCGTTTCTCCATAACTATGGAGAAACGTGTTTTTAATAGCCAGAAACTATGCGTTTGATAACCAGAAAAAAATTTCTGGATATCCGTCTCAAAGGGTTCTGGATATCCAGAAGCTTTGGAACGGATATCCAGAAGCCTTTGGGCGGATATCAAGAAAAAATAGATTTGAAGCCAAATCCAAGGCCAAGATCAGAAATGAAGGTTTCTGGATATCCAGAAACCTTCAAATGTATATCCAGAAACCATCAAATGAATATCCAGAAACATTTTGAAAGTTTCTGGATATTCATTTTGAAGTGGATATCCAGAAACCTTCAAATGTATATCCAGAAACCATCAAATGAATATCCAGAAACATTTTGAAAGCTTCTGGTTATCATTTTGAAGGTTTCTGGATATCACTTTCATAAGCTTTTGGATATCCAGAAGCCTTGGCCTGCATTGTCGCGCGACAAGTCAGGCCCCGTTTCTCCATAAGTTACGGAAAAACGCGTTTCTCTCCAGATTTTGTGAATAAAATTAAGATAAGAGAAAGAAGGTGGGGTAGCGATAGTTGGTGTTGATCGGAAGAAATAATTAATTTAGGTTAGAGAGTAGAACAATTAAGGATTGTGGAAAAGTTTTCCATGATGATGATCTGATCTGATCTGATCTGATCTGAAATTGTGCATGTGGTAAGAAGGGTGGTCATATGTCTCTCGTGGAAGATGTCTAGTCCATCTCCATCCAAGGTTGTAAATTTGGAAAACCTTGTGCAACAAAATTCAACTCATTCTTTTTCAACGAATAAAACTATCTCTTTACCTATTTTATTTTAATCATAAAAGGTAGACTACTTTGTCATATTATTTTAATTTTAATCTAGTTTTATTTTTTATTTTTCTCAATCTTCCTCAACTTTGGTCAATTATTTATGATTTTCTTGACCAAAATTAAAATATTAATTATTAATCAAATACTAATTACCTGTAATCTTAAGTATATTACTCAACCCCTTTTTTGCTAACCCAAAATTTCCGCTGTGTTAAGCTGTCATGGTTAGAAAAAGAGACTTATTTTCCAAGTCGATTCCTAATATATCCTCCCATGTTCCAAAATAAATAGAGCTGGTCTTATAAAAAATTAGTTTTTTCTTAAAATATGAAAAAACGTGTTTTCAAATTAAGCGGTGACAATTTTGTAAATACTGGCAACCATGTTCAAAATAAACGGTGACATTTTTGTAATTAATGGTTTCCCCGTTTATGCCAGTGTCTGTTTAACAAACTGCCAGTGTGATAAAGTGTCAGTTCATGTATCACAAATTGCCAGTGAAAAAAGTGTCAGTACCAATTTAACAAAGTGCCAGTGTAAACTGACACTGGCACTTTGTTAAACTGGCACTGGCACTTTTACACGGACACTTTTATATACATGAACTGGCACTCTTCACACTGGCACTCTGTTCAACTAACACTGGCACTTTGTTACACTAATATTTTTGCTGGCTCTCAAAAACACAAGCACTGACATTCAAAAAAACATGAACTTGCATTCAAAATCACGTACACTGGCACTCAAATACACAGACACTGGCACTCAAAAAACATTGATAATCATTTTTGCTGACATTAAAAAAATATGGACTGGCATTTCAAAAACATGTACTGGCATTCATAAAAATGTGGACTGACATTCAAAATCAGTCGGACGGTGGTTACAGGCTAGGGCTTAGAACAGGGTAAAGGCGATTCAAGGGAATAATGACGAATTGGTTTAGAGCAAGGAGGATTCAAGGGGACGCGGTTGTTGTCAACGGGCTTAGTTTCTGGGTGAATTGCGGTTGATTGGGTTGGATTGGGTTGTTCGCCGGTTGGTGTTGGGATCGGAGAAGGAGGGAATTGAAGGAGGTTAGATTGGTGTTGAAGGAGGTTGGCCGGCGAATTGGTTGGAGGAGGTTGCCGATTGATTTGGTTGATGAGGACGACGCCGAGGGATTTAGGGAGGTCTCTGGTTGGTCTTGAGATCGGAGAGAGGAAGGTTTGGCCGGAGGGAGAGGCTAGGTTGAAGGTGAAGAAGACGATTGAAGGTTGGTGAAGAAGACGAATGCGGATAGAGAGAGAGTAGAGAGAGAGAGAGAGGTGAGGTCTGTGTGTTAATGAGCCGTAAATATAAAACACGTTTTTTGTTAAGTTAACAAAAAACGCGTTTTTTGTGAGTTTTTGGCAAATAAATATTATATTTTTTTTTATTTTTGTAAGAGGAATTTTGAGTAATAATTTTAAGTTAATTTAATTATTTTAATAAAATTTAAAATTTAAAAATTACTATTATTGGTATTTATAATGATTTATTAATAACAAGTTTTATAATTTACAAAATTCCAACGACTTTGAAGACTTTCATTCTCTAACCCATTTATACGGTACACACCTAAAATTATTGCTAAGCGTTCCTTCGTAAACAAATATTCAAAAAAGAGTGCAACTTTATTCTATAACCAAGAGATATAATTTATGAGTTGGTCTTATAAAAAACTAGTTTTTTTAAAAAAATAAGGAAAAACGTGTTTTCAAAACAAACGGTGGCATTTTTGTAATTACACAAATTCGTGCCATCCCAAGCTCCGATCATCTTCTCTGGCCATCCTAAGCTCCGATCGTTCTCCGGCGTTCACTCAGTTTGAGTATTTAGTAACCTACAATTCGTGCCCTAGTTCTGCCATTAATGTCCATTGTCAACTCTGCTTCGTTACATAATTGAATGGTACTTTATTGATTGGTACATAATTAATTGGAGATAACTGTGTGATTTGATTCCATAGCTCTTCATTTTTTCGTTGGATAAACAGAATGTCCTTCAATGGTGTGGAAAAAGGGTTTAATTTGCTGAAGTTTGGGTCAATTCAACGAAGCAGTGCATGTGTAACAAAGTGCCAGTGCCAGTGTAAAAGTGCCGGTGTTAGTGTAATAAAGTGCCAGTGTTAGTGTATCAAAGTGCTGGTGTTAGTGTAAAACAAGTGCCAGTGTTAGTTTAACAAAGTGTCAGTGTTAGTGTAACAAAGTGCCAGTGTTAGTGTAACCAAGTGCCAGTGTTAGTTTATAAAGTCACTTAATATACATACACTAGCACTTTATTACACTGGCATTCAAAAATACATGGACTGGCATTTGAAAACACATTTACTGGCACTCAAAAATGCATATACTGGCACTCAAAAACACTGATAATTATTTTTGCTAATATTCAAAAAAATATGAACTGACATTCAAAAAAACATGGACTGGCATTCAAAATTACATGAACTGGCATTCAAAAATACATTGACACTCAGTTACACACTTACTGGCACTCTATTATACACTAACGGGCACTCAATTATACACCAACGGGCACTTGATTATACACTAACGGGCACTTGATTATACACTAACGGGCACTCAATTATACACCAACGGGCACTTGATTATACACTAACGGGCACTCTATTATACACTAACGGACACTTGATTAATCACCAACTGGCACTTGATTAATCATTATAAAACAACAGGTGCTTCAGTCATATCCAAATCCTCACCATTTTCCCCATTCAGAAATCCCCAATCAAACTTCTGCAATAAATTCGCAAGCGCCGACCCAATCGTCACCTCTGTAAACGCAATCCCAGGACACCCCCTCCGTCCCGATTCGAACGGTATCAATTCAAAATCAAATCCTTTGTAATGGTAATGGAGTGTGTAAACGGAAGGTTTCTTTGATTACGGCTCTCAAATAGTTCATCTTCTCCAAGTCATCGTTGGTTATGTGTTGTCTGCCGCCGGTTGGTTTCTGGGATCGGAGAGGGGATTGGTGTTGCCGGAGAAGGAGAAGACGGTGAGGGCGATTGCAATTGGGGTTGCCGGAGACGAAGAAGACGCGATCTTCCCCTTTGCGTATAGAGAGAGAGAGAGAGGAGAGAGAGAGAGGTTACGTAACTGTGTGTTGTTATCAGGAAGACGGTAAAACACGTTTTTTGTTAAGTTAACAAAAAACGCGTTTTTTATAAGTTTTTGGCATAATTTATTGTATATATCTCATAATAATAAGTGTTACATATATAAATTGACAGTAGAGAATTCTCAATAAGTTTATTAATAATAATTAAATTTTCTAAATATTTTGTAGTAGATGTTGAAAATAAAATAAAGTAAACTTTTATTTTTTGGAAAACACTTTTACGGTGTAAAAAATAAATAATACTCCCTCCGTCCCACCACTTGATAGTATTTTATGCTTCTTCTTAAGAAATTTTTTAAAAAATGAATAAAGAATTGCAAATGGGTAGAAGATTAGAGGAGAGAGAATATAAAAGTAAAAACATTTATGATAAAACCTCTTTTTTTAATTGGTTTTTTTGTAAATATGTTAATATTATAAGAACATAATAAATAATTTTTTTTGTAAATATATTTATATTATAAAAATATAATGTCCGAAATACTGTTCAAAATTTATCATTTATGAAATAAGACTCTTAATATGAGATGGATTAAAAAAAAAAAAAGTAAAACTTCCTTGAAAATTTGAAGTGAGACCGAGGAAGTAAATGTTCTCAAAATCTAGCTAACAAAAATTCTAGTTGACTATCTATCTATAGCATAAATGAAGCCTCCCTATAAACAATTCTATGAACAGTTTTAGTTTTAAGAGGAGAATTTTTCATTTTGCCTTTATACATTTGTTCCTTTTTCATTTTGTTCTTAAAAAATATATATTTTTTTTAATTTAAAATAAAAAAATTAAAAAAAACAATTTTAAAAAAATTACGTGGCCTTGGACACGGGCATGCGCTAGTATAGTATAAATCACAACTCCTCCGTGAACAGTATAATGAACAGTTTCATAAGCCAAATTTTCCATTTTGCCCTCACTAAATTGTCTTTTTCCCATTTTGCCACTAAAAAAAAATATGTTCTCGAACACGAGCTTTTACTAGTTAATTGATAATTGAATGTCTATCTAGTGGATCCAAATATCAAAAGATCAACATCAATCATTAGTTGACCTGATGGGGGGCAAGGGGGGGGGGGTGTTGGGCAGGGGTGGTAGTGGTGTGTAGGGTGTGGTGGTGATGGTGAGTGGGTAAATTTGTAGTCAACTTAATTGAACATTTTTTGAAAAATATTTTTTTTACTAAACAGCAAAAAACATATTTATCTCATTTTCAAAAAATATTTTGCAGGAAATCATTTTTTCGGAAGATGTTTTACGCTAAACAAACGGAGCCTTACTTAAAAAAGCGGGGAAACATTTTCTAGAAAACATTTTCTCTCAAACAAACGGAGCCTAACTCACGTGAGCGACAAATGTTATGTTTTTTGTTATATTTTTAACGGTTCATCCAAAATTACCTGATTGCTACAAAAAGACAAACTCAATAACCAACTTGTAACAAATGCAAATTCAATAACCAATTGAAATATCTTGACAAACTCAGTTAACTAAGGCTCCGTTTGTTTGCCGTAAAATGTTTTTCGAAAAATGTTTTTTCCCCTTTTCGCCGTAAAATGACTTACGAATTTTTCCTAAGTAAAACATTTTTCGAAAAATGGTAACACCCTCACACACCTAATTTTTCGTACACCCCCCACATTACCCAACCCACTCACCACCACCACCCACTGCCCCCACCCCACTTACCCCCACCCCACCACACCACCCCTGCCCTCCCCCCCTCGGGTAAAAAAAAATAATTAATCATTTAAATTTTATTTTAACAACTCCCCGCCCCACTCCACTCCACTCACCACCACCACATCCCCTGCCCCCACCCCCACCCAATCCCGTCGGGTCAAAAAAAATTTAATCATTTAAAATTGATTTTTAACAACTCCCCTCCCCACCCCACTCCACTCACCACTACCACCCCCGCCCCCACCACCCCACCCCCCGTCGGGTCGAAAAATTTTTTAATCATTTAAAATTTATTATTAACAACTCCCCACCCCACTCCACTCACCACCACCACCCCTGCCCCCACCCCCACCCTACTCAAATTATCTCAAATTGTATTTTTATTGAAAAATATTTTCATTAAACACATGAAATTTTTTCCGAAAAATATTTTCCTTACCAAACAGTCGAAAACATGTTTATCTCATTTTCCGAAAAACATTTTACAGAAAGTTCATTTTCCTAAAAACATTTTTCAGAAAATCATTTTCCGCAAGTTATTTTACGCGAAACAAAACGAAGCCTTAAAGTATTACTCCTTTCGTCACCATAAAATGTTTTTTCAATAAAATAAAAAATTTATGTCTCAAAATGAATATTTTAACCTAAATGATTTTATCGAAAAAAATTCAAAAATTATTATATATCTGTAAAACTAAAAGTTTACAAAATAAATGACAAAAATAAATATTAATGTTTGTCATTAATTTTACAACAAGTAAATATGTTCAGACTATTTCTCAAATAAAAAAGAGACATTCAATTTAATGCAAATGTTAAATTTTGTAAAATAAATTTGAAACCACATTTACAGGTGAGAGTTTGAGAATATGGAGTTGATAGAGGTTGGTAGTTTTGCATTTAGTTGTGATTACGTGTGTTAGGGGATGATGATAAATAATTAAAGTCAAATAATTAGGAATTCATAATTAAGATAGATACCCAGGAAATCTATAATGCATTTTAGCCATTCATTTCATACCATCAATTTAATAATTTCATTAAAGTAAAAACAATTTATTTATTCCATCTTCTTTGCGGTAGTACGAGCACGTTTTTTAGCGTCATTATTTTATACGCTAGCTCACTTTCTCTTTCCTATTTTATTTTTTATACTTATAATATTTATTTATTTTTAATTTCTGCACATTCACATTTAATAATTTTTATATTGAGACGAATGATGGAGTATATATTATTGAACGGTATAAACCGAGTTACCAACGTGGATCATGTCCGGGCAAGGCCCAATGTATTTAACCCAAAATATAATTCATACAAATCTCAATTACGACAAAGGGAGTGGTCTATCCTACCTTTGCTCATCATGCTTTCTCGTCATCCCACTATATCCCCCTACACATAGCAGATCGAATAAATGACTTAAGGAACAACAATTATACATTCCGATAAGACACGATCTCATATGCTGAGCAAGGCCTCTATCAAAGCCGACTTAGGTCCAGGCCCGTCTCAATAATAATTGGGGTCCTGTGCGAAATGTGAATATTGGGCCCCTAGTGTTTAAAAATTAATACAAAAAAATAATATGTATATATAAGTGCTTTTATATAAAGATTAAAATTTTACAAAATTAAGCAATAAAATTCAAAAATAATTTATTACATTGATCATTACTTTTCTTACGTTTTTCATGATCAGGAACATATTTTCTAATTTTCGGAGGCATAATTAAAAATTATTAGAATGTAAATATGTAATGAATTGAAAAAACCTGAAAAATGCAATTTTCAGTCAACAAAAATATTCTTGATTGATGACACTGATGTAAACGCAGCGGAATGATATAGGAATTAATCAATAATGATTAAAACCTCTGCAGGAATTAAAGGAATTCCTAAGAACTCAAGAACGAATTCTTTCGATAAAACACGAAGTTTTATTACTAATTCGAAAACCAAAGAAAATAATAATATCAAGACTACCTAAAACTAAAACTAGAGGGGAGTATTTATAGCTCATACTCTCTTAAATCCCTAAGGAAACATAAAAAGAAAATATAGAAACTCTCCTAAATCCCTAAGGAAACATAAAAAGAAAATATAGAAACTCTCCTAAATCCCTAAGGAAACATAAAAACAAATAAAGAAAATCCTAACAGAAAAAGGAAAACAAAATAAAGAAAATCCTAAACCTTCTAGAATTACTCCTAACAGAAAAAGGAAAACAAAATAAAGAAATATTTGACTTTGTCAAATATTTCTTGAACCGGATTAGATCATTCACCCCCACTTGAAAAAGGATTCGCCCCGAATCCTCGTCCGATCTTTGAAACGAGCCCCTCCATTTAAATAAATATTTGGAATAAATCTTCATCTTTAACGTAGAAGAAATTGAAAGAACTTGAATTTTTCCGTACCAATGAAAGTATTTGGAATAAATATTATCTCGAAGCACAAATATGGGCGTACAAATATCTTCCGAAATAAAATTATATCATCAATCCCATCCTTTCCATCCTTCGTTGATCGTCCTCTCCGTCCTCCCCATGATCCACAAAATTTTTGCCCCATATAAAATTTGATTTTGCAACAAACCAATCCATATTAACAGTATCCTCCACCTTTGACTTAACTAGGGCATGAATAGGGACAATAAAATCTGCGGTAACAATATTACTACATACCTTAATTACTTCGCCCGTTGCAATTTCACACAGTTCATCATCTTTAGATTCTTCCATCACTTGAACAACGCATAAATCTTCTACGACTTCACAAATAACCTCTTCATCAAAAGCTTCTTCTTGAGTAGGAAATTCTTCAATAACAAGGCGACGTTCTTCCTCCTCAAGACGCTTCAATTCAATAGCTTTTTGTGATTTCAAACGCCGAACTTGTTTCAAATAAGAACAAGCTTTATGCCAAAAGGTTCGAGATTCTTTCAAAGCTTTATCCCTATATTCTCTATGTAAATCCACTATAAATTGTTTTTCTGGCAAAAGTTGGCCGCTTACAAGAAGGGATTCATAATGAAGAAAAAAATCATGGTGGAAGTTGGCCTCCTTTGAAAATTCCTCCTCCTTTGCAAAAAAATATTTCGCCTGTTGATTAGCATGAATCAAACGATCATTGATCCTATCAATAACAACAGATTTGTTATTTTCTCCATTGTTAGTTCTATTCTCCCGTCCAATCGGACCATCATGGCGGAGGTGTTCCCCATGAGGACCATGTTGATTGTTAGGGTTGACATCGCCACCATCTACTCGCAGTCCCGCCAAGGTCGCTAATAATTGGGTGTGTTGCTCTCTTTGGAGGGCTTCTTGTCTCTCCGCACGTTCCCTATATTCGCGTTCTTGTCGCTCCGCACGTTCCCTATATTCGCGATCTTGAGTTGCTATGCGCTCTAGGATTGCTGCAAGAGTGGCTTGCGTGTCTCCGTTGGCTCCACCGAAATTGGTCATCTTCCAAGGATCGCTCCTCGCTTTGATACCAACTGATGTAAACGCAGCGGAATGATATAGGAATTAATCAATAATGATTAAAACCTCTGCAGGAATTAAAGGAATTCCTAAGAACTCAAGAACGAATTCTTTCGATAAAACACGAAGTTTTATTACTAATTCGAAAACCAAAGAAAATAATAATATCAAGACTACCTAAAACTAAAACTAGAGGGAAGTATTTATAGCTCATACTCTCTTAAATCCCTAAGGAAACATAAAAAGAAAATATAGAAACTCTCTTAAATCCCTAAGGAATCATAAAAAGAAAATATAGAAACTCTCCTAAATCCCTAAGAAAACATAAAAACAAATAAAGAAAATCCTAACAGAAAAAGGAAAACAAAATAAAGAAAATCCTAAACCTTCTAGAATTACTCCTAACAGAAAAAGGAAAACAAAATAAAGAAATATTTGACTTTGTCAAATATTTCTTGAACCGGATTACATCAGACACCTATTTTGACTCTGCAAAAACAACAATAACAACAATAAAACAATGAGATTAATAACTAAATTAAATATGAAAATATTTTATTTCATCTAAAATCATAAAATCAAAAGAATAAAATTAAACATAAAAAAAAATTAAAGTCAAACAGTAAAGTAGCCGACTAAAAATCTAAAACTAAAAGAATAAATTAAAAAATTTTACCTTTAAATGTTTAATCCCAAATCAGAGCCAAGCCAACATTCTTTTATTCCCTAAAGTTGAACTTCCTTTTGCACTTGGTCCAACGAAGAACGGAAGAAGCAAAGCAAGCTGGAACTGGAAGCCTCTGCCTGGAACAACGTTTGGTCAAGCCTGGCTGGAAAAAAGCTTGGATCGACGACGTCGTCGTTGATTGCCGCCGTTGCCGTCGCCGATTGCGATTGAACCAAAGTTGGAACAAAATTTCTTCAGTTCTCTCAAGCGGGTTTGTCAATTTGGCTAGGCGATGATTGATGAAGCCGGATTGTGATTTATGAGGTATTTAAGTTTATCGTTAAATCAATTACCCGTTATCCTCCGCAATTTCCAAGTTTGCGACGATTGATTTTCCTCCCCTAACCCTTGAATTTCGACGCTCATTGCGTTTGTTTTTTTTTTTTTTTTTTGGATTTTGGATATATATACCCCTTTTTTTTAAAGATATATACCTAATGGAGCCTAGAAAAATGGGGGCCCTCCAAAATTTGGGGCCCGGTGTCGAAGATCCTCTTGCTCCTAGTCATAGCCGGCCCTGCTTAGGTCTCATTTGAATACGAGGAGGCCCCTCCTCGGTTATCATCAAAAGTCAGGAAATGGGTTCCCCTATTCTTGCCACCTTCTTCCTCGTTATCAACCTAGGCCGGCCAAGCCATGTATGACGAGGAGGTCGCCTACAAAGCACACACGAATAATGCAACTACCTACTGCTACTCAAATAAGGATTGTAGACAGTTATAATTTCATTAGGATTATAATCTCCTCACATACGAATTCTTATTCAATAAGGATTCTACAATGATATGCCTATATAAACAAGTCATAATTCACATTATTTTGGAAACACATCTTTTAACTCTAAACTCTTGTCAATTGATTTCTCTCTCTAATGAAACAAGACTAGCTACTCAGATAAGGATGGTGAACTACAAGCAAAGGAACAAAGCATATCATGACAAAAGGGTCAACAGAAGAGTATTTCATGTTGGTGCTTGGGTACTTAGGAAAATTGAAGTAACTGGCAGAAAGGCAGAACAAAACAAGCTCTCTCCAAATTTGGAAGGCCCCTACATCATCACTCAAGTTATAAGAGAAGGGACATACAGAATGAAGACCCCAGATGGACAAGAGTTGAAACATCTGTGGCATTCTGATCATTTACGAAAATATTATCACTGGTTTATAGCCTGTATTTTATTTAATAGATTAGTATTTGTTAGTATTTTTTAGTTATTTTCAATAGGATTGCAGTTCGATATAATCAATTTCAGTTAATGAAGATTTAGTTATCATCAAAACTAACGACTAGCAAGACAAATGATGATGAGCTCCTCCTCGACATCAAGGGATAATCTCGTACAAAATTACCTAATACCTACGACCGAACAACCTTACTCAGCATAGAGAGGTAAAACCTCAAAAATTGTCTAATACCTATGACCGAATGACCTTACTCGGCATAAAGAGGTAAATCACCCAAAATTGCCCAAGACCTATGGCCGAACGAACCTACTTGATATAGAGAGGCAAAGCATTAAAAATTGCCCAATACCTATGGCCGAACGACCCTCCTCGGCATAGAGAGGCAAAGCATAAAAAATTATCTAATACCTATGGCTGAGCAACCTCTCTCGACATAGAGATATAAAGTTAAAAATAACCTAAGTGACATGCCGAGAAACCTCCCTTGACCGAATGACTGAACTTACAAATTTATCAAGTGTTAAGACCAAAAGAACTTCATCGGTTTAAATAATTAAACATGAATGACGAGAAGGACTTCATCGGCTTCCCAAGATAATTTAGTACTTATGTAAATATTCAACAAGCAATCATGCAACATACATTCAAAACAATCAACACAGCTCAAATGAATGCACTTCATATCAAAGCAGTAAAAAGACGATGAAGGATTAAAGAAAGGCATTATATTGGTGAAAGCATTGTAGTACAATAGACATATTCTATTACATCATTACAGCAAAATGAGAAGATCCTAAGTCTGGTCATCCCCCCTAAAAAGTTCTTCCTGATCGGCAGCCGGGGGAGGGGAACGATAACTTGATCATTTTGGGCTTCAGCTTGAGCTCCCTCGGTTGACTCTACCCCGACACCAGCCTCCTCGTCTTCTCCAGAACTCAGGCCCTCGTCTTCAAAACTCTCAATCAAAGTGTGAATATTCTGTGGTTCTAGAGGAGGAGGAACCCAAGCAGGACGTCCAGTATGAGCGTCGAGGGAGGCTATCACCTTTAAAGCATTACCCAAAAAGGGAACGAGATGATGCAGAGAATGGGCAGCCTCATCATAGAGTCCTGGCAGATGAGCCGAGCTAGCCTTTCCAAGTTGAGATCGAGAGAAGGATCAACCATGGCCCTTCTGGCTAAGTGCAAGTAGCCATCCGAGTACATGGTCGCCGTCTTCTTGGCCACTGCTTGTTTAAAGGTCAAGCTGGCCTTATAACGAGCAATGGCCCCAGTCTCCTTAGAAGGAATGATAGCCTCCAACTCTTTGAGCCGAGCTTTGGCCTTCTCGACCTCTTTTTGAGCTACATCCCTTTGGTTCTCCAGCTCAACCTCCCTCAGGCGGGTATCTTCCTCAGCTTGGGTTAATGTCGCTTTGGCAACCCTCTCATCTTCCTCGGCCTTAGCCTTAGCAGCCTTGAAGGCATCTGCATCAGCTTGGAGGTTCTTCAGGAGCTCTACGACCTTCTTTAGGTCGGCCTTGTCCTTTTCCGCTTGTTTTTAAAGCTTTTGCTCATGGGCCTCCGCCGCCTTAAAGGCAGTGACCATGGCAAGCTGTACATAAGAAATGAAAAGAAAAATTGTCAGCAAAAATACAAGTGTATCAAGAACCAAGGAAAGAAAAAGGAAAGAGATCGAGGAAGTTCACTTGGATTAGCAAAAGCCCCTTCCTATTGACCAGATTCTCCATAGAAGGTTTGGACTCAATCAATTGGTCCAAATATTCCTCATCAAAATACCGATGAAGAACTGCTTGACCTACCCTCAGATGGGGACCTTTACGAGCAGCCAGGTCCATGCCCCTAATTAAGTATGGGGACTTTTCTAGCATCACTCACAAACTGCTCGACCTCATCATAAGTCTTTATATGCCTAGCAGCAAGGGTGGGGTGGGAAGATTCAACACAAGGCCTTTTGGAGGAGCCTCCTCCCTCGGCTTCATTCCTTGGCTGCTTCGGGGCTGGAGTCCTTCCCCCGATATTTGCTCCCTCAGCCTCTATTTGACCGGTCTGTGGAAGTGCTCCCTCGGTTTGGGAGCAACTATTTCATGGGAGGTCTGCCCCTCCCCAACATAGGTTGCCTGCCCTTCATCGGTTTCCTCGGTTGAGGCTTCATCGCCCCCACCGGCTTGAGGGGCAAGGCCCCAGCTTCCTTGGAGGCCGGGATGGCCTGCCTATCAATGGCATCTGAGTGCCTCTTGTTTTTTGCCGAGTAGCGTGAAGTTCTCCTCCTCAGCTTCGTAAGGGCTTGGGGATCAATTACTTCTTCAGACATCCTTTTCTCTTCCTTGGCTGCTAGATCTGAAAAAACGAGGATGAATAATCAGAAAAGGGCGAGGAAGACAATATAATAGATTAAAAAATAACAAGTACTAAAGGCGAGAAGGACAGAGATTTACAGCCGGGCAAGTCATCAACGGTTAAACATCGATTTTCGTGCAGCTTGCACAAATCGCACTTATCATGGAAGACGAGGCCGGGATGCACCCTCCAATCGGGATATCTATTTCCCCTAACCACTAAGGCCATAGGCACTAGCCCGTCTAAGGGACCAGGCATAACCCCCGGCCTGAACATAATACCTCTGGTCGGTCTCCAAATTTGACCAACATAGAGTTACTACCTCGGTAAATTGCCTTCGTTCATGGCCCTGGACATACGCTTGGTTCTACGAGAAGGTCTAAGAATTGAGCCTCATACAATTCTCCTCGAAGCGGCCCCACTTCTCTCTCACATAGGTGGTTTCTTAAGGTAACCCATATTACCCCGCTCGAAAATGGCGTAGCCATTTTTCATGCTTTTAACATAGATACATTTGTCACATTCATTTATTTTAAATCCACTTTCCATCATGACTTGATTAAACTTTTGATGCCATTGTTTAGGTGCTTGTTTCAAGTCATACAATGACTTTACTAACTTGCACACTTTATTTTCATGCCCCGAGGTAGAAAATCCTTCGGGTTGTTTCATGTAAATTTCCTCTTCTAAGTCCCCATTTAGAAAAGCGATTTAGACATCCATTTTATGTACTTCAAGATTCCGCAATGCGGCTATTGCAAGTACAATTCTTATGGATAATATTCTCATAACCGGAGAATATGTATCAAAATAATCAAGGCTTCCTTTTGCTTGTAACCTTTAATTACAAGTCTTGCCTTATACTTGTCAATTGTTCCATCCGTCTTCATTTTTCTTTTAAAAATCCACTTATATCCTATTGGTTTGCTTTCCGGAGGAAGATCCACTAATTCTCAAGTGTGATTTTATAAAATGGAATCAATCTCACTTTTAATGGCCTCTTTCCACAAAGGTCCTTCTGAAGAGCTCATGGCCTCTTTATAACTTTGTGGTTCACTTTCAAGCATATATGTTAGAAAATTCGGGCCAAAAGATTTTTCTACCCTACCTCGTTTGCTCCGTCGAGGTTCTACCTCCGCTTCATCATTTTCATCATGATGATTTCTTCCTTCTACTTCTTCTTCTTCTTCTATTGAATCACGTCTCCTTTTAGATGAATTTGCCTCATCTCTTTTGCTCGGAAATACATTCTCAAAGAAAGAAGCATTTCTTGACTCCATTATAGTATTCTTGTGTATATCTTGAATTTTTTATTCATGCACAAAAAATCTATAAGGACTACTATTGTGAGCATACCCAATAAATATGCAATCAATAGTTTTTTGTCCAATTTTCACCTTTTTGGAAAGTGGTATTGAAACTTTTGTAAGACACCCCCACACTCGCATGTATTGGTATGATGACACTCTTCCATACCACAATTCATAGGGGCTCTTGTTTATTTTCTTTTGAGACATTTTATTTAACACATAGTTTGCCGACAATACGACTTCTCCCCACATGTTATAAGGTAACCCCGAACTTATTAACATGGCATTCATCATGTCCTTTAAAGTTCGATTTTTTTGTTCAGCAACTCCATTGGATTGAGGTGTATAAGGTAGCGTTGTTACATGTTTTATTCCATGTTGAGCAAAAATATCCTCAAATGGAAATTCATACTCACCACCACGATCATTTCTAATCACCTTTATTTTTCGATTGAGTAGATTTTCAACTTCATTTTTATAGAGAACAAATTTCTTTATAGCCTCATCTTTATTTTTGAGAAGATACACATAACAATATTTTGTGCGATCATCAACAAAAGTCATAAAGTACTTATTGCCCCCACGTGATTGTGTTGATTTGAAGTCGCATAAGTCTGTGTGAACCAACTCAAGTGGTTCATTATTTTTTATAATAGAATGGAACGGACTTTTTGTTAATTTTGCCTCTACACAAATTTTACATTTATATTTGTAGTCTATTTTACATTTAGGTATGCAATTCAAGTTAATTAATCTACGTATAGTATTATAATTAACATGTGCTTAGACAGTATGACCACACAATGCAAATGCAAGAGGCTAAAGGAAGAGATTTTATCAATATACAACAAAGTGAGAAAGTGAGAGGAACTGCTGGAATTCGTGCTCGGAAAACCAAAGGATTGGATTGTCCGAATTTTCCTGGCAAAAGGTGGGCTTGCGCGGACAGGCAATTTCGGAAGTCCATTTGTGTTCGCAGGACGCGCATGCACATGAGTTCGGTAGCCCGAAGCCTATTTCGGCCCATGATTTGCACTCCCTACGCACCTGTGCGCGAGAGAGAGCCTCTATACTCCACAATCTTACTCCCTACTAAAGTGTAGGAGTATATAAACTAGCCCACTTTTCCATTTTTTTCATTGTGGGATAACCACATTTTTCCATTTTTAACCCACTCAATTTAAGCCTTCATATCTCATTCATGAGTAGGTCTGCTGAAAAACGCGTTTCTCCATAACTATGAAGAAACGTGTTTTTAATAGCCAGAAGCTTTGCATTTGATATCCAGAAAAAAAAAAAAAACCCCGAGGCGAGACAAAAGCTTACGGATATCCAAGCTTTGGGTTTGATATCCGTAAACCGTTAGGTGCATATTCGTAAAGTATGTGAAATGTATATCCGTAAACCGTTAGGTGCATATCCAGAAGCTGTTAGGTGCATATCCGAAATGTGTTAGGGCATATCCGAAATTGCTATTGAAGGTTTCGGATATCCGTAAACCTTCAAATGTATATCCAGAAACCATCAAATGAATATCCAGAAACATTTTGAAGGTTTCTGGATATTCATTTGAAGGTTTCTGGATATCACTTTCATAAGGTTCTGGATATCTAGTTCATTGTCGTGCGATAAGTCGGGACCCGTTTCTCCATAACTTATGGAGAAACGCGTTTCTCCCTAGATTTTGGCCTCATTCATCCCTTAATCATTTTGGACAAATAAATATTCAATCTCTATCTCCTCATGAAGTAGAATACAAACACACAATCAATTTATCATTTTGACAAATAACTTATTAAAAAAATAACTCATTATTTTCTTAAAAAACACACTTTCTTTCAACAACCCTGCAATTAAATTATAGATTTGCCACCGGGGGTATGCATACTTAACTAACTTGGCGGCAAATTCGGTCGACGTTAATTTATTATAAAGAAATTTGAAAATGCATGTGCACGACGCATTGAAAAATCATCAATTGTAAAGATTTGTACCCCTCTACTTCTTAGAAGTTACGTGTACCTATGCCCTCAAACCAACTTTTTTGTGATTATATTGTTGTACTTAATTTTTGGCCCACAAATATGTTCTCTATTAATTTTTTCATCCAAAAATTAAGAAAATATTGGCTTTGAGACTAATTTGGAATATTTACACTTTTTTAATAAGTTGTTGACATTTTTATTACATTATGTGATACAATTGAAAAAATATAGTTAGTACATTAACAAAAGTCTCCAAATATTGAGTAGGTCTAGGGAGAAACGCGTTTCTCCATAAGTTATGGAGAAACGGATTTCTGGATATCCAGAAGCTTTAGGATTGATATCCAGAAGCTTTAAGACGGATATCCAGAAAAAAGATTTGAGACCAAATCCAAGGCCAAGATCAAATTTTTGATCTGGATATCACTTTCACGAGTTACGGATATCCGAACATTGAATATGGATATCCAGAAGCCTTAAAACTTATATCCAGAAGCCAATTTTAAATTTCTGGATATCACTTATATAGGTTCTGGATATCCTTTCAAAGAGTTCTGAATATCCAGAAGCTTTATAATTGATAACCAGAAGTTTTATAATTAATATCCAGATGTTTTTTAATTGATATCCAGAACCCAAAACCTTTTTAATTGATATCCAGATGCTTTATAATTAATATCCAGAACCATTTTAATTTATATCCAGAAACAAAAAAAGACGCCAGAAACAAAAAAAGACGGACGGACTCTCTCACTAAACGTTCCTCTCTCTAACCGCAAAAGGGGAGAACCATTGCCGCCGTCTCCCTCGTCCTCTTCACTGGTCTCTCCCTCGCCGGCGACCCAATCCCTCTCCGGCCAAATTGAGCATGAATTGTCATTACCAAATGAATTTCATTTCACCAAATCTAGCCCTAACTCGCAGATTTCGGCTCCAGATCACCAAATTGAGCATGAATCGAAGGTGAGTGTTGCTTCTCATTACAACGGCCGATCAATGATGCTTTCCGTTTACCTGGGTTTGAGAGAGAGAGAGAGCGGCGGTGAGGAAGGTTGATTTGCCGGGGAACAGGTTGAGAGGCGGTCGTTGTTTGGTTGTGGGTGAGTCTCTGTGTTGTTGTCTGCGTTGTGTGTGTCCGTTGTGTGTCCATAAACCCGTTTCGCCATAAATCACGAAGAAACGCATTTCTCTCTAGATTTTGTCCCAAATATTTAACATATTCAATGAATTTTTAATCGGAAAATGAATGATATAAATCAAATAATTACTAGGGCATTAAATAACTTTGACTATTTAAAATCAGTAATATAAACCAATTATTGTCACTATCATAGGAGTAGCAAAGCATTGACCAGCTCCACCCCACGTCCCCACGCCACACATTTCACACTCACGTCACCCACCTTTTTAAGTCAGTGCACTGCCCCACTTATCGCCATCCTCACACGGAATTGATTGTATGTGAATTGCCCGAAATTTTTTGTTATGTGCTGTGCAAGTTATTAGAAATTTATTGTTCTGATAATTCATATGCAATCATCACTTTCATGGATTTGATTATATACGAGTTGTCATTTATTGTTATGTTTTACCAACTAGGGTTCAAAGGTGAGGATTAATTTGCACATTTTGATTTTTAGGGTGGTGCAACGACAACGGGGCAGTAGTTTGAGACGTAGGAGAGGATGGCGGCAACGATGACGAGAAGTGAGGCAGTGCACTGACTTAAATAAAGGGTGGGTGACGTGAGGGTGTAGGTGTGTGACGTGTGGATCGTGGGATAGAGGTGGTCACAATTATTTTGTGATAATATTGATTTGGATTGCTTGCTTGAATAATTAAAGTTATTTAATAAACCTATTAATTATTCGACGGCTCTGACTATATTTTTCAAATATATCCAATAATTAAACAAAATTGTCAACAGCTTATCAAAGAAATTTAAATATTCAAATTAGTAATTAAGTTACTGTTTTCGTCAATTTCTGGACGAAAAAAAATATCGAAAGGCATATATGCGGGATCAAAACTTGAGTACAAGTGTATAATCGCATTAGCACATATAATTTCTAATAGACGGGCACAAATCTATATTGTCCCACAATCTTAGATTACTAAAGAAAAGAAAAGAAAGCAAGTATATATCGATATCAGAGTAGTTGTTTTGGTGATGGAGGAGGTTGTTGGACATTAAATTGATGATCTCATATCATATCAACAAGAAGCAGCCTAGCTACCCCATCTTTTCAGTGTTGTCGCTCTTCACATCATTAAAGACATACTCTTAACCCTACGCAATGAATCCAGAAAAAAGGAATTGTATTAGTGAATACTCCCTCCGCCCCACGTAAATGTGGACCAACTTTTTGAGTGTGAGAATTAAGAAAAAGTAGGAAAGAAAAATAAGTGGAGGAGGTGTTTGTGAGTATGAAAAATTAAATATGAGAGAGAATGAGTGGGAGGAATAGTTAGGAGAGAGAATGTTGTGAGTGTAAAAGTGAAGTAGGAGAGAGAATGAGTGGGTGGAATAGTGAATATTTATTTTCATTTTTGACAGTCCACACTGATGTGGGACGGATCAAAATGGAAATAAATCCACACTTACGCGGGACGGAGGGAGTATTTGAATATTTACTCCGTCCCGAGAGGATTTTTTACTTTATTATTATTATTATTATTATTATTATTATTATTATTATTATTATTATTATTATTATTATTATTATTATTATTGTCGAAATATGAAGATTTTTTGAATAATGAACTTAAGATAATTTAATTATCTTAATGAAAATTTAAATTTTTTTATTGATAATATTTATAATAGCGTATCAATAACAATATTGATACAAGTTTTAAATTTCATTTGAATAACTAAATTAATCTAAATTTATTGTTCAAAATATCTTCAAATCAACAATAAAAAAAATAATTTTGAAACGGAATGAGTATAACAATTATAATTGTACAAATTTAAAGTGACAACACATTAAACAGCCACGGAACCATTGAACGTCAAACACACATTTATTCTCCTTTCCCAGCATGAATATTCATATTGAAATTGAAAGTTGATCATACCAAAAGTGTCAAGTTGGATCAAAGGAGTGAAGCCCAATCACAAGCAGCCTTGACCATCACATTCTCAATGAGGCTGGCCCAATCAGAACAAGGCCCAAAGCCCATCTCTTGCATCAGTCGACTAAGCCCCTGGTCCGACCTACCAGGTCCCGACCTAACTTAGTCCGACCTCATAATCCATAATCATAATTCGGGTACGAACCATGCTCTACCCGCCAGTCAGGTCGGCCATTCCACAAGTGGCGACCTCGACCTAATCACCAAGTGTCGACCTGACATGTGAAGACGCAGGTGGGTCAACCTTTCCATAACAACCTCCCTACAAATCAGGGACAGTTACGAGCACGTTCCCATGAGCATAACCGCAGCTATAATTTCGGAGCTCATGTAGCCCTGTCATTAAACTACCTACACCAACTATAAATACTTCATCACTACCAACGGTGCAAAGGTAACTGCCATTTTGTATTCTGAGTTCATTATTCAATACATTTTGAGCTATATACAACTGTTATCTTACTCTCCCGCCCGAGCGTCTTCGCCGGAGACACATCCGGCTAGTCGTGGGTTCTGTTTTCAGGTCAAGAAGCCAGGTGATCAGTCCTGCCACGTGGAGGAAGATTGATAAGCACATTTCCTGCAGCATCAGTTTGGTTCCATTGCCGGGAACGTGCTTAAGCTTGACCTCGAAAAGTTCATCAACCTACAACAATGGTAACCCCAGACGGGCATGTTGAAGATGCTTCTGAAGAATTCATTGAGGTGAACAACAACACCAATACGAACACAGGAAATCTCAATGTCAATGCTGAAAACATGGATTTGCCTCCTCCCGCAAATCGTCCTCATGGTAGAGCCACGCGCTCTACCCGGTGTTGTTGATGGCGAGAGGATTGCACGACACAAGGAGAGGAAAAAGGCATATGGAGGGACAAGGAGTCCCACCTCCTCCTAGCGTCAAGCCGGACGGGGAACATGGGAAACGGGCGGAGTCCCTCAATTAATCCCATGAGCAAGAAGGAAATGATGTTAGAGCGGGCTCGAATCTTGGGCGACTTGATAGCCGTGGAGGAGGCGAAGCGGGCCGACGTACGTTCGAAAGGATTGCTCCCTCCCAGTCTCCAACGGGCGGCGGGCCGGGAGTGCTAGGCCAAATGAAGGTGTGGGGGCGAGAATGGCGAGGACGGGATAATTCGGCGAGCTCCTACAGTTGTTCATGTGCCGAGTAACGACCTAAGGGCTAGCCTCAGCGAAGCGAGGAGCGGGAGGCTCAATCGGTTTGAGGACTCGGTTAACGGCCAACGAGAACAGGCATGTTTCCCAGCAGAACACGAGATCGGGGTCTCAAGAGAGACGGGAATGGCGCAGTCGCCTATGAGAGAGGAGAGCGCAGGTCGCCACTCGGAGATAACGGCGCAGTCGCCATGCAGCTGCGAGAGGCGCGAGTCGCCTCCAAGAAGCAACAGACATAGATCTCTGTAAGATCGAGAGAGGGTCAATTCCTATAGAGACGAGAAGGAGTGAAGGCCGGAGGTCGAATCTTGCTCCCCTCCCGGGAGATGAAAGACCCGATGCTAGAGAATGGCTATTGATGAAGAAGAAATTCGAACAATGGGAAGAGGAGAAGAAAAAGAGACGGGAAAGGTTGAACGAATTGATTTTGCTCTTCGACCTTTATCCAAAGAAATCGAGAGATAGTCGACCTCCTCCTACTTTCGGGTTGCCTCTTACGGAGAAGTACTGCGGGTCGACAAATGCCGGGAGCCACATAGCACATCTGGAAGCCACTATGTGTTTTGTCGCCAATGAGGACGACAACATGTGCAAAGCTCTCCTAAGCACGCTTCTTTGGGGCGGCCTTAACTTGGTTCAATGGTTTGGGCTGCTTGGTAGTATCACCACTTGGGCATGCTTGAGAACAAAATTCTTAGGCCGCTTCTCGGCTGCGGGAGCTCGGAAGATAACCGTCAGCGATCTGAATAACTTGGTGCGGGGTAAGAATGAAAGCTCGATGAGCTATTTCACCAAGTTCAAAGAGATGGTTGATAAGATAGAGGAAGACCTCAGCGATAGGGAAGTCATTAAGCGCTTCCAGAAACGGTATTTCCTCGGCGGACATGGATTACGAGCTCACGGTTCGTACGGTAACAACTCGACGGGAATTGTTTGAGAAGGTATACAACGTCGCTCTTCTTTGAGGAGAGGAAAGAAAAGAAGAATGGTAAGAGCCCCAAGGTTGAAGTCGGCGACGATAAAAAGGATTCCAACAAGAATGGGGGAACAATAAAAATGGAAAGAACGAGAACTAGGGCGAGAGAAGGTGCCGAAGCTTTCACTCCCCTTACGGTGAGTCGGGCGAGATTATGAATGCCGTCGAGCTAGCTCCTCCTGTCCCAATGATTCCGGGCAACAAGTTTAGGAGGGACAACGGCAAATGCTGCGACTACCACAAAGACATTGGTCATCTCACGAGAAGATTGTTTGGGATTAAAGCGTATCATCCAGGAGAATGGTCGACCGGGGAAGACTCAAAGCTTATGTGAAGAGACCTCAAGCTGGAGGAGGTGAGCGGCCGGCGGGTGGGCAACAAGGACCTAGGCGGCCTAGGCGGAACACAGGGGTCATCAGAACAAGCGAGCAACACGGCCATCAAGCATAAGATATTCCGGCTCAATAAGGCCCCACATGTGCCTCGAGGAGAGAAGTAAGAGATGAAGCGATCGGCTTCTACCCCCATGAATTGGCAACCAATATGGCGGCTAGGGAGCAAGTTCTCGTCATCCCGGGTCTCATTGATGGATGTACGACGAAGCGAGACTCTTAGTCGGCACGGGGGCTGCAAGGATATTTTATTTTACAAAACTTTCAAGGAGATGGGTCTTAATGATGAGCAGGTTGGAGAGGTATGATGGCGAGGTTGGAGGGCTTCACCAACCACCGAGTTGATGCTAAAGGCCGAGATAGTGCTCGACGTCGACCTAGGCCGGCACCCCCTCGGGATTGTCTCGAAGGTACAATTTATCGTAATTAATATAAATAGTGACTATGCCGCCATACTTGGAATTCTGGACGGGTCGCTCTTGGAATGGTAGCATCAATTCCTCACCGGCGAGTAAAGTTCCCCACACTGCTGGAGTGGGTTGCGTACAAGGCACGGCTCGTGCTTATACTGGATCATGTTCTAAGAGAAAGAAAGAAAAGGGAGCTAGAGATTGAGGCTGGCGATGGTTACTTGAAGGCTGTCCCGATCGATCACCAAAACTACCCGATTGTCAACAATCACCGACGTGGTAGAGTCGACCTATCGCTCAAATGACGAGGTCATGCTTGAGTCGACACGTCACTCTAACACCACCGAGGTCGATTCGGATGTAGTTATGGTCGATCAAGTCGTCATAGGCAACCTATGCCTCCGGCTCGACAATAACTCGGGGGCCACCACCACTACCGGCGAGGTTGCGAGACAAGCTTGATGATATGATAGGCGAGGAGGCTCCACATTTCGGAGGCGAGGAAAGACAAAAGGTCGGGAAATCATAGTGGAGACTCTACGGTTCGAGAGATGGACGAGAACTAGAAGGCGTAGGCAGCTGGAGTCAATCATCACCAACTCTTCCTACCCCGACCAAAAAATTCGGATTGGGAAACAGCTATCGGTTGAAGAAAGGCGGCGAGATTATCGAGCTACTCAAGGAGAGTAATGATGTCTTTGCTTGGAGGGTAGAAGACATGAGGGGAATCAAGGAAGAGGTCGGCGTTCACGGGCGGAAGTCAACCCGACCATAAAGCCTAGACCCCAAAAGTTGAGAAGCTTTGCTCGCGACAAGGAAGAGGCCATAAAAAGCGAGGTACAAAAACTTTTGAGTGCGGGGATAATCAAAGAGGCCACTCATACAACGTGGTTGGCCAACGTGGTCATGGTGAAGAAATCGAATGGCAAATGGCGGATGTGTGTCGACTTCACTACTCTCAATCTAGCTTGCCCCGAAGGATAGCTATCCTCTTCCTAGAATTGACAAGCTTGTTGATTCCATCGGCGGCCACTCTACTCTCGGTTTTACGGATGCTTACTCGGGATACCACCGAGATAAAGATGCACGAGGATGACATTGTGAAAACGGCATTTCAAGCATTTGGAGGCATTTCTTTGCTACAACATGATGCCATTTGGCTTGAAAAATGCGGGAGCTACTTATCAAAGGATGGTGAACAAAGTCTTTGCTTCTCAAATTGGCCGAAACATGGAGGCCTATGTCGACGATATGGTCATCAAAACAAAAGGACGTCATGTGGTCGACCTAAAGGAAACGTTCGCCAATTTGAGAGCAAACGACATGAAGCTCAACCCCAGCAAGTGTGTATTTGGTGTAGGCTGGCTTTGGAAAGTTCCTTGGATTTATGGTATCTCGAAAGAGGCATAGAGGCTAATCCGAGAGAAAATCAAGGCTTTAGTCGACATGAAGGCTCCCACCACTATCGAAAGAGATGCGGCGACTTAATGGAAGGGTAGCGGCTCTTGGTCGCTTCATATCAAAGTCGGCGAAAGGTCTCTCCCTTCTTGAAAGCATTGAGGGGACGAAAAGTTTTGAATGGACGACCGAATGTCATTCGTCGTTCCAACGGCGAAGGATTACCTCGCTACTCCACCTCTCTGAGTAGCCCGACCTCTTGGTGAAACTTTGTTTGTGTATTTATCCGTGGGAGATAAATCGGTGGCGGCGGTTTTGGTTAGAGAAGATGAGGGGTTTCAAAGCCGGTATACTACATCGAGAGCTCTATCGAGATGTGGAGAGCGAGATACTACAATCTTTGAGAAGGTCGCCTATGCTCTAGTCGTGGCTTCAAGGAAGGCTGCGAGCTTATTTTCTAGCTCATCCAATTGTGGTTCTTACAAATGCTCCTCTAAGAAAAATTCTTCACAAGCCGGAGAGTTCGGGTCGACTTCTCAATTGGTCAATTGCCCTTCTTGAATTTGACATTGAGTATCGACCTCGAAAGGCGTTGAAGGCTCAAGCTCTAGGCGACTTCTTGGTCGAGCTTACGTTCACCAAGGAAGACGACGAGCGGCGAGCTCCAAAGAAAAGGCTAAAGGGAAGGAGTTAGAGTCCCAGGTCGCCGTCGGTTTACCGTTGATTGTTGGAAGGTCTATTCGGACGGATCGGCGACCAAGAATAGCGGTGGAGGCTGGGATAGTGCTAATTGAACCGAGTGCAGGCTGTGTATGAGGAATCACTAAGGTTCAAGTTTGATGCTTCCAATAACCGGGCCGAATATGAAGCTTTGATAGCGGCTATAGAATACGCCAAGTGTTTTGGAGCGACTAAGATCATGGCCTTTGTGATTCACAATTGATAGTCGGCCGAGTCGGAGGCGAGTACGAGGTACTTAGTGCCACTCTCATTAAATCTGCGACCTGGTGAAGGAGCTAATAAAAGATTTGGAATTACAGGAGATTCAAAGGTGGACGAGAAGATAATGAGCTAGGCCGACCTCCTCTCGAAGTTAGCCACTTCGGATGAACCACATGATGAACCTATCTCCTTCCTCGAAAGTCCGGCTATGAAAGAGTAAAAATTCAATGCATAGATGATCCCTCAAGAAATTGGACTCGGGAGAAGTGTTGGATCGAGGAAATGAAGGCATACATAGAGAGTGGAGAGGCTGCCCGGATGACGAGAAGAAGGCTCGAGCTATCAAAAGAAAGCTCAGGTATGTCATTCAAGGAGGCGACTGTTCGGAAGATCTTATACTCGACCATTATTAAAGTGCATCCACCCTCGAGGTCGCCCTATTGATACACGAAGTACATAGTGGAATTTGTGGTGGACACCGGGGGCCGGGACTCTTGCGACAAGTTAATCACTTTGGGATACTACGGCCACACATGAGAGGCGACACTCACAACTTTGTTCGGCAATGTGATCAATGCGAAAGGTTTGCCAACCTTCCCCATGTGCTCTGGCAGAACGGACTCCTGTGATCGCGGCTTGGCCATTTGACATGTGGGGTGTCGACTGATTGGACCCTTCCCTCCCGCCAGGAAGCTGCAAGTATGTGATCGTCGCCATAGATTACTTCACTAAATGGGTTGAGGCCAAACCATTAGCTCGCATCACGAGAGGAAAATGCTATCAACTTTATTCATGACTTCATTTGGTGTCGGTTTGGTTTTCCTCGAGCTATAGTGTCCGACAATGGTTTACGGTTCTCCCGGACCTTCGAAGCGAGAGATGAAGCGAGTTGGAATCAAACATTGGAAATCTTACGTCGCTTATCCTCAAGGAAATGGCCAAGGCGAGCGGCAAATAAACTTGTTCTATCTTCGCTCAAGACGGGACTCGTAGGTCGACGTAACAATTGGTTGGACGAACTCCCCCTTGCTCTTTGGGCGGTCCGTACAACCACTCGGGGGCTACGGAAACCCCTTTGCTCTCACATATGGGTCGAGGCCATGGCACTCTTGAGCTCGGATTTCCCATTTGCTAGAGTGACTTTCTTCAATCAAGAGCAAAATGATACCAATAGATTGATCGACTGGATCTAGTCGATGAAAAGCGAAAGCTTGACCTCCGAGATGGTCAACTACAAGCGGCGAACTAAGAGCTACCACGACAAGAAGGTCGAGGCAAGGTCGTTCCAAGTTGGAGATTATGTGTTGAGAAAGATCGAAGCAACGGGTAAAAGGACCCGGCGAGAACAAGCTATCTCCCTAGCGGGAAGGTCCCTATGTAGTCACTCGAGTCGTCAAAGAAGGAACCTACATGATAGCTCATCCCGGAGGTGACGAGTTGAAACATCCTTGGCATGCTACTCACCTCATCAAATACTACTTCTAGTTTTCGGTTTCAAAGTTCAAACTTGTGTTAGCTCTTGTTTCAAGTTGATGTAAACATGTTTCCTACTTCAATAAAAAGCGCGGTTTATTCGATCAAACATAGTGTTACCCCAATCCCGAGTGAGCTCGACTCTTGAGTCGGCTTAAATTTAACAAGCTCGATTCTTAATCAGCTTTGTTCATTTAACAAGTCCGACTCTTAGTCGACTTCGTTCCAACAAACTCGACTCTTAGTCAGTTTGTTATAATAAGCTCGATTCTTAATCAGCTTAGTTAATTTAACAAGTCCGACTCTTAGTCGACTTCGTTCCAACAAACTCGACTCTTAGTCAGTTTGTTATAATTAGCTCGATTCTTAATCAGCTCTACTATTTTAACAAGTCCGATTCCTAATCGACTTCGCTCTGAGTAACTCGACCCTTGGTCAGCTTAAAAAGTTTGAACAGATTAGATTTATAATCAATCTCGTTCCAAAAGTTAATCAAGGCTGAGGTCGACCAAAGCATCATAGAGTCAGGACGACCTCAAACTTAAGATAAGTCGTTGCCCTACTAAATCTAACTCGACATCTACCTCCAAAGCATATAACATGCAGAAAAGAGAAGTCAGTTACGATTAAACATAATTAAGTCTCCCAAAGTGGGCCAAGACTTAGTTAATTAAAATTACAAATGTGTTATGCCTCCCAAAAGATAGGGCCTAGGCATCTAAGTATTCATAAAACCACAAAAAACAAGAAATGTTTGGGACTTGTTCATTACATAGCCATCAATTTCAAAGTTCAATATGTGGGATTACCTTCAAGTTGACCACTGGTAGCCGCTTGCTCGTCTACAGTTTCCTCTGTGGGAGCCGGTTGGTTTGCAGGCTCGGAAAACCCATGCCTTGGAGTATCACCATCAAAGGCCGGAGAGTCGGGCTCCTCGAGTTCGGCCGGGATGGTGTTAAAGTTAACCTTTTCGACGGCGGGGAGGATCCCGAGTCTTTGCCTCTGCTTCTTCATCATCTTTGATTATAAGCTCCGAGGTCATTCTCATTGTATGGCACCAAAGAGTGGCCTTGGCGGCCTTTGTGTTATAAGGATCCTCGAAGCCCATTGAGCTAGGCGTTCGATCGATATATTGACAGAGGGATCTACTATTATACGTCGAGCCATATGAGCCCGACCTACATGGAAGAACCCCCTAGCTTCTTCGGTAATATGGGCGTGCAGATCATCACTATCTTTATATGCCTTGACAGCATCCTCCTTTGCAGCCCTCACAGCAGCAGCTAGGTCCACCCCCCATTGAGCTCGAGCAGCATCCAACTCTTCTTGTTTCTTGGCCAAAGTGACGGGCACCTCCTCCAACTGTTGAGTCGCCAATGCCAGATCAGCAGCTAGCCTATTCTTTTCCTCCTTGAGGGCGGCGAGTTCCTTGGTAGCTTCTCCCAACTTGCCCCAGGCTTCTTCTTTGGCCTTTATTTCGTTGTCTTTAACAAGCTTCAAAGCTTCATACGAGTTGTCTAAGTCTGAGTGCTCTTCCTTCAAGTTTTTGAGCTCCTCCTTCAACGTAGCGTTGGCTTCTTTCAGTTTCCCCACCTTGGCGTTCTCCTCCTCCAGCTTCTTCAACTCTGCATTTTTCTTTGCCAACATGGACTTGGCTAGCTTCTCCTGCTCCTCAGCGGCCTTCCAGTAAGTAGTAGCCAGGTCAATCATGGCGAGGGCGAAAGGAAGAGTGGGAGGAAGAGGTTAGATCGGCAGAACCAAAGGGAGACATGGAACAAGCGAGCAAAATAAAGTTAACAACACAAGAAATTGCCCGAAAAGAGTTACCTCGGAGGAAGCTAGCCCGACCACAGCTCTGCGAGCCTTACGGAGTTAGAGGTTTCTTAGTGAACTCCATGATCAAATCCTGGTCAGCACCCCTTCTGACCACGGCCTGTCCGTACTCCAGCTCCGGGTACTCCCTGGCTAAGCAGTTGATCCTGGTTAAAGGAGCCACAGCACTTAGCTCGTCAACACGAGACTGGATCAGCTCGGCATAAGAAACCTGGACAGGAGAAGGCTGGGGACTCCTAACTTCATTCTCCATCGGCTCGTTAGCATCGACCTGATCAACTGTCGAGCTCACCTTGGTTTTCCCAATCTTAATTTTCTTGCTTAGAGGGGCCGTATCATCTTCATCATCCCCCTCATCATCTAACTCGATCACAGGCGACTTTGCCTTGGAAATTCTTTTGGTTTTGGATTTGGTTTTGGGTTGATCACGAGCCCTGGTTTTTCTAGCATCCTTAGCTGGCTCCACAATTTGGTCGGATATATTGGTTTCTTCAGCGTCGACCTCTTCCATTTCTTGGGCGACATCTCCAACTTGGTTCCCCTCCAGTTCCTCGGGGTTCTCCTCCATCGGTATAGAGTTAACGGGGTCCACATCTACCGTCTGCAAAATATCATGACGGAGAGCACCCTCTTTCTCCCTATGTTCTCTAGCATTGGCTGCTCCACAGCTCCACTTGCTCTTCCTGATGTCAATGGTTCGGCCCATACTCGCTTCTTGCTCAGGAGTTAAGACTACACCAAAGTTGAAATGATCAAGGGTTAGGTCGACACATAAAATTTCTGCATACGAGTAAAAAGTTCTATGTACGAATTAAACATGTGTGGACTGATTATTCTACATACGAGCAAAAAAGTTCTATGTACGAATCAAATTCATAAATAAACAGTTAAGCAAAGGTAAGAGGGATCAAGGTACAAGGAATGGTCGAGTTCTTACCCCCAAAATGTTCTACCCGCTCCTTACAATAGTTGGCAGTCTTCTTACAAAAGTGGCACTCTTTCTCAAATCTGAATCGAGCTCCCTCATGGGTGACCCAATCTGGATATCTCGACATCTAACTACGGCACCATGGGCACTACCTCTCCTTCACCAACCATCAATCCGGCTCGGATAAAATTATTTTTGTTGGTTCCTAGAGCATCAGCGATAGCCCCCTTCTTGGTAAACTCCATCAACTTCTTACGTAAATCATTATGCCAATGTGGGGCCCGGTAGTTGTTCTCATCTACCCCGGTTGTATCGGCCAGGCAAGGGAAATTCCCATCCTCTTCTACTCTCCACCACCACCACGCAAGAGTTCCATCCACTAGCCTTGCCAGGAAGATTGGCAAATAATTTGGGAGACTTTGGCTTGGAAGGAGTACTTATGCCACTATCCTTATCAAACTTAATGCTAAAGAACTCCTTAAACACCCTCATGCACGGCTCATACCACTAAGAACCTACAAACCATAATAAAGCAAACCGGTACCTACGGTGTTGGCTCCTAGGCGAAGAGGCAAGGCATCGGTGCACTCCAAGAACTCGTTTATGAAGGGGTCGAAGGTAATCTCGAAGCCGGCTTCGAATTGGCCGTAGTAGAAAGCTACCTTGGTAGTTTCCTCCTCGTAGGTGTCCCCAAATTTGTTAAAGAAGTCCCCCCCTACTATACAGAGCAACGCTAAACTCCTTCTTATCAACATCACAAAAATCATATATCATGCTTAAGCGAGATGGATAATTCTGCTTCCCTCTAGCTGGCCTTGGAGGAACGTAGCCTTTTTCATTCCTGCCCGGCACTACAGTGTTATCAAAGGCATCAACAATGCGCGGGCTTGATGAGGTCGAGGCATGAGCTCCACCTTGAGTCTCCATATCTGTACAAGAAGAAGGGGAAACAGGGGAATCAGTTCTACATGAAGCCTCAAGAGCCCTAGTAGGACTGAGGGCGACCTAGATTCCCAGGAAATCCTATCCTATTTCTAATAAAGGAAGGCTTAATGGCATCTTTGACATAAAACAAAGCTATATGATCGAGAAGCTCATGGAAAAGGTGAAAAGACACAACTCTTGGATCATCCGTTCTTAAGGCGCCTAGTTCATTCCCCACAGGCAAACTTAGCTCATTGAATCGCAGGCCCCAATGTGTCAAAATTGAAGAGCACTCCTCTATTGTTATCTCCCTCCACTCTCCACTCAAATATTTGTAGACTCTATGATTGACAATACAGTAACCATACCCAGCTCCGGCCTCACAACTAAAGGTCCTAGCCATGGCGAAATCAAAGAAATTGCAGAAATTAAAGCCTTAATTCTAAAGAATAAGGAGAATACCTTTAGCAGCGGAGAAAAACGGAACAATGGAGGGCAAAAACACCAATTTATAGCAAGAAGCAATGTCCTTTATCACCGCCGGAATCACGTACAGAGTTCAGGGAAGGCGAAAGTTGTAAATGGGGAAGGATTCTTGATTTTATAGTTCCCTGAATTGGAAAGGGCAAAGAGAAATTCGAAATTAATTTTCCTAATTAATGGTGGAAACAGTTTCCTAGGCGGACTCTCAAACGTCTAAAGTGTAATCATTACGAAAATCGGCGCTCCTACATCTCCAACCGTTCATCACCTACGATCAGGATGTTGCCACGTCATCATGGTCGACCTACTTCCAAGAATAACATCGACCTGCGAGTAAAGCAATTTTCGTCACAGAAATCTTCTTAACTTCCAAGTCGACGAAGTCAACTCGAAAGTTGGGGGCCACTGATCATACCAAAAGTGTCAAGTTGGACCAAAGGAGTGAAGCCCAATCACAAGCAGCCTTGACCATCACATTCTCAATGAGGCTGGCCCAATCAGAACAAGGCCCAAAGCCCATCTCTTGCATCAGTCGACTAAGCCCCTGGTCCGACCTACCAGGTCCCGACCTAACTTAGTCCGACCTCATAATCCATAATCATAATTCGGGTACGAACCATGCTCTACCCGCCAGTCAGGTCGGCCATTCCACAAGTGGCGACCTCGACCTAATCACCAAGTGTCGACCTGAGAGGATTTTTTACTTTATTATTATTATTATTATTATTATTATTATTATTATTATTATTATTATTATTATTATTATTATTATTATTATTATTATTATTATTATTATTGTCGAAATATGAAGATTTTTTGAATAATGAACTTAAGATAATTTAATTATCTTAATGAAAATTTAAATTTTTTTATTGATAATATTTATAATAGCGTATCAATAACAATATTGATACAAGTTTTAAATTTCATTTGAATAACTAAATTAATCTAAATTTATTGTTCAAAATATCTTCAAATCAACAATAAAAAAAATAATTTTGAAACGGAATGAGTATAACAATTATAATTGTACAAATTTAAAGTGACAACACATTAAACAGCCACGGAACCATTGAACGTCAAACACACATTTATTCTCCTTTCCCAGCATGAATATTCATATTGAAAGTAATTTTAAAAATGTTGATTTTTAATAAAATAAAATCAAAAACATTTTGGCTATTCACTTTTAAAATTTTAGTTTTACAAAATTATAATGAATTATGATTTTTTTTTTTTTTTTGAAAATAATCATCTAGAGACAAAGTTATCTGAAGATTAAGTTTCAAAATATCATTCATTTTGAGACAATATAAGTAAAATTTGATCAAACATTAACATCAATTTAATCAATTTTATAGAATTTCAAATATTATTATTAATGAATCAAATAGTAATTTATCAAAAACAATATTTAGAATTTCATTGAAATGATCAGATTAATATTAATATTTTATTAAAATTTATAGACCAATTTGGCCCATATTTCCTCTGCTTCGCATGAGTAAAGATAATCAAAATGATAAAAAATTTATAATTTTATATTCAATAAAACTCAATTGTCATAATCATAACAATCTTCTACTTACTATTTGTCCAAATCATTCTCTATCGTATCTATCATATTTTACTTTTAATACTTACAACACAACACTTACTCACCTCCTCTATTCTCTTATTGTACTATTGTTTTTTAGTTAGGGTGCCTAAAAATTTGGTCTGTACTCACTCACGTGGGATAGAGAGAGGATAATTTAAGTCAATGTTTATTATTACCTCCATCCCGTTTTAATATTTTAAGTTTGACTTTACATTGAGATTAAGAAAAAAAATATTGTGAGTGTAAAAAGTAAAGTAAAAGCGAGAAAATGGGTAGAAAGTTTTTGTTGTGAAAATAATAAGTGAGTCTCATTATCCATTTTAAATAATAAAATAACTAAAAACCTTAATTTAATATGAGATATACTAAAAAAGAAAAAAGAAAGTAAAAACATTAAATCATGAAATCGTGACGAAATGAGTATTTAATTTTTAGGAAAGTCAGTTTTAATGTATTTAATATTCACATGAATGGCATGTATCAATATACGACTTTTTTTTGCCATTCGTACTATTCTGTATTTTCATTTTTACTTTTATACTATCAAAACAATAAATATAACCTACATACTATTTATTAATTAAGCAGAACTAACCAAAATTATTAAGAACTAGTACTTACCACCCGTGCAAGGCACGGGCCATTTTCACTTCCCAATTTATTTTCACTTTCTAATTATTGTAGAACTTGTTTTTATTTTCTACTTCCTAACTTTTGTACTTAAGTAACACAATTTAATGTTTAAAATAAAATTAAAAAAATGAGTGCAATAAGTGGGAAGTTAATTTTGGAATTTTTTTAGCAATGAGTGGGTAGTTTTTTTTTTTTTTAATGAGTGGGAAGTTAAAAACAGTTTTGGAGAAAATGACTCGGACCATCGGATCAATTTGTGAGAATCAATCTCAGCCGCTCTTTGTCTCGACGGTTACCTCCATTGTCTATTGTAATATAGATATTAATGGACGTTAGAGGGCATTAGTAATTTAACAGATATTACTATCAAAATTTTCAAATGGCACCATAACCAAATAGATTTCTAACTCACTTAATTGAATACTAAATGACATATTTACCCTTATTTATCAAATAACACTATTCACTCTCCGCCGTCACTTTCCACCATCATTACCCACCACCATTGTCATCCCAAATAACCACCCCAACCGTCACCACCACCGTCAGCTCTACAGAGAAACACAACCACTACATACCTTTCTCCGTTGCCAGTTTAGAGAAACACAACCACCACATACCTTTCTCCATTGCCAGTTTCACCTTTCCCTTCCCCTCTCTTTCTCTCATTTCACCCCCTCCTTCCCCCACCCAACATCAAAAATTAATCACCATTCGCTAAGGCAAACAAATTGAAAACAAATTAGAAATTTTTCTCAAGAAATTCACACACCATTTTCCCAATTAAAACTCAAAAAACCCACCAATTACAAATTCTATGGCAAAATAAGACACTATTAAATTATTGAAAATCAAGCGGACAAAAGCGGACACTTGATGGGTGCCCTTGTTATAGACTTTAGAGTTTGATCTAAAGTCAAATTTCAGATGAAGAAACTGAGCAGTAAAGACAAACATACATCACCATCAGTTTCACCTGTTTGAGACGAAATCGATGACATAAATATCACTGCCATCGAACCATGACGAGAGGGAAGAGGGAGAAAAGCACGAATTGAGTGTGTTATTTGTTAAGGGTAAATAGGTCATTTTGATATTTAATTAAGTGAGTTAGAAATCTGTTTGGTTATGGGGGCCAATTTGAAAATTTTTGATAATAATATTAGTTAAGTTACTAATGTCCTCTAACGCCCATTAACATTTTTAACGATTTTGATTAATTTTGTTAATTAAACAATATTATGTTACATTTGTTGTTTAATAAGTATAAAGATAAATATGAAATTTGAGACAATACAACAGATGACAAAAAAATCGTTTATCCGTATATAAATACTTGCATTACTCATAGGGGCCGTTTGGTAGCTCTTCTTAAACTGAATAGAATTATTAATCCAATAAGTTTGGTGTTTGATACATTACATTAAATGCAATCACTGTCCAAAAAAAGGGTGATATTATTAATCTTCTGATTAATAATTCTCTCACTATTAATACAGGCTAATCCTATCGATCTATCAAACGAGTCCATAATAATAATAATGTATAAAGTTTGGGATGAGTACTTTTAAAGTTCACGTCGCATCACAATTACCTCAGCTATTCATTCATAATGATTTTCCATCGCAAATACTGGTAAGTTTTTTTGTAATTAAACTACCCACAAGGCACAACTTCCCTTTTTTTTTTTCCTCCGTCATTCTTCTCTTTTTATTTTATTTTATGGGTATTGGATAAATAATCTACATAGTACAATCTAGATTATTCAAACAATACTTAATTTAATTCTTCTTTTATTTTTCATTTAAATCTTACAAACCCACCTTTTCATCTATTCATATATTTATATGTTTCTTCAAAAAGATGATGATTATAATTTACTAGGCTATGCGAGTGATTTTTGATATGTCCAAAATAATAATTTTTGATGTGTCCAAAATAGTATCATCATACTCAATCTATATCCTGATGGATCTTCATTGGTATTTCTTAATTTCTCACCATTTTTTTATTTGGTCTACTCATGTTTATTTGTATTTAATAAGTTTGTGAATTGGCTTTCTCTACTTTGTCGAGTTTGTCGATTTCTCTACTTTGTCGAGTTTGTCGAGAGTCCTTGTATTATTCTCTTTGTCTCGGGAGCCATTGTATTCTCTCTATTGCGTCGCGAGCCCTTGTATTTTATTTATATTTCTTTCTATTGTAATGTTTGGAATGCTTGGTTTAACATTTATTGTCGATCCAAATATTTTCATTCGTCGTTTCCTCAAGGCCAAATTATTTTCTTTTAAAGATTTTTTGATTGCCAATGTTAAGCACTGTTCAAGTTTTACTTGGAGAAAAATTGTGCATTCCAAATCATTATTTGAAAGGATGTTCGATGGAGATCTAATTATGATTTAGGGTTTTTCGCTATTGTGTGTATTAATCTGTTAGCAAATATTGTCTTGGATGAGGCTCCGATCCACAAAGTATCATTTTTTGACTTTTATTTGAATGCAATTAATTTACCTTTGAAAAAGAAAAAAAACTTGCAACTTGTAACTAATCGAGTTAATTAATTAATAAAAAATATTGATAACCATGGATAACTAATTATAATAATCGTCCACACACTGCACGTACCAGATTCACTTATATCGTTGCACTTGCATGCATATGAGGACAATTAAGCAGAAATAAAAAATGTGCATATGTAATTATAAAAGCTTTAATATTGAGTACTGCTGTCTATATGGGGCAGCCCATATGTAATTATAAAAATGTGCATATGTAATTATAAAAGCTTTAATATTGAGTACTAGATATGGGGCAGCCCATATGAAATGATAAATGGGCTGACTTAACTAATACTAGTAGTTGGTAGCTCGTGCTTTGCACATAAAAATTAATTTATTATTTTTTTTATTTTACTTATTTTATATTTTTATTTGATAAAGTAGTATGACATTTTTTGATGATTTAAAATATTTTATATCAATCAAATTATTTACATTTATGAATTCAGGAGAATTTTTTTTTTTTTAGCATTTGTTGTATATAGTTTGTACTTATTATAACAAATTAAATTTGAATAATAACAATGAATTATTATTTTTATTAGTTAACTTCTAATTTTATAGATAATTGAATTAATAATATTAACTATTTTTGATAATTAATGATGTTATACTACATACACATATTATGGTTAGTAAATATAATTATATCTAATGTATTATTAGAATAATATTTTTATTATGTTTAATTTTTTTCCTAGTTATGATTAACTAATATAGTAACTATCATCTTAAATAGAAAGTTATATGTGAATAGTGATCTATTATAGTTAGTTTAATACCTAATATTTATCAAATACGGAGTATATTAACTATTAAATTAAATATTAATAGTTACCCTATGTATAATAACTAATATTGAAACATTATCTAAGATACTCTAATATATAAAAAAATTAATGTTTCTAATTAATGTTATATTTAACTAATAATATTAGTTTATATTAAACTAAATGAAAATATTTACCTTATGTAATTACTATTATTATTAACTAATACTATTAATAATAAAAATAGTTAACATATATTAACTATTGAGTTTTTTTCGCTTTCACTTTGCTCTATTAGTTATATGTTTTCTTCTATAATATAAATCAATTATTACGTTGAAAGTAGACGAAGCTGTATATGATTGTTAAGTTACTAATTATTAACTATTATTAGTAGAATTTATTATGAATAACGTTTTACATATGTAAACATTTAGGTTAATTGTATTTAGTTAATGACTCTTTAGATTAAATCTTAATATGTGTTATTTATAAATTATAGTACTCCTTCCGTCTCAGTCGAAGCTTTCCATTTTGCCATTTTGGGTGTCCCGTTAAAAGCTTTCACTTTTCTTTTTTGGCAAAGAATCTTTACTATTTTCTTCACTCATTCTCTCTTCTAATTCACTATTACACTCACAACACTTTTCAAATTTACTATTTCCTCCACTCATTCTCTCTCCTATTTTCAAATTACACTCACAACATTTTTTCTTTCCACCCATTTTCTTAATTTGCGTGCAATGCAAAAAGTGGGAAGCTTTCGGTGGGACGGAGGGAGTATGTCTTTATCAGGGCCCGCCTTTAGGAGGAGCGGGGTGAGCGCTCGCTCCGGGCCTCATAATTTTGAGGGGCACAATTAAAAAAAAAAAACCATTATATATATGTATTATATTTGAAAAAAATAAAAATCATCCAATTAGGTAATTTGAGTCAAATTAGGTAGTATATTAAAAACATACTAGTAAAAGCTCGTGTCCGAGGACACGTTTTTTTTATTTTTTTTTAATTTAATTTTTTTTTAAAGAGCAAAATGGGAAAGGGACTTTTTATATTATTCATCAATAATTAATTGTTGACTTTTTATATTATTCATCAATCATTTTTTAAAAAACTCTTCTTACTAATATCAACCCTTGATTACCTCCATTTATCACTAAATTTGTATTTAGTTTTCATCAATTATTATTTGATAAGATTATTTTATATATTTGTTAAGTTTACAGTAATAGTTATCGTAATAGTTATATTAAACTAAATGATAATAGTTACCCTATATAATTACTATTATGATTAACTAATACTAATACTATTAATATTAATAATAATATATATTCACTATTATAATTAACTAATAATTGTAATAGTAATAGTTAATCTATATAGTAACTACTATAATTAACTAATAATAATAATAGTGATAGCTAACATATATAGTAATTAATATGATTAAATAATACTATTAATAGTAATGTTAACTTATATAGTAACTATTACGATTAACTAATACTATTAATATTAATGTTAACCTATAAAGTAACATTATAATTAACTAATACTATTAATAGTAATTGTTAACACATATTAACTATTATCATTAATTAATATTATTAATTGTAATATTTAACATATATAATAACTATTATAGTTAACTAATATACTTAATAGTAATAGTTAACTTATATCGTAACTATTATAGTTAACTAATACTATTAATAGTAATGTTAACCTATATGATTAACTAATACTATTAATATTAATGTTAATCTATATAGTAACTATTATAATTAACCAATATTATTAATAGTAATTGTTAACATATATTAACTATTATAAATAACTAATATCAGTAACAGTAATAGTTAACATATATAGTTACTATTATATTTAACTAATACAATTAACAGTAATAGTTAACTTATATCGTAACTATTATAGTTAACTAATACTATTAATAGTAATTGTTAACATATATAGTAACTATTATAGTTAACTAATACAATTAATAGTAATATTTAACTTATATAGTAACTAATAATATTTATAGTAATAATTAATCTATATAATAACTATTATTATTAACTAATAGTATTAGAAAATAAAAAGAATATCAAAAGTAATATAGATTTTGAGATAGTGATAAGGTGGCTTATCTATAATCAAACTTCTATATCAAGGCATGTATCTATATCAAGGCATGTTCACATGCAAAATTCACAGCAACTTTAATATATATATATATATATATATATATATATATATATATATATATATATATATATATTTAAAGGATTGGACGCCGGGGAATGATAGTGCCTGTGGGCGATGATTGATCGGGTCGGAGTGTATGAGCGAACGGTCGGGATTTCACCACAAGAGAAATGCGCGAGATGAATTTGCGGAGACAGAATTCAAAAAAGAAAGTCAATTTGGGGATGCAGAATGGAATTCAAAAGCTCGGATTTAAATCGATGGAAAGTAGAGCCGTCAAGTTGGGACGGTCCCGTCGGGATGTCCCGTCCCGCCATACAAATGGGACGGGATGGGACGAAATATTTTAGTCCCGTTTCCGTCGCGGGACAACATAGTGCGGTCCCGCCCATCCCGTCCCGTCCCGTCCCATCAAGTAGGCTTGCTGATGAGTTGGCCTTGCCTTGGCTTGGCCGGCCTTGGCCTTGGCCTTGCCTTTGCTCGGCCTTGGCATTTGGATTGGCTGGCCATGGCCTTGGAGATTTATCCCACATCGAAAGAAAACACAAAGTAAAATGTCTTGCCTTGGCTCGGCCTTGGCCTTGGGATTGGCCGGCCATGGCCTTGGAGGTTATTATCCCACATCGAAAGAAAAACAAACTAAAATGTGGCATGTGAATATATATATATGAGGCCTTGGCTGGGATATCAAGCATAATTGGGCTGTGGCCGGCCTTGGCCGTGGCCTTGGTGCCTAGTCAATGTCTAATCCCTTCTAGTCAACGGGTCCCGCATTGTCCCGCGTCCCGCAATAGATTTGGGATGGGACGGAGTATTTTAGTCCCGTCCCGTCTAGTCCCGTTCCCGTCGTGGGACAACATAATTTCGTCCTGTCCCGTTATTCCGTATTGACGGCTCTAATGGAAAGGGCCACTGCCAGGCCGCCGGCATACAAACCCTGCATCGAGACGCTGAATAAACCGAACCGGTGTCGCTAAACCGCTCTACCGCAAGGACCTCCATCCACAAACGAAACCTTAACCCTTACATCACACCACTCCTGAGATCTCCAAGATCATGCAATGGAAGCTCATTCGCGGTAAATGGAGGCACGCTTCCTCTCTCTCTCTCTCTCTCTGTTCATTATGGTTAATCTTCTGAGTGATTGATGATTATGTATTATGTATTCCTCAAGTTGGGTTAACTAATTGTTGTTCTCTTGCTTAGATACATACATTTTGCTAATAATGATATTGTTTTCGTGCAATTCTGATTTTGTTTATCAAAATTATACTCTGCAAATAATGAAAGGGACATTCTACGGGTCTCCGAGCGTCACTCAATGTAACATAGCACGATCGATGGTTTAGTTTTGTATCCATTTTGGTTAATATAATTTTGAAAGGGTCGATTCTTAGCACAACGATTAGGTCACTCAATTTTGACCCAGAGGTCATGATGGATAAAATTTTACTGTGTAATAAAAATACCTTGCAAGTGTACAAGTCACCGAAGTAGCAATGTACAATAGTAAGGGTCAAACCACAGAGACTCGTGTGTTTAACAAGTTAATTCAATAGGCGCAGAAAGTAACAAAAAGGGGTTTTTGATTTTGTTTATTAACTAAATTACTAAAGCAAGAAATTAAACTATTTAAGAAAACAAGAAAGCAAGAAACAAGGATTTAACTAGATCAAAGGAATTGACGGATTGGATTTCATAATTGTATCCCCTCTATGCTATGATTTTGATAATAAAATTAACAATCTCATTCAAAGACTCGTTCACGTGATTAAGGGTTGGGACGTTTGGTGTTCGGATTGCAACCCTAATATTTCTATCTTATTGTAAATTTCGGTAGGTCAAAATAACATTCAAGAAACTCATTAAATCCACAAGAAACAAATGAATCTAGGTTGTCTTGTATTCCGGTAGGTCAACAATCCAACCTAATTGATGAATTAGTGTACTTTAAATAAACCGTCCACGGTAGTGCAACAGTCTAAAACATATTAAAGAATGATAATTAATTCATCAAATAAGAATGAGAGAGTTTGAAAGAATTAAAACTTAAATTAGCATAGAGGTTCCACAATTACTACATCCAATCCATGAATGAGAGAATTTAGCTACTCATATTAAAAATTATAGAAATAAAATAAAACATAAAACCTGAATCAAAACGGAACGGAGGAAGTATTGTTTCTTCCTCTCTCTCACAGTAGCACGACATGAATCTCTCCTTAATTCCCTACAGTAGCCGACTATATATATATAAACGCCTAGGTTATAAATGTTGTTAAATTGCCGTGCACAAAAGCCCACCAAATCAGGCCCACAACCAAGCCCACTCGTGAACACGACTCGTGATAAATGGCCCAAGTCGTTCTGATTCTTCACAAATGTTGGATTTTTATTTGCATGCCTTCCTTGGCCAACAATGCCTTGGCCACAAATGCCTTCCTCCTGGCCGGCCACTTCATGGTTTTGGCCCAACATTGCAGCAGCCTTGGCCCAGCCATGATTCATTTGGCCAGCAACTTCAGCCTTAGTTTAGTACCAATGAATATTCGTTTCGTTCCGTAATTTCACCGTCGCACTTTGGCTAGACGTGGCCGGTTCCAAAAACCGCCGGTTAGCCGGTTTTCAACCGGCGGTTACAAACCTTGAAAACCCCAACCGGAACCGAACCGCCTAACCGGCTAGACCGGTTACGGTTTAGGCGGTTCACGGTTTTAACGGTTATCCGGTTAACCTCCGGTTTGACGGTTTGGATATGCTCGGCCGAGTCCTTGGTGTTGCTCGGCCGAGCAACCCTTTTAGGGTTTAGGGTTTTGAGGGTTGCTCGGCCGAGTCTTTGGTGCTGCTCGGCCGAGCAACCCTTTTAGGGTTTAGGGGTTGAGGGTTGCTCGGCCGAGTCTTTGGTGTTGCTCGTAGGAGCATATCATTTTTCGATTAATTTTTTAACGGTTTTTGAAAAAGTTAACTTTTATTTTTTTTCAATTTTTTTTTGGATAGATAAGACTATTTTAAACTTAAGTTTACTACATACATTTTTTACAAAAAGGTTTATAAAAAAAGTTATGAATTTTTAAAGAAATGAAAGTTAACGGTTTTTTGAAAAAAGTTAACTTTTAATTTTTTCAATTTTTTTTTGGATAAATAAGAATATTTTAAACTTAAGTTATCTACATACATTTTTGAAAAAAGGTTTATAAAAAAAGTTATGAATTTTGAAAGAAAGAAAACTTAACTTTTTTAAAAGAAACAAGTATATAAAAGAAGAAAGGGACGGTACCCTTAAATTTTATTAATCAAAATAAAATTACAAAGAGGGGACAACCAACCTTACCCTTTTATAAATAAGGGGGACATTTAGGAGCCTTTACCTCAACCTAACTATTACAATTAATTAAAAATAAATCTAATCTAAAGTCTAAACTAATCTAATTAAAATAAAAATTAATCTAAAACATCATTCATTCATCACTACTTTCCGTGGAGTCCTCGACATCGTATTGATATCTTGGATCCAATAGATCCTCATCATAAGGCATGTCTTGTTGCCTTTTTTCCGCTCTAACCCAATCGCCAAGTAAAAGTTGATGTTCCAAGTTTTCACTTGTTAGTTGAGAACGTCTTTCATCCAAAACATTTCCACCAACGCTAAATGCCGATTCAACCGCCACCGTTGAAGCGGGAGAGGCTAATACTTCTTTAGCAACTATGGAAAGTATAGGATAAATGTCTTTCCTTCTTGACCACCATTGTAAAACATCAAATTCATTTGAATTTGGATCTTGATTTAATTCAAAGTTTGTAGTGAAATACGTTTCTAACTCCACGGGAAGGTTTGATGATGATGAAGATGAACCTCGAGAAGGACCATATTTTTTACTATACAAATTTGCAATAAAACTATATGGATCCCCACTAGTAAAACTTGGTTGAGAAGTAGAGGAATCATATTCATGTTGTTGGCTTTGAGAAGTGTTTCCATATAAGGCATTATACTCATTAAAAAGGTTAATCAAATCATTTTTTGTGTCATTAACAATAATTGACGGAAGTTCATAACTACCGTCACCATCGGGATATAATTTCATATAATAATAAGTTATAATGGACTCTAAATCATCTAATTTAACTCGAGGATCTAATAACTTTGCAACCAAGAAAAGAGACGGAATAGTGTCAAAATATTTAAGCCACTTTTGTCTCATGTTAAAAATGCATTGGTTTAAAATAGGGCAATCTTTTAAATTGTCAAAAATAGTAACAATTGCAATACAATGATCTAGCACCAAAACGGAAGTTGGATAATAAACTCCCGAAAAGCCAAAGTAGCGGTATTAAAAATCTTTAACAATTCACATAAATTAATGCATGCATTCCAATGATGAGTAAATAGAGGTTCATGATAGCCAACCGACATAAAAAATTGCGTGAGGAGATCTTTATAAGCAAAACCATCGCTTAACATTTTATAGGTGGAATTCCACCTAGTTGGAACATCGTAAGTAAAATATTTGTCCGCACACTTTTACTTCTTAAAAACTTTATCCACTTTTTTGTATTAGAATTTTTTTTTGAAATAAATTGAAGAGCTCGTCTAATTGGCTTAACATAAGTTTCTAATGCATCTAAACCATCTCTAACACATAAATTAATTATATGACATAAACATCTAATATGAAAAAACTTACCCCCAAGTGAGGGTTGACAAACGGTAATTAAATCGGGCAAACTAGCCGTATTAGCACTTGCGTTGTCAAATGAAATAGTAAATATTTTATTTAAAATACCATATTCAAGAAAAATCTCAAGCAATTTCGCACAAATATTTTCCGCGGAATGCGGTGGCTCAAAATCTTTGTAAGCAATTAATCTTTTTTGGATTTTCCATGAATTATCTATCCAATGGCAAGTAACGCCCAAATAAGTATTTCTTTGCCAATGATCACTCCAACCATCGGCACAAATTGAAACTTTATTTTCTAATTTTGATAAAACGCCAATTAAATCTTTTTTATATCTTTCAACCACTCTAGTAATATCACGTACGAGATTCGTGCGTGGTACTCTCGTGGCGGCGGGGTTCAAAGAAAGGCGAGCAAAATTTTCATAAAAATCACAATCCGCAAAATTAAAAGGAAGGCCTTTAACGCAAATAAATTTGGCTAGTTCATCCCTATAAACCCACTTGTCAAATTTAAAAAGGACGGAAGAAGGGGAAGACGAACCTTGTGCACCCGAACCCGAACTACGTTGAAATTGTAATTGAATTTGCGAAGCGGAAATGCCAAGTTTCTCGGGATGTTTTGACGCCAAATGCCCGTTGAGCGTCCCATGCCCTCCGCCTCTTTTGAATGCGTAAGTCGCATTACAATAGTTGCAACATGCTCGAAAATTATAATCATCCTCGGCAGTAATTTTTCTTTTGGTGAAATGGATGGCGAAGGTATCGGATTGCGGCTCTCTTTCTCTAGGTGGTTGTCGTTGTCCCCGACCCCGACCACCTCCCCTAGCTCGGCTGCCCCTACCACTCCTAGCATTACCACTTTCAATTTCAACTTGTTCTTCTTCCTCATTTTGTTGAATATTTGGATTTTGATGATCAAAATCATCGTTGGGGGAGGAAGAATCAACAACGGACTTGCCTAAATTGCTTCTTCTTTGATTTGCAGCCATTTGTATAAGAGAAAATGAAGTTTGGAAACAAAACGGAGCTTAAAAATGGATGAAAATGGAGAAAAGCACTAATTTCGTTAGAAAACTAACTGAAAATGAAACAATATTTAACTGAAAATTGGATGAGGGTGAGAGTATATGTGAATATTTGAGAGTAGAAGAGAAAGAGTAGAGAGAAATAAGGTGAAAATAAAATGGGAGGAGGAGGGTGATATTTATAGTTAGTAAATTAGGCAAAAAAAACATTTTTTTTTTAATTTTTGACTGCCCATTAACAAAATTAACGGCTACTTTTTAAAAATAACGGCTAGTTTTTGAAAAAGTAGCCGTTGGAACATGTTCTGGCGTTCTGCTCGGCCGAGCACCTCATATGACTCGGCCGAGCAGAACCTTCAGTTGTTAATAACAAACTGGAAGGTTCTGCTCGGCCGAGCAACTCATATGACTCGGCCGAGCAAGTCAAAAACCGGCGGTTAACCGGCGGTTGACCGGTTTTTCAAAAATTTCAACCTTAACCGAACCGGCCAATAACCGGTTACGGTTAGCCGGTTCCGGTTAACCGCCGTTGACCGGTTTTGACCGGTTTTGACCGGTTTTCAATCTCCCGGTTGACCGGTTCGGTTTATAAAATGGACACGTCTAACTTTGGCCACTATAATGAATTCTTTTGCGCTTCGCTCTTTGAGATTTTATTTTTAATTTTAACCCACGAATTTTCATAAATCAAATTTCTCCCAAATTTCCATATTTTCAGTTTGGTCCCTGAATTTTCAATAAATTACAACTTGGCCCTTGAACTTCCAAAGTGGGTACAAATCCTCCGTTTTCAGCATTGTTGCACTTCAGTCCCTAAACTATCAAAACAATAACAAAATACATTAAATTCTCAAGGTTTCGAGCATCAAATAAGCTTAGGAACATATCTTTTGGATGGATAAAACCACATCCATCAAATACCCCCAAACTTACCTTTTGCTCGTCCTCGAGTAAAACAAAAGAAATAAACAAAAACAAAACTACCCTAACAACTAAAAACAATCAACATAAAATATTTTTGATATGTTCTCAATATATACAAGGTTGCCGGTCAAGCAAGTCTCAGATTCTCACTTAAATATGCTAAACGAGTGCCAATAAGAATATGCAATTACAATTACATTAATGCATCTAACCCACAATTTTCCACCTCGGCCTGAATGATGAATAAAATATGGGAGATCATGATCACTAAGATAAGATTGTTTATAGGTTCACTAAAACATGCCCACATCACAGATAACAATACAATTTACAAGGATACTCATATGCACGATTACAAACTTGTCAACCCGATTACTCAATATTGAACAAAAAATATGGCTCAGAGTTAAATCCACAACAATTGTGGGGCTAGGTTCACGGGTACAAACGAAGGAATGGACATTCAAACACAAGAATATGAAATTAAAAATCTTCCATTGCATAATACTCCTTCCCGAATTTTAGCTTTTCCGCTCACCTTTGTTTTTCCAATGCTTCAACCCCCAAACTTGAACTTTGTTCATACTTTATACACTTGGGGTTGAAAGCATTCTCTCGCTCAAAATAGGTCACTTAACAATCATATTTCACAAAATTAGGGGGCAAACTGTTTCTTTTTTTTTTTTTTTTTTTTTTACTTTTTTTTTCTTGCCCCCTTTTATACAATATACAACATATTCCCAACTTTTGACCTTTCTCACTCATTTCCATAAGTTCCCTATGTAACCCCCAAACTAGAACTTTTCTAATTCCACATTCTTGCAAAGGTAGGATAAACCTATTCTAGGTGTCAAGGGTTAGGGAGTAGGCATCAAATGAAGGCGAATGGTGGTCGAGATGTTCCATTTTTTCTAAACAGGCTCAAAAAGGGATCAAGTGAAAATTCATATATAGACAGTGACGAGAAAGTCGATGGCTCACAAGAGGGTTGACAAAGAAATAGAAGTCATAAATATCAAGTAATCTATTGATTTGTTATTGACAAGCGTGCAATCATGTTCTAGGACCCCCGAGAATGTCAAAGTGAACCCATAAAGGACACCTAAATTAATGAACATGATCAAGAAATATGATGGAAGTGAATGGTGGTGCAATTGTGTTTTACATGTATTAATGCAATTCTAATTAACATATTCAAATTGGCACAAACTAGCAAAACTCGATCAAAAACCCTCAAATCATCACGGACGTTGGCCAACTTCCAAACATATAATGAGAACAAATTTTTTTAAATTTTTCTATTTTTTTTTAGGGTGACACTATATACACTTCCCTATAAACCCACAAACTCGGAGAGATATCTACCCCCAAACTCAAAACATGATATGTCCTCATAGCAAAGAGAACAAAAACATGCCTCGGATTCAAAGGACGATATGACACAACAAAGCAAACAAATAAAGCAATAAAACATACCTAATTGGGTTGCCTCCCAATTAGCGCATTTGGTTAAGGTAGTTAGCCCGACCGTTGCTTCCCAATTACTTGGGGTTGAGATTGGCCTCAATGGATTTGACCTTTGCTTTTTGGCCCTTTGACCACTTTTGATTTTCTCGGGCACAAACGCCCACTTCCTTCCATGCGTAGGTCCCTTTCTTAATTAATTCAGGTGGAGCCCACGAAACTTTGGGTGTTTTATGCTTCACCTTTTTTTTTTTCTTTTTGTTGGGGCTCTTGCCCCCAAACTTAGTTTGTTCCTTCACCTGCGGAACATCTTCCTCAACAAGATCAAAGAGGTTATCTTGAACAAAAATATTAGCGAAAATAGTCTCAGATAAATCAAGCAAATAACTCTCCTCTCTAGGCACCTGTGATTTTAAGGGGACAAGAAGGTTGTGTGATGACCTCAACTCCTTTTTGGGAGTGATTTAGGGGGTGATATGGTCCGTCACTCCTCGAGTGTTGATCGGCCTTAATGTTGCTAGCCATGTGACAAACGTCCACAATATCTCTAATTTTCTCACCGTCATCCACATAATAATTCTTAATCGCATAATCCGTAATGTACCCTACAAATTCCTTCTTAGGTGGAGGTTCTTTACAATTTTCAAACATGGAGAACCTAATCTCCTCCTCCATCACAGTCAATGCAATATTACCATGTGGCACATCTATCACTGATTTGGTGTAAAACAGAAAAGGTCTTCCAAGTAATATGGGAGCCCCAAATTCATCACCCTCATGATTTTCCATACTTACCACCATAAACTCAACTGAAATAACAAATTTATCTACTTTAACCAACACACCCTCTACAACTCCTATTGGTCGTTTAACCGACTGATCAGCCAATTGCAAATTCCTTGTAGGAGGTTGCAAATTTTGTAATTCCAAATTCCTGAAAATATGGTACGGCATTACGTTGACACTAGCTCCTAGATCCATTAAACCATTAAAATTTTTACCCCCTAAAGTAATCGGAATAGTAAAACATCCGGGATCTTTTCTTTCTTTTTCTTTATTCAACACATCCACACCACCAGAGGGTATGGTTTTTCCAACATCAAGACAAGTGGATTCACGATTACTAGCGATAAAAGACATCATGAATTACCCCCAAACTTCTCTCTTCCTCACAAGCATAATTATCACTATCAACATCACAGAGAGAAGAGAGGAATACCTCCTCAATCTCATCGCTTTCATCCCAAATAGTCACAATAGACTTGGCTTGCTCTGGTGGGTTTTGAAAATTTTCTTGTCTTTGGCCTTGTACGGTTTCCACCAAGCTGTCCTATTTGGGTCTGTAACTTCGCATGGCGGCCTCATGATTTACGAAGGCTTGTTGTTGTTCCATCTTGTACTGTTGTTACTCCATCTTTAACTGCATCATGGGCTCTTCCCAAGGCTCTCTGTTCCTCTCAAAGGGCTCCTGAGGTGGTGGTTGGGGATGGAGAGTTTTATTCGGTTGATTTCCACCCCATGACAGGTTGGGATGTCTCGGCCCTGCTTGCCCTCCTAGATTGTATGCATTTCCGTACTGATTGTTGCTTGGTGGGAACCTTTGCATATATATTTGCATTGCACACTGCTCATGATCATATAAATGGGGACTAGTGGTGGGGCAAACTTCATAAGAATGAGTGTTAGAGCCACAAGTTACACAACTATCATGCATTACATTACCAACGGATGACACATTGGATGCAGGGGTGGAAGTACTACTCATGACCAACTTATCAAATTTTTTATTAAGAAGTGCAATTTGTTTTGAAACCTCATCATTCATCCCTATTCCATTCACACTATTTGTTTTACCCCTTGACCCCTTCTGTTGCGAATTGGATGCCAGTCTTTCAAAAAGGTCTTGGGTCTCATCCAGATTTTGGCTCCTAAAGAACCTCCATTTGCGTTGTCAACCATAGCTGATCGGCTTGTGTCAACCCCCATAAAAGGTCGATGCAATAAAGGTAGAGAAATATTATGGTGGGGACACTGCACCAAAAGCATCTTAAATCTGTCCCATGCTTCATGAAATGCCTCAAATGAGTCCTGGGTGAACCCAATAATTTTTTGTCTAAAAGTGGCTAACGTGGCATGTGGGAAATACTTTCTCAAGAATATATCATGTAGCTCATCCCAAGTAGTAATGCTCCTAGGCGAAAGCAACATAAGCCACATCTTAGCATTATCTCTCAAAGCAAAGGGAAAACATTTCAGTCTTAGGTGCTCATCAGTCACACCTTCTCTCAATGGAAAACTTGACACAATCATCATATATTCCCTCAAGAAATTTAAAGAGTCCTCAGAGGGGAGACCATGAAATTGAGGGATCATGTTAAACAGATGGCCTTTTACCTCGTAACTTTTTGTTGCATCAGTCAACACAATGCATGACAAAGACGTGTCAACTCGAGGCCTCGAGAAGGCATCCATAGTAGGTGCCCGCAAAGCCATATCAAATTCAAGTTCTTCTCCCTCGGTGGAAGAAGTTTCTAAGTCTCTTTCGAGGGGATTGCCCTCTTTTAAATTTAATTCTCTTAAACGCAGACCCAACCTATCAATGTCGTTGTTCAATGGTTCCAGGTTAGGATTCAAAGAACGTCGACCAAGCATGCACCGATTAAATAAACTTGTTAAAAATCACAACAAGTCCCCGGCAACGGCGCAAAAAACTTGATGGAAAAAATTCCACTGTGTAATAAAAATACCTTGCAAGTGTACAAGTCACCGAAGTAGCAATGTACAATAGTAAGGGTCGAACCACAGAGACTCGTGTGATTAACAAGTTAATTCAATAGGCGCAGAAAGTAACAAAAAGGGGTTTTTGATTTTGTTTATTAACTAAATTACTAAAGCAAGAAATTAAACTATTTAATTGAAGAAAACAAGAAAGCAAGAAACAAGGATTTAACCAGATCAAAGGAATTCACGGATTGGATTTCATAATTGTATCCCCTCTATGCTATGATTTTGATAATAAAATTAACAATTTCATTCAAAGACTCGTTCACGTGATTAAGGGTTGGGACGTTTGGTGTTCGGATTGCAACCCTAATAATTCTATCTTATTGTAAATTTCGGTAGGTCAAAACAACATTCAAGAAACTCATTAAATCTACAAGAAACAAATGAATCTAGGTTGTCTTGTATTCCGGTAGGTCAACAATCCAACCTAATTGATGAATTAGTGTACTTTAAATAAATCGTCCACGGTAGTGCAACAGTCTAAAACATATTAAAGAATGATAATTAATTCATCAAATAAGAATGAGAGAGTTTGGAAGAATTAAAACTTAAATTAGCATAGAGGTTCCACAATTACTACATCCAATCCATGAATGAGAGAATTTAGCTACTCATATTAAAAATTATAGAAATAAAATAAAACATAAAACCTAAATCAAAACGGAACGGAGGAAGTATTGTTTCTTCCTCTCTCTCACAGTAGCACGGCATGAATCTCTCCTTAATTTCCTACAGTAGCCGACTATATATATATAAATGCCTAGGTTATAAATGTTGTTAAATTGTCGTGCACAAAAGCCCACCAAATCAGGCCCACAACCAAGCCCACTCGTGAACACTACTCGTGATAAATTGCCCAAGTCGTTCTGATTCTTCAGCAAATGTTGGATTTTTATTTGCACAGCTTCCTTGGCCAACAATGCCTTGGCCACAAATGCCTTCCTCCTGGCCGGCCACTTCATGGTTTTGGCCCAACATTGCAGCAGCCTTGGCCCAGCCATGATTCATTTGGCCAGCAACTTCAGCCTTGGTTTAGTACCAATGAATATTCGTTTCGTTCCGTAATTTCACCGTCGCATTTTGACCACTATAATGAATTCTTTTGCGCTTCGCTCTTTGAGATTTTATGTTTAACTTTAACCCACGAATTTTCATAAATCAAATTTCTCCCAAATTTCCATATTTTCAGTTTGGTCCCTGAATTTTCAATAAATTACAACTTGGCCCTTGAACTTCCAAAGTGGGTACAAATCCTCCGTTTTCAGCATTGTTGCACTTCAGTCCCTGAACTATCAAAACACTAACAAAATACATTAAATTTTCAAGGTTTCGAGCATCAAATAAGCTTAGGAACATATCTTTTGGATGGGTAAAACCACATCCATCAGGTTACTGATTCAAATAATGGAAATAATTGTTTTGCTTGTAGGGTAAGAACTAAGAAAGAAGCCTGCATTAGACCCCTCCTTGACCCCACAATGGTTGGAGTCTCGTGCACTCGGCCTTCCTTTTATATCATCATTCATGATTGTTTAGTATTGAATTACCAGAGTTATCCTCTCTAATCGTGGGAAGTACTTGGCGGATAATGAACTGCACATTTGCAGAAGAAGTGCATCCGCGGGAAAGATATGAATCACGAAACAAGAATGAATCCGCGGGTGTAAGTGCTCCAATTTGAGTTGGTAGCTTTTTCGTTAGAAAATTAACGAAAGTTTTAACATTTCTAACATTTCCTAACAATCCTAACTTTTCTAACAAAGCAAGGGTAAAGTGGGCATTGCCATTTAAAGATAAACAAGGAAAGGAATCCTAAAAAGCAAAAGAAATGGAAAAAACCCGAATTGGTAAGTTGAAAAACAGCTTCAGTTTGAATTTTAAAAAGATTATTCTTCCTGTCCAAAAGCCAGCACTGTAGCAGATGAACAGTGCACGCCAACGGAACCCTCCGCGCGGATGGGATTGCATCTCACAGGGGCCTATAAATTGAACCCTCCTCTCTCAGTTTACACAACACAATTTGATCACAGCAACGAAACTCTGGCGAAATATAGAGAGAAAACAGTGGGAATCCTTAGATTGCCACCATTTTCTCTCCAATCTTTCCCAAATCTCACTCACTCACAAACACTTCAAATCACTCTCATACATACTCTCATACATACACCAATCCAAGCTCAAATCACCCTATAGGAGGAGGATTAGAGAGAAAACATAGAGGACTTCATTGTTATCTACTTGTTTTCTCTTTAACCAACTCAAATCATCAACCCTAAACACCCTCAAAAAACTCTCATATTCAAGCCTTAAACACTCTCACATTCAAGCCTTCAAACACAAAACACAAGGAAGATAGGTATAACCTCCCTCTTCTTACCCTAAAATTCATCCATGCATGCATTTTCAAGCTACAAAATGTAGTTCTTTCATCTTCTTGCTTTAGATCTAAGAAGATCACCATGGAAGACCATCTCCATGGATGATCTTCTACAAAGATCAAAATTATTTTCAAGTTCTCTTACTTTCTTGCAAAGAAAACTCATTTTCAAAACCCTAAAAACCATTTTCATACATCAAATCTCATTTTCAAAGGATAAAATTCCCCTTCCCAAGCAAATGAAGTGCTTAGTCCTAATGTACCCCAAGGATGGTTTGATATAGTTGATTCACCACTAAAATGTCAAGTGATCACTAATCAAAACCTAGGGAAATGGGGACAATCATGGATGCAAAACCCCCCTTTAAAATCATATTTTCCTTCTTGGGAAGTTGCTGTCCAGTAGCAATTTTCTCAGACCTCAGTCCATGGTCTAATTTTTTGGACATAGATAAACTTGGAATTTGGTGTTGACTACAAAATACTTTTTGTAGCCAACATCCAGATCTTTCCATACATATTTTTACTTTATTTTTTACGTGAGTAAAACCCAATCTTTCAATTTTTCTCTTAGAGGCCAGTTCATTAGCTTCTGGAAATCCAGATTTCACATCTGAGATTTCCAGAAGGTTTTGACCCCTCAAATTACTTCCAAAATGAAAATTTCTTTTACATAAACCCTTTTTAAGGTGTTTTTAACATTTTTCATTCCCGGACTTTTCCCAGATTCTGGAGTTTTCAAGCTCTAAAGTCCATTTCAAAGTCAAGGGTCAACTGCTTTTTTCATTCTGGCAGAAATGGTTTTCAACTTCCAAAAATCTTTTGAGTTCCAAATCTCAACCCAAAAATCACCCAAAAAATCATGGGATCAGTTTAAAGCCTTAAAAAGAGTTCCCAAATTTTACTTACCTCAGTTTCAACTTATTTTCGCCAAAACACACACACACACACACACACACACACAACAAAGGATTTTCAGCTTGGAAGACTCGTTTTTACGAGGCATTCCGGGTGCACACTAACGTCCTTCCCGGCGTGTAACGTGACCTCCGAACTCGAATCTCTTGATTCCGGGCATTTTTTAAAGTTTTGGCCCTTAAAACAAAAATGGCGTGGCGACTCCGTTTTGATTTTCACAAAAAAAAATCGGGTACATCACAGTGGCGACTCCGCTGGGGACTAAGCTTTTTTTTTTTTAAAAAAATGATACTTGGTATATTGGTGGAAACCATTAAACTTCCCGTTATCGCCTCCTAACACGAGTCGGGGATAAATTGTGGTCTAACAATCCCACGTACCGGTATCACCGTTTTCAAAAAAAAAAAGCTTTTGAGGGTCAAGCTTCCGTCCCGGTTTTGAAAATCATTTTTGTGTGTGTGTTGATTTTTGCACAGTTTTCGTGTTGTTTTGGCCGCCTCGGAGAAAGTCAAATTTTTGACTGTCGGAATAATGTCCCTAACTGTCGGAATTTTCGTGCTTACGTGCTTATGTGCTCATTAAAATTTTCAAAAAGAAAAAAGAAAATTTCCAAAAAAAAAAATCATGCATCATATTTTTAAGACACATAAAAAAATCTCTATTTTACTCGAAAAAGAATATAGGCTGCTTGCACACTACGCGCACGTGACCGTACACCGCACACTACGTCCTTAACCGGGGAAATCCTTGTCGCGGTCCGTTTGGTCTTATTACGCCTCTCGGATGAGCACGGGACTACCCAAACATCCCATGGAGCCTCGTGTCGACCATGCACTTGTCCGTGACACACTTTGTCCGAGACCCGGTTGGTTTTTAGTCCGAGTGCGTGTCATGCCACTGTACTGTGTATAGACCTTTCCTTTCAAGCCTTTGTCGGCATACCGACTCAATATCTTTCGGGGACCCTAATCGGTCGAAGTTCCGGTTTTCCGCCGCAAACTTTGACCAAGATATTGACCGGCGCCTTGACTTCGGCTCGGCGGCACAAATTATACACTGACTCCCAAAGGCATTGACACCTTTGAGTCATCAAGGATTAATGATTATTCCATGCCTAATTACGGCTTAACTGACGACAAGTCAAGATCAATTGTGGACACTTATCAGTCCAAATCATGCCGACTTTTCGTCGAGCCCCCGGACATGATCTTGACTTTTGACGTCAGCTTTGTCCGTAATTTACATCGAATGCTCGTTAAGACTCGATTACCCGCCAGACTTTTAGGATCATTTTTCTTTCGGTTGGTGGGACCCGCTTGCCCTATAGGATCCTCGCCCGGGGCATCCGCACTGGGAGGTCGAAATACGGGTGGAATACGAGGGGCTTATAGACGTAGTGACGGGGCCCACGATCCGGGAATCGAGTAGTTCGCGAAAAGAAGAGCAATCTTTTCCAACCGATAAGGTTAATAAAACATGTTTTAAGTAAACAAGAACAAATAAGCTGCATGTTGCATGAGCCCTAAGCCCAAACACCAACCTGTTTCGCTTTCCCGAGTCTGAACCACACCCTTTTGTGCCTTCCACAGTAAGCAAAGTTTGGATCGAGACCCCGGGTCATCGTTTGTTCGGCTCAGTGATTCCGAAGTCAGATACTTCATCGGTTTCCTCCTTCGCTTCAGCTCAAAGTTTCAGAATGACCAACTCAGAGGAGAACGGTGGGGGACGTACAACTCCACACCCCGAAAATCCGCAAAATGCCGAACGGTGGAATCGGATGTTGGAACGAGATAAGACAAAATCAAGAGGCTCGAGATCGGCCCGAGTTATTGGAAAGTATCGAGAACCCGGGGGCTAGCAATTGTTCACCACCCTAATGGAACCTTTACGGTTGATGCGAAGATTGGAGCTAATTACCCTCCCGGGCATGCCAACTACCATCAAATGCCACTGTCCCCTTTCGTGTGGAACTACTAATGGGCCAAGCATCCCCAAGACTATCACTCGGCCTGCCTCTCGGCCTCATCGTATCGATCTTGGTCAACTTCCCCCGGCACCTCCCGGTTTTCACCTTTGGGTTTCAATCGGCTTGGAATGGGTCGGTTCGCTACTCCAAAACTTCGGTCGGCCCGGGTCATCAATGCGGAATTGGTCGATTCGGTACATCTCGGCCCTTGCGCTCGATACTCCTCGACGGTCCGATCTAGGTCAACGCCCTCGGTGCCTCTCGGGTCTCACCACCGGGATTGAGTCGGTTGGCTTTCGCCCACTTGGCTTGGAAGGGGTCGGTTTACTACTTCACAACATTAGTCGGTTCGGGTCATCGGCTTGGAAGGGGTCGGTTTACTACTTCACCGCATCGGTCGCTCGGGTCACCATCTCGGAATGGGACGGTTCGTTTCTCGAGCTCCATGGTTCGAGAGGGGGCCGGCTTGCTTCCTCCAATTCTCAAAGCACCTTGGCCCCTATGATGCGCAAGATCACGTGGGCCACCGGGCTTTTATCACCACTTCATCGGGCTCTACCCCGCCCCTCCGGTTGGGAAGTCCGACAAGGTCAAATGCTCCTCATCAAATTCTCCACCCGGCCGTTACGCAAGCTGCTCCTGCTCATCAAGTACAGTATACACATTTCCCTTGCGGTCATGTTCCTCGGTGCGGTCAAGACACATTCAATCCTGCTTTGTTACGATGCCTCAAACCTCATGTTTTCGGCGGCCTTACGGATCCGCACTCACTTTGCTCCTTGGTATCCACCCATTACGAGCCATATATCTTCATCTTCGGCAATTGCCGGGCCTTATGAGGAAGATTACGGTCACGCTTTTAATGCTCGGGTCATTCCTCCCACCGAGTACTTCCCTACTTGTGGTTTCGTTTGCTAATGCCAATCTTGTGGCGGGGTCATGCAATCCTAATGTTCCTATTGACTCGTCCAATGGATTATTGGTAGAACCAATTAAGAAGGTACAAGAAAAGCCTAGCAACGAGAGTATCGACGATCGCTCGACTCGGGCCATCTCACCATATCAATCTTGTGTATCGACACGAATGAAGTTTACAAAAGGTCGAATCTCGACGATTACATTGATGATTACATCAAAAGGGTTCGTGCACGGGAAAAGACTACGAGTGCGAACATGTCTCGCCGCTATAAACCTTACCCTTCCAACACGGCTCCGACATCCGGTAAAGGAAAGAAGGCATTGTGTACAATTGACGGCCCCCAAAGCAACCAAGAAATGGTGGTCCTTTAAGGCAACGAGAACGTTTTGATGATCTTGGGATGCCCGTGGGCTTAATTTTCAAGGGCTTAGTAAGGGTAGGCCTTTTGGAGCCTCTCGAGGACTACCATCCAAGGAGCTCAAATGCACCTCTCGACATGAGTAAGCACTGCGCCTTCCATGATCATTATGGCCACACGGACCGACAAGCTGCATAGTCTTGAAGAGAGCGGTTCAAAGGTTAATCGAAACGGGCAAGCTTGAGCGCCCCAATGGACCAAAACCGGCAAACCACATTCGGAATGGTGACCAAGTCAATGACCAAATCTCGAATCCCGAGGATTTGGGTGTTCCCTTAAGCAAAGTTTTAAATAGCTTGCTAGAGCGGGGTCTCCTCGAACCCATGAGAAACTATCGGCCCAAGGATCCCAAAATCCCTTTTGACACCACTAAGCATTGTGCTTTCCACCGGTACCACGGTCATACGACCAACAAGCGTACGGCTTTGAGAAAGGCGATTCGGGGATTAATTAAGAAGGGCAAACTCGAGCGCCTCGGTGATCTCAACCCCGCCAATGATCATTTCCCAAACAACGCGAATGTAAACATGATTGAATTTTATGATTCAAACTACGTGAATTCAACGAGACTACGACAAGCCGAGATGATTTAGTCGCAACAAATGTTGAGAATGGATGGTTTGACTGCAACAAGCATGTGGCCATGGCAAAGTGGATTTGGTGAAATGCTTTGAACTCTCGCCCTCCGATAAGTTCACGGCGACGCCAAGGTTAAATGGGATGATAATGATCGATGGCGAGATTTGGCGAGAAGCGGTAAGGATACAAGAAATCCGATGATTAGGAAGGAAGAGTTAGTCCTGGCTTTGGAAAGCGCCCATAAGATTCATGAAGAGCAGCTAACCACTGCTCATCAATGCTCTCCGCCGCCATGGAGTTCGGGTAACGGTTGAAGCGAATGGTTCCACTGGTCATGAGTCGAAGATGAGACTTCGAGAAGCTTGATGATTTCGGTCCCTTCATCCTATAACTCTCCATCCCACGGCCAACACCTCCCTCCATCCACATATGATCCCTTGCCAAGGACAATTCCTCTTCAGCCCTTTCCGGCCACCTCGAGGCCATTAGGGCTCCATCGCCCTCGGCTCCTCGGAACGAGTTGGGCTCCATCACACTTTGTTCCTCAATTTCGGCCAATACACTGCCGGTTTATGCTCCGGCTTCACATAATCGGTTTGAGCTATGTGGCTATGTTAAAGCCTCTACACCCACTTTGAATGCGATCATGAGTTGCTAAAAGAAAATCCGGATGCCACAAGTTTTCCGTTGTCGTCTACCGGACTTAGTGAATTCACCGTCGGTTTCACCGGTCTGCGAGTGTGTTTCCCTCTGGCGATAAGAGTCTTGTTGCGAGTTCCGATAACTCGAATGTTCCCGTTGATCCCCATGTGGCAATATTGATAGAGCAAGTGAAACAAATGCGGGAGAAGCTTGATCTTATGATAAGTACTAGCACTCCTTTGACCCAAGATGTCGAACCGAGGCAAAGAAATGATTACGTCGCGCAAAATTCAAGTGCCCGAAGTGAGAGAATCCGATAGGACAACCTGCCCCGAGCACACTTGTCTAATGCCGGTTCCAAGCTTGAGAAAGGCCCGAAGACACAATCGGCTAGTATCACCCCTTTCACTCAAAACAACCGGCGCATCATTTGAATCCTCCCAAACGAGCCCTATACCCCTCAAGGTCCTCTCGGGTTCACTTCCTTCCATCAATATGCTCGGATCGACAAAGTTCGTCCCCGTGACTTTTCCGACCCGTTTCTTTGGACAACTTGTGCTCGCCCAGTTGCTCCATGGCCTCAAACTCCTCCACTCCCACCGGTATCATGGGCACGTAAGCGATCACTGCCTCGGTCTGCGGTAATGGAATCGAAGTTAACGAGAAAGATGGAAAGCTCAAGCGTCTTGGCGGTCCAACAACAAAGAGTAGCTAGACTAGGGGCTACCCATCCTTTAATATTAAAACAGTCTTTTAGTCAACCTTCGTAGGTTCTAGTACTTTCTTCGTTCAATCAAGTCCTCCTTGGACATTGTAGTTAATCTTAAGTTTTCTATAAAAGAGTCTTTTTCTTTTCTCGCTAGACTTGAGACATTATTTGCACACCTACATTACATTTAATGAAATGGTTTTATTTTAAATGATCACTCGCATCGCTCAACAAATAATCTCTGGAAATGATTAAGATTTTAATTAATTGGTGCGAGAAAGTCAACTAATGCCCTCCCTATACACTTTCCTCACCTCACAAAGGCCTCCATCAAGCCATACACTTTCCAAAACATATCCCCATCATCACCTTGATCAAGTCAACGAAGGCGGCAACATCAAGGGACAACAAAAGGTCACTCAGCATCGGGAGATCGACCCCATATCGAAAAAAAAAAACAGGGGCTTGCCTCCGCCCCCCATGCATCAAGAAAGTTCAAGTAGAAGCTTGCCTTCATCCTCAAGTGCTCAAAAAAAAAACAAAAGCTTCAAAAAAAAAAACAACAAAAGCTTCAAAAAAAAAAAACAAAAGCAAAAGCTTCAAAAAAAAAAAAACAAAAGCTTCAAAAAAAAGCTTCAAAAAAACAAAAGCTTCAAAAAAAGAAAAAACAAAAGCTTCAAAAAAAAAACAAAAGCTTCAAAAAAAAAAAAACAAAAGCTTCAAAAAAAATGAGGCCAAGGACCTAGCACCGCCGATCAGAAGGTTTGACATATGGGCAAAATTAAAGCCCGAAGAACGGAAGTTGTCGACAACAAGGGAGCAGTTAAAGCAACGGCAAAAACATATCATAAGCCCTTAAGCTGCATCCAAAATCTTTCTCCCCCGATGAAGGACGACGATCAAGAAGCAACGGAATCGCTCAAAATGACTTGTCAAGGAATCACCTCAAGGCCCGCACCTTATCATCCAAACTTCCTATCCGAGCCTTTTCACCAAAAGTACCACAAATGTTCATACCCCTTTTTTTAAGCCAAACACAGTTCAGACCCGAACTACGGCGACTGAGCTCCTCACAATGAGGGAACGTAGGCAACCGAAATGGTCCGGTCATAAACACATTCAAATCCCGGAAAATCCGGCCTCACCAATAGCCTCTCCTATACACGATCCCTCTTCACCATTCGCCAACTTCGACTCTTGGTATCAGTTGACTTTCTCCTCATGATTAATCAAAATGTTTGTTCATATCGAGATTAGGGGTTGAATAACCCGAACATTAATAAAGGGTTTTAAGCAATCTTGTGATCATTTTGAATAAAACATATTTTCAGAATGTCTCGACAAGTCTTCTTTTTCTACATTATAGGAAAAATAGAGCTAAACACTAATTTTACGTCGGCGGGGGCTTCCATACACTTTTACAAACCTTTCTAAACTTATGCTCTCTCAAAAGAGTCAAACCCAAGCGAGTTCTTTTGTGCCTTCGTCAAATGAGGCCATCAAATAATACAAATCGGGATTCATCCCCACTTTTCGAAAAAAATATATGCCCCTATGCAGGTATACATTCCTAACATTGTCTTGCTTTTACATTTTCTTCCGGTTGACTAATTGAATAAAGAAAATAATAAAGTAAATATGGAAGGATGGGTTACCTCTTTTGCTACATGATAATTCAAGAACGTTGGTTCTTCACTCTGCTACAAGATGGGTTGGGTCTTTGTTCGGTATCGGTCTACGGTGCCTACCGGGTTGAAGCCTCTCTAATTGTGTCGGATTCACGGTCATGAGACCGAGGCTTTGCCAAGTTACTTCTTCCAAATCAAGACTTCGCAAATACATCTCTTCGGACCAAGGCTCCACCAAGCAAGATGAGATTTGATCGCCATGTTGGTCATGGGCTAGTCAAGTGCGGTTCTTTGATGTCCAAGGACGAGGACGGAATTTTAACCAAGACCAGAAATTCATCATATTTCTATGGCTAATATTGGAACCTGAGTCCATAAAACTCCTTGTGCCAATCGGAATGAGGTTTCGATGTTCGTCCTTGGAAGATGTCGGGAATTTTGGTTTGACGATTGCCCTCAACCCGATGGAACTTTCACGGTAGAAGAGGAAAAGGATCCCCATCCCTATCTTGGCCGAGACAGGACTACCACCACCTTCCTCACACTCTTCTCAACTTGCGAATCGGCCATCCTTTCGGCCTCGGTCGATATACATTCACAGATTCGATGCAGGACGGTCGTTTGGGGAAACAAATTGACTTGATCCGATTTGGGCCGGTATGGTATGCCTCAAAGCGATCGGGGTCGGCTCGGTATGTCACAGCGGTTTGGTATGCCTCGGCGGTTCGGTACGAGATCGGTCGGGAGCTTCTCGGTTACATCGGTTTGAAATGCCTTGACAGCAACCCAGTTCAAGATGTCCAATCCCGGCACCGCACAAGCCTCACAAGATTCCTTCATGACCGTCTCAACGGGACAGCAAACCCCAAATACGAGACTACTGGACCCATGCGGTCTAACGTAACCGATCGGTTCACGGCTCCTCGGCGGGGCAAAATCGGTACGGAATGTCTCCTCATGGTTGGGGATACCTCGGAATGCCACGGCATTGGAATCCCACCTCGGTTTGGAACCAATCTATCGGGGCCTTCGCGGCAACGGTTTGGAATGCTTCCACGGTGCAGTCCGGGGCAACGATCGAAGCCCTTCCTCGGGATGATGCTAGCTCAGCCGCTCCTCACACGGCTTTCACAAATCCATTCCTCACTCGGGCTTCGATGGGTTACCAAGCCTCCATCCCGGTTTCATCGAGAATCACCGGGACCGCAGTACCCACTGGTCATGCACCTTCGGCTATGCAATTCAACAATCGAGACGGCGGCCCGCACTTAAGCCTACTTATGGGCCTCACTCCGGAAATCCGAGTTACCCGGCTACATCAAGGCGCCTTCGCCCTCTTTGCCGGTTGAAAATCAACAACAAGCCGTGAGGTTCTATCCCTTTGCCCGGGGTCCTACTCAAGCTCCCGGGGTGATTCGGGCCAAGGACGAGGATTTCACCTATGTCCCCGGATCGGCCGTTCCCTCCACCTCGTATGCCGCCGGTGGTAGCTCCTCTCTCTAGCTCGATCGCTGGTTTGAATGCCATGGTTCCACCACAAGACCCTCATTTGGCTTGGTTCGTGGAGCGACACAAGGAAATGAAAGCACAATTCTTGAATTATTTGCTAAGAAGTGCGCTTTCCGACCAACGAACCCGGACTCCTTTGTTCCCCACAAATTCGTGATGCCTAATTTGGATCTCTTTGATGGCACTTTGCATGCCCGAAAACCCATCTGGACACGTATACCTTGGCAATGAAGGTCAAAAGGGCGCCAATCAGCGGTTGGGCGACTATTTCGATCTCTCTTTGAAGTCCAAGTGCTCTAAAATGGTTCTTCCGCTTAAAATCCGAGGCCGGGGCTACATGGGACCAGATTACTAGCTAACTTGGAGTGGGAAGCAAATAGATTTGACTCTGCAGACAACAATGCGGCGTCCCGACGAGAACATCGGGGACTTTTACAAGCAAGATGGCAACTCCTCCTTTTGAAGAGGAACAACTAGACATCTTTCGGTCACGCCCGAAACCACATACGAGGGCCTCACTTAGCAATTTCCCTATCCGGATCTACGGGCAATGATCAATTCCGGGGCTAAATTTGAGAGGGCTTACAATCGGCGGCGAGTTGTCGCACACCTTTACGGATACCGGGTTTCTTCCACCTCCAACACGACTCCTGAAAAAGGGCGGTGTGAGCTGATCGAAAAGGGGACCCCAAGGACCCAATACGATCAACAATCCATTCCCTAAAAAGTAGGGTGAATATGATTGAAGCCACGAACAAGCCAAGTGCCACTATGGCTAACGGTTCCCATATGGAAGACACTCTTCGAAGAGAGGATTCTAGTTTCATAGTCGGTATCAAAGATGGGTTTCTCCCTTCATGACAACTTCACCTTGAAGGCTCTCACGTTGATCGATTGGCTCGGTACTTCATCGGTATGTCGGTCAAACCTTTAACTGGACCTCTGTAGTGACGCTTTGTCAAACACGGGGCTTCATCAAATCATTCGAGAGAAAGATTCCGTGGTTTTCGCCATGTCTTTTCCATGGAATGGGGCTTTATCAAGTCACACCTATCTTCGAAGAAAGGTCTGGTCACCTCAACAAGCTGTCTTGGAGTTTCGGCTTTAGAACTTGGCATATGGCAACTCCTGCATCATCAAAAGTTGAGAATTGGGAATCTCCTCATATCGGCATTTCGTCAAATCACAACTAACCCAAGCAAAAGAGGGTTCATTCATGTCAACATGCTTTGATTCTAGAGCACATCGGCGTCGGCTTCAAATGTCCGAGGCGAAAAGAAATTTCAATCGAGACCGGGGTTCAAATCCAACTTCATCCCAAGATCAAAATTGACCTCATCAATAACATGCAATTCGATCCGCGACTAAAGGATATCACCCCACCGGCTCAAAGCTTGTCCCAAACAAATAACAACACATATATCCCCTCTCATCACCATGCATCCCCACAAAAATCTCCCCGGGGCTCATGTAGCATGCACAAAACTTGAATCAATAGGAAAAATCCTAAGTGATTGAAAATCATAAATCGTAATTTCCCCGGCCAAAAGCTTAGGCCAAGTGCATCTTCGAAAGCAAATAAACGCATCATCTCATAATCATTTTTGGTTCTATGCATGCATCCGCCATCATGAATGCCATATATGCATCTTCCTCTTCACTAACAAATGCGGGAATTCAAACGTAATCCCCCTTTTCGGCAAGGATGATCTTCACCAAAGACGACCTCAAATGGATGAAAACAGTCCCAACATCCACAAACATATGAAGACCGCCTCCGGTGTCTACAAATCGGTCGGGGACGCCAAGCTCTCCAATACAATTCGGTCGCCAAGTTCTCCAATACAAATCGGTCGAGAGATGCCAAGTTCTCAAAACAAATCGGTCAAGGACGCCAAGTCCTCCAATACAAATCGAGGTCAAGGACGCCAAGTCAAATCGGTCAAGGACGCCAAGCTCTCCAATACAAACCGTCGTAGACGCCAAGCTCTCCAATACAAGACGGCCGGAGACGCCAAGTTCTCAAAATGCAAATCGGTCAAAGATACCAAGGTCTCAAATACAAGACGGTCCGAGACGCCAAGTTCTCCAATACAAATCGGTCGTGGACGCCAAGTTCTCAAATACAAATCGGCCAGTGGACGCCAAGTTCTCAAATACAATGCGATTAGAGACACCAAGTTCTCAAAAGCAAGAAGTCCCAATGTGAAGACAAGCTCAAAACCTCTACAAGTTTGACGATCACCAAAGAAGATGCGCACTCAACCAAACTCCTCCTTCAGTCAAAATGCCTCCAAAGACAAGCAAATCGTCACGGAAACCGTCCCACGAACGGCAACCTAACAACTCTTCATCAACATCACCGTAGCCTCAGCTACAGGTAAGCACAGCACAGGTATGAAAGCATATCTTAATCAACTACTTTTCTTAAAGAACATTATCATCAAATCTTAGGGCGACTTCCCAAAAAATAGTCAAACCTCAAATACTGTCAAACCATCAAAGACCATCCCCAGCTATTTTCGAACTACGACCGGCTTGATTCCCTCTTAAGGATACGTAGGTAGCCTATCATTAGGTCCAGCCACTCGACCAGCACGGTCATCCTTTCCTTCGGCAGCAGACGTAAAACCGATCCCTTCAAATGAAGTCCACTAGAGGACCATCTATCCTAAAACGCCATCATCAAGGTTCGAGGCACCTAAGACGCCATCATCAAGGTTCGAGGCACCTAAAACGCCATCATCGAGGTTCGAGGCACCTAAGACGCCATCATCAAGGTTCGAGGCACCTAAAACGCCATCATCAAGGTTCGAGGCACCTAAGACGCCATCATCAAGGTTCGAGGCACCTAAAACGCCATCATCGAGGTTCGAGGCACCTAAAACGCCATCATCAAGGTTCGAGGCACCTAAGACGCCATCATCAAGGTTCGAGGCACCTAAGACGCCATCATCAAGGTTCGAGGCACCTGAGACGCCATCACCAAGGTTCGAGGCACCTAAGACGCCATCATCAAGGTTTGAGGCACCTAAAACGCTATCACACACAACACGAGGAAAGCGATAAATCGCAATCATCCCTTAAGGTGACTTCCCAAAAATAGTCAAACCATAGGGTGACTTCCTCAAAACAGTCAAAACCTTAGGGCGACTTCCCAAAAATAGTCAAACCATAGGGCGACTTCCCAAAATAGTCAAAACCGTAGGGCGACTTCCCAAAAATAGTCAAGTAATAGGGCGACTTCCCAAAAATAGTCAAACCATAGGCGACTTCCCAAAATAGTCGACCTTAGGGTGACTTCCCAAAAACAATGATCATAGGGCGACTTCCCAAAAATAGTCAAAACCTTAGGGTGACTTCCCAAAACAATCGATCATAGGGCGACTTCCCAAAAATAGTCAAACCATAGGGCGACTTCCCAAAATAGTCGACCTTAGGTGACTTCCCAAAAACAGTCAAACCATAGGGCGACTTCCCAAAAACAAATAAAACCTTAGGGTGACTTCCCAAAAAATGGTCATCGATGTGGCGACTTCCCAAAATAGTCGACCATAGGGTGACTTCCCAAAAATAGTCAAATCTTAGGATGACTTTCCTAAAACAAGAGGGTCGACGACTAAAGATAGTCGAAAGACCCGAACTACGGACGGCTTGATTCCCACTGGATACGTAGGTAGCCTATTAAATAGGTTCAGCCACTCGATCACTTGATCATCCCGTCAAATATGGAGCCTTACTTTTTTCGACGACCCCGCTTCCTTCGAAAGCGCCGTCGCCGAGGGGCTACTGTAAGTGCTCCAATTTGAGTTGGTAGCTTTTTCGTTAGAAAATTAACGAAAGTTTTAACATTTCTAACATTTCCTAACAATCCTAACTTTTCTAACAAATCAAGGGTAAAGTGGGCATTGCCATTTAAAGATAAACAAGGAAAGGAATCCTAAAAAGCAAAAGAAATGGAAAAAACCCGAATTGGTAAGTTGAAAAACATTTCGCTTGAATTTTAAAAAGATTATTCTTCCGTCCAAAAGCCAAGATCAGAAGAGATGAACAAAGGCACGCCAACGGACCCTCCGCGCGGATGGGATTGCATCTCACAGGGGCCTATAAATTGAACCCTCCTCTCTCGCCTTACACAACACAATTTGATCACAAAGAACGAAACTCAAGGCGAATATAGAGAGAAAACAAGTGGGAATTCACTTAGATTGCCACCATTTTCTCTCCAATCTTTCCCAAATCTCACTCACTCACAAACACTTCAAATCACTCTCATACATACTCTCATACATACACCAATCCAAGCTCAAATCACCCTATAGGAGGAGGATTAGAGAGAAAACATAGAGGACTTCATTGTTATCTACTTGTTTTCTCTTTAACCAACTCAAATCATCAACCCTAAACACCCTCAAAAAACTCTCATATTCAAGCCTTAAACACTCTCACATTCAAGCCTTCAAACACAAAACACAAGGAAGATAGGTATAACCTCCCTCTTCTTACCCTAAAATTCATCCATGCATGCATTTTCAAGCTACAAAATGTAGTTCTTTCATCTTCTTGCTTTAGATCTAAGAAGATCACCATGGAAGACCATCTCCATGGATGATCTTCTACAAAGATCAAAATTATTTTCAAGTTCTCTTACTTTCTTGCAAAGAAAACTCATTTTCAAAACCCTAAAACCATTTTCATACATCAAATCTCATTTTCAAAGGATAAAAATTCCCCTTCCCAAGCAAATGAAGTGCTTAGTCCTAATGTACCCCAAGGATGGTTTGATATAGTTGATTCACCACTAAAATGTCAAGTGATCACTAATCAAAACCTAGGGAAATGGGGACAAGCATGGATGCAAAACCCCCCTTTAAAATCATATTTTCCTTCTTGGGAAGTTGCTGTCCAGTAGCAATTTTCTCAGACCTCAGTCCATGGTCTAATTTTTTGGACATAGATAAACTTGGAATTTGGTATTGACTACAAAATGCTTTTTGTAGCCAACATCCAGATCTTTCCATACATATTTTTACTTTATTTTTTACGTGAGTAAAACCCAATCTTTCAATTTTTCTCTTAGAGGCCAGTTCATTAGCTTATGGAAATCCAGATTTCACATCTGAGATTTCCATAAGGTTTTGACCCCTCAAAGTACTTCCAAAATGAAAAGTTCTTTTACATAAACCCTATTTAAGGTGTTTTGAACATTTTTCATTCTCAGACTTTTCCCAGATTCTGGAGTTTTCAAGCTCTAAAGTCCATTTCAAAGTCAAGGGTCAACTGCCTTTTTCATTCTGGCAGAAATGGTTTTCAACTTCCAAAATCTTTTGAGTTCCAAATCTCAACCCAAAATCACCCAAAAATCATGGGATCAGTTTAAAGCCTTAAAAAGAGTTCCCAATTTTTACTTACCTCATTTTCAACTTATTTTGGCCAAAACACACACACACACACACACACACAACAAAGGATTTTCAGCTTGGAAGACTCGTTTTACGAGGCATTCCGGTGCACACTAACGTCCTTCCCGGCGTGTAACGTGACCTCCGAACTCGAATCTCTTGATCTCGGGCATTTTTCAAAGTTTTGGCCCTTAAAACAAAAATGGCGTGGCGACTCCGTTTTGATTTTCAAAAAAAATCGGGTACATCATCACAAGGGCGACTACTGGGACTAAGCTTTTTTTAAAAATGATACTTGGTATATTGGTGGAAACCATTAAACTTCCCGTTATCGCCTCCTAACACGAGTCGGGGATAAATTGTGGTCTAACAATCCCACGTACCGGTATCACCGTTTCAAAAAAAGAAAAGCTTTTTGAGGGTCAAGCTTCCGTCCCGCTTTGAAAATCATTTTTGTGTGTGTGTTGATTTTTGCACGCTTTCGTGTTGTTTTTGGCCGCCTCGGAGAAAGTCAAAATTTTGACTGTCGGAATAATGTCCCTAACTGTCGGAATTTTCGTGCTTACGTGCTTATGTGCTCATTAAAATTTTTTTTTAAAAAAAGAGAAAATTTTCAAAAAAAAATCATGCATCATATTTTTAAGACACATAAAAAAATCTCTATTTTACTCAGAAAAAGAATATAGATCGCTTGCACACTACGCGCACGTGACCGCAGACACCGCACACTACGTCCTTAACCCGGGAAATCCTTGTCGCGGTCCGTTTGGTCTTATTACGCCTCTCGGATGAGCACAGACTACCCAAACATCCCATGGAGCCTCGTGTCGACTATGCACTTGTCCGTGACACACTTTGTCCGAGACCCGGTTGGTTTTTAGTCTCGGTCTCGTGTCATGCCCTGTCTCGTGCATAGACCTTTCCTTTCAAGCCTTTGTCGGCATACCGACTCAATATCTTTCTGGGACCCTAATCGCCGAAGTTCTCGCCGGTTTTCCGCCGCAAACTTTGACCAAGATATTGACCTACGCCTTGACTTCTGGGCCCGATCGGGCACAAATTATACACCGACTCCCAAAGCATTGACACCGAGTCATCAAGGATTAATGATTATTCCATGCCTAATTACGGCTTAACCGACGACAAGTCAAGATCAATTGTGGACACTTATCACCCAAATCATGCCGACTTTTCGTCGAGCCCCTGGACATGATCTTGACTTTTGACGTCGCCTTGTCCGTAATTTACATCGAATGCTCGTTAAGACTCGATTACCCGCCGTACTTTTAGGATCGTTTTCTTTCGGTCGGTGGGACCCGCTGCCCTATAGGATCCTCGCCCGGGCCGCCCACCCCGGGAGGTCGAAATACAGTGGAATACGAGGGGCTTATAGACGTAGTGACGGGGCCCACCGATCCAGAATCGAGTAGTTCGCGAAAAGAAGAGCAATCTTTTCCAACCGATTAGGTTAATAAAACATGTTTTAAGTAAACAAGAACAAATAACCGCATGTTGCATGAGCCCTAAGCCCAAACACCAACCTCGTTTCGCTTCCCGAGTCCGAACCACACCCTCAGGCCTTCCACAAGAAGCAAAGTTTGGATCGAGACCCCGGTCATCGTTTGTTCGCCTCATTCCGAAGTCGATACTTCATCGGCTTCCTCCTTCGCTTCAGCTCAAAGTTTCGTAATGACCAACTCGTAGGAGAACGGTGGGGGACGACAACTCCACACCCCGAAAATCCGCAAAATGCCGAATGCTGGAATCGATGTTGGAAACGTATAAGACAAAATCAAGAGGCTCGATCGCCGGCTATTGGAAAGTATCGTAACCTGTGGGCTAGCAATTGTTCACCACCCTAATGGAACCTTTACTGATGCGAAGATTGGAGCTAATTACCCTCCCGGCATGCCAACTACCATCAAATGCCCCGTCCCCTTTCGTGTGGAACTACTAATGGGCCAAGCATCCCCAAGCCTATCACTCGCCTCGCCTCTCGGCCTCATCGTATCGATCTTGGTCAACTTCCCCCGCACCTCCTGCCACCTTTGGGTTTCAACCGCCTTGAATGGGCCGCTCGCTACTCCAAAACCTCGCCCTGCCCGGCCATCAATCCGGAATTGGTCCGGGCTTCAAGACATCTCGCCTCATCTGTCGATACTCCTCGACAGTCCGATCTAGGTCAACTCCGCCCCTGTGCCTCTCGTGTCTCACCACCAGGATTGAGTCAGCCGCTGGCTTTCGCCCGCAGCCTTGGAAGGGGCCGGGCATTACTTCACAACATTAGTCTCGGTTCGGGTCATCACTTGAAGGGGCCGCTTACTACTTCACCGCATCGCCCGGCTCGGGTCACCATCTCGGAATGGGACAAGCTGCTTCTCGTGCTCCATGGTTCGAGGGGGCCAGCTTGCTTCCTCCACTCAAAGCACACTCGGCCCCTATGATACCGCAAGATCACGTGGGCCACTGTGCTTTTATCACCACTTCATCGCTCTACCCCGCCCTCCGGCTGGGAAGTCCGACAAGGTCAAATGCTCCTCATCAAATTCTCCACTCCGGCCGTTACGCAAGCCGCTCCTCGCTCATCAAGTACAAGATACACATTTCCCTTGCAGCCATGTTCCTCGCTGCGGTCAAGACACATTCAATCCTACTGTTACGATGCCTCAAACCTCATGTTTTCAAGCAAATTTTCCGGATCCGCACTCACCGCTCCCCGGTATCCACCCATTACGAGCCATATATCTTCATCTTCGGCAACCGCCAGCCTTATGAGGAAGATTACGGTCACGCTTTAATGCTCGGGACTGTCATTCCTCCCACCGCAGTACTTCCTACCGTGGTTTCGTTTTGCTAATGCCAATCTTGTGGCGGGTCATGCAATCCTAATGTTCCTATTGACTCGTCCAATGGATTATTGGTAGAACCAATTAAGAAGGTACAAGAAAAGCCTAGCAACGAGAGTATCGACGATCGCTCGACTCTGCCATCTCACCATATCAATCTTGTGTATCCGACACGAATGAAGTTTACAAAAGGTCGAATCTCGACGATTACATTGATGATTACATCAAAAGGGTTCGTGCACGGGAAAAGACTACGAGTCCGAACATGTCTCGCCGCTATAAACCTTACCCTTCCAACACGGCTCCGACATCCGGTAAAGGAAAGAAGGCATTGTGTACAATTGACGGCCCCCAAAAGCAACCAAGAAATGGTGGTCCTTTAAGGCAACGAGAACGCTTTGATGATCTTGGGATGCCCATGGGCTTAATTTTCAAGGGCTTAGTAAGGGTAGGCCTTTGGAGCCTCTCAAGGACTACCATCCAAGGAGCTCAAATGCACCTCTCGACATGAGTAAGCACTGCGCCTTCCATGATCATTATGGCCACACGACCGACAACCGCATAGTCTTCAAGAGAGCGGTTCAAAGGTTAATCGAAACGGCAAGCTTCGAGCGCCCCAATGGACCAAAACCGGCAAACCCCGTTCGTAATGGTGACCAAGTCAATGACCAAATCTCGAATCCCGAGGATTTGGGTGTTCCTTAAGCAAAGTTTTAAATAGCTTGCTAGAGCAGTGGTCTCCTCGAACCCATGAGAAACTATCACCTCAAGGATCCCAAAATCCCTTTTGACACCACTAAGCATTGTGCTTTCCATCAGCATTCACGGTCATACGACCAACAACCGTACAGCCTTTGAGAAAGGCGATTCAGTGGATTAATTAAGAAGGGCAAACTCGAGCGCCTCAAAAGATCTCAACTCCCGCCAATGATCATTTCCCAAACAACGCGAATGTAAACATGATTGAATTTTATGATTCAAACTCGTGAATTCAATGTACTCGACAAGCCGTATGATTTAGTCGCAACAAATGTTGAGAATGGATGGTTTGACCGCAACAAGCATGTGGCCATGGCAAAGCCGGATTTGGTGAAATGCTTTGAACTCTCGCTCCGATAAGTTCACGATCGACGCCAAGGTTAAATGGGATGATAATGATCTGATGGCAGATTTGGCGTAAAGCAAGCAAGGATACAAGAAATCCGATGATTAGGAAGGAAGAGTTAGTCCCGGCTTTGGAAAACGCCCATAAGATTCATGAAGAACAAATTTAACCCCGCTCATCAATGCTCTCCGCCGCCATGGAGTTCGTGTAATGCTGAGGCGAATGGTTCCTCGGTCATGGTCGAAGATGAGACTTCGTAAACAAGTGATTTCTGGCCCCTTCATCCTATAACTCTCCATCCCACGGCCAACACCTCCCTCCATCCACATATGATCCCTCGCCAAGGACAATTCCTCTTCACTCTTTCCAAAGACTCAAAGCCATTAGGCTCCATCGCCTCGCCTCCTCGTAACGAGTTGGGCTCCATCACACCTGCTCCTCAATTTCAAGCAATACCGCCAGCTTTATGCTCCAGCCTTCACATAATCGCTTGAGCTATGTGGCTATGTTCCAAGCCTCTACACCCACCCGAATGCGATCATGAGTTGCTAAAAGAAAATCCGATGCCACAAGTTTTCCGTTGTCATCTACCGGACTTAGTGAATTCACCCGTCAGCCACCGCCTCGCGGCCGTGTTTCCCTCTCGCCGATAAGAGTCTTGTTGCGAGTTCCAAAGAACTCGAATGTTCCCGTTGATCCCCATGTGGCAATATTGATAGAGCAAGTGAAACAAATGCAGAGAAGCTTGATCTTATGATAAGTACTAGCACTCCTTTGACCCAAGATGTCGAACTGTGCAAAGAAATGATTCTCGTCGCGCAAAATTCAAGTGCCCGAAGTGAGAGAATCCGATAGGACAACCTCGCCCCAGAGCACACTTGTCTAATGCCGCCTAAGCTTGAGAAAGGCCCGAAGACACAATCGCCTAGTATCACCCCTTTCACTCAAAACAACCAAACAGCATCACCGAATCCTCCCAAACAGAGCCCAATACCCTCAAGGTCCTCTCAGTTCACTTCCTTCCATCAATATGCTCGCCGACAAAGTTCGTCCCCGTGACTTTTCCGACCCGTTTCTTTGGACAACTTGTGCTCGCCCCACCGCTCCATGGCCTCAAACTCCTCCACTCCCACCAAGATTACGGGCATCGTAATCGATCACCGCCTGTCCGCAGAATGGAATCGGTTAACCGTAAAGATGGAAAGCTCAAGCTGCCTTGGCAAACCCAACAACAAAGAGTAGCTAGACTAGGGGCTACCCATCCTTTAATATTAAAACAGCTCTTTAGTCAACCTTCGTAGGTTCTAGTACTTTCTTCGTTCAATCAAGTCCTCCTTGGACATTGTAGTTAATCTTAAATTTTCTATAAAAGAGTCTTTTTCTTTTCTCGCTAGACTTGAGACATTATTTGCACACCTACATTACATTTAATGAAATGGTTTTATTTTAAATGATCACTGCATCGCTCAACAAATAATCTCTCGAAATGATTAAGATTTTAATTAATTGGTGCGAGAAAGTCAACTAATGCCCTCCCTATACACTTTCCTCACCTCACAAAGGCCTCCATCAAGCCATACACTTTCCAAAAACATATCCCCATCATCACCTTGATCAAGTCAACGAAGGCGGCAACATCAAGGGACAACAAAAGGTCACTCAAAGACGGAGATCGACCCCATATCGAAAAACAGGGCTTGCCTCCGCCCCCATGCATCAAGAAAGTTCAAGTAGAAGCTTGCCTTCGTCCTCAAGTGCTCAAAAAAAAAAAAACAAAAGCTTCAAAAAAACAAAAGCTTCAAAAAAAACCAAAAGCTTCAAAAAAAAAAAACAAAAGCTTCAAAAAAAAAAGGGGTTCAAAAAAAAAAACAAAAGCTTCAAAAAAAAACAACAAATCAAAAAAAAAAAGGCTTCAAAAAAAAAAAACAAAAGCTTCAAAAAATGAGGCCAAGGACCTAGCACCGCCGATCGAAGGTTTGACATATGGGCAAAATTAAAGCCCGAAGAACGGAAGTTGTCGACAACAAGGGAGCAAGCAAAGCAACGGCAAAACATATCATAAGCTCCTTAAGCCGCATCCAAAATCTTTTCTCCCCGATGAAGGACGACGATCAAGAAGCAACGGAATCGCTCAAAATGACTTGTCAAGGAATCACCTCAAGGCCCGCACCTTATCATCCAAACTTCCTATCCGAGCCTTTTCACCAAAAGTACCACAAATGTTCATACCCCTTTTCTAAAGCCAAACACAGCTCAAGCCCGAACTACGGCGACTCCGAGCTCCTCACAATGAGGGGAACGTAGGGCAACCGTAAATGGTCCGGTCATAAACACATTCAAATCCCGTAAAATCCGGCCTCACCAATAGCCTCTCCTATACACGATCCCTCTTCACCATTCGCCAACTTCGACTCTTGGTATCGCTGACTTTCTCCTCATGATTAATCAAAATGTTTGTTCATATCGAGATTAGGGGTTGAATAACCCGAACATTAATAAAGGGTTTTAAGCAATCTTGTGATCATTTTGAATAAAACATATTTTCGTATGTCTCGACAAGTCTTCTTTTTCTACATTATAGGAAAAATAGAGCTAAACACTAATTTTCCGTCGCCAGGGGCTTCCATACACTTTTACAAACCTTTCTAAACTTATGCTCTCTCAAAAGAGTCAAACCCAAAGCGAGTTCTTTTGTGCCTTCACAAATGAGGCCATCAAATAATACAAATCGGGATTCATCCCCACTTTTCGAAAAAAATATATGCCCTCGCAGTATACATTCCTAAAATTGTCTTGCTTTTACATTTTCTTCCTATGACTAATTGAATAAAGAAAATAATAAAGTAAATATGGAAGGATGGGTTGCCTCTTTTGCTACATGATAATTCAAGAACGCTGGTTCTTCACTCGCTACAAGATGGGTTGGGTCTCTGTTCGCACGCCCACAGTGCCTACCAAAGTTGAAGCCTCTCTAATTGTGTCGATTCACAACATGAGACCGAGGCTTTGCCAAGTCACTTCTTCCAAATCAAGACTTCGCAAATACATCTCTTCGTACCAAGGCTCCACCAAGCAAGATGAGATTTGATCGCCATGTTGGTCATGGGCTAGTCAAGTGCGCTTCTTTGATGTCCAAGGACGAGGACGGAATTTTAACCAAGACCGTAAATTCATCATATTTCTATGGCTAATATTGGAACCCGAGTCCATAAAACTCCTTGTGCCAATCGAATGAGGTTTCGATGTTCATCCTTGGAAGATGTCGTGAATTTTGGTTTGACGATTGCCCTCAACCCCGATGGAACTTTCACGGTAGAAGAGGAAAAGGATCCCCATCCCTATCTTGGCCGCATGTACTACCACCACCTTCCTCACACTCTTCTCAACTTGCGAACCGCCCATCCTTTCACTTCTGGCCCCGATATACATTCACAGCTTCGGGCCTGGGATGGCCATTTGGGGAAACAAATTGACTTCATCTCGATTTGGGCCAAGATGGTATGCCTCAAAGCACTGGGGTCGCCAGATGTCACAAATAGCTTTGGTATGCTCTCAATAGCCTGGGACATGCATCGCCAGAGCTTCGCCATATCAGCTTGAAATGCCTTGACAAAGAACTCCAGCTTCAAGATGTCCAATCCCCGCACCGCACAAGCCTCACAAGATTCCTTCATGACCGTCTCAACGGGACAAAGAAACCCCAAATACGTACTCACTGGACCTATGCAGCCTAACGTAACCGATCGGGGCTGCCACAAACTCCTGGGCCGGGGCAAATCAGCACGGAATGTCTCCTCATGGTTAGGGGATACCTCGAATGCCACAAAGATTGGAATCCCACCTCGCCTTGGAACCAATCTATCGTGGCCTTCGCAAAGAACAGCTTGGAATGCTTCCACAAGCCGGTCCAGTGGCAACATAAGCCCTTCCTCGTAATGATGCTAGCTCGCCCGCTTCCTCACACAAATTTTCACAAATCCATTCCTCACTGTGCTTCACTGGGTTACCAAGCCTCCATCCTGGGCCATCGTAATCACCAGACCGCAGCATTCGGTCATGCACCTTCGCCTATGCAATTCAACAATCGTGGACAAGAATTCGCACTTAAGCCTACTATGGGCCTCTACTCCGGAAATTCCGGGAAAGTTACCCAGCCTACATCAAGATCGCTTCGCCCTCTTTGCCGGTTGAAAATCAACAACAAGCCGCAAGGTTCTATCCCTTTGCCTGTGGTCCTACTCAAGCTCCCCTGGGTGATTCGGGCCAAGGACAGATTTCACCTATGTCCCCAGACGGCCGTTCCCTCCACCTCGTCTGCCGCCGCGGTAGCTCCTCTCTAGCTCGCCGCCGGGCTCAATGCCATGGTTCCACCACAAGACCCTCATTTGGCTTGGTTCGTGGAATCGACACAAGGAAATGAAAGCACGTATTGCCGAATTGATCCGTTAAGAAGTCTCGCTTCCGACCAACGAACCCGACTCCTTGCTCCCCACAAATTCGTGATGCCTAATTTGGATCTCTTTGATGGCACCGCATGCCCGAAACCCATCTCGGACACGTATACCTTGGCAATGAAGGTCAAAAGGGGCGCCAATCGCTAGCTGGCCGACTATTTCGCCTCTCTTTGAAGTCCAAGCTGCTCTAAAATGGTTCTTCCGCTTAAAATCCGAGGCCGTGGCTACATGGGACCAGACATTAGCTAACTTGGAGTGGGAAGCAAATAGATTTGACTCGCAGACAACAATGCAAATGGCCCCGACGAGAACATCAGTGGACTTTTACAAGCAAGATGGCAACTCCTCCTTTTGAAGAGGAACAACTAGACATCTTTTCGCTCACGCCCGAAACCACATCTCGAGGGCCTCACTTAGCAATTTCCCTATCCGGATCTACGGGCAATGATCAATTCCGGGCTAAATTTGAGAGGGCTTACAATCGCCAGCCGAGTTGTCGCACTCGCTACGGATACCGGGTTTCTTCCACCTCCAACACGACTCCCGAAAAGGGCAAAGGTGGAGAACCGATCGAAAAGGGGACCCTAAGGACCCAATACAGCCAACAATCCATTCCCTAAAAGTAGGTGAATATGATTGAAGCCACGAACAAGCCAAGTGCCACTATGGCTAATAGCTTCCTATATGGAAGACACTCTTCGAAGAGAGGATTCTAGTTTCATAGTCGGTATCAAAGATGGGTTTCTCCTTCATGACAACTTCACTCAAGGCTCTCACGTTGATCGATTGGCTCGGTACTTCACGCATGTCGCCAAACCTTTAACTCGGACCTCTCGTAGTGACGCTTTGTCAAACTCCGGGGCTTCATCAAATCATTCGCAGAAAGATTCCGTGGTTTTCGCCATGTCTTTTCCATGGAATGGGGCTTTATCAAGTCACACCTATCTTCGAAGAAAGGTCTCGGTCACCTCAACAACTCGTCTTGGAGTTTCAGCTTTAGAACTTGGCATATGGCAACTCCCTCGCATCATCAAAAGTTGAGAATTGGGAATCTCCTCATATCAAGCATTTCACAAATCACAACTAACTCCAAGCAAAAGAGGGTTCATTCATGTCAACATGCTTTGATTCTAGAGCCTGTCGCCGTCGCCTTCAAATGTCCGAGACCGAAAAGAAATTTCAATCGAGACCCGGGTTCAAATCCAACTTCATCCCAAGATCAAAATTGACCTCATCAATAACATGCAATTCTATTCGCGACTAAAGGATATCACCCCACCACCAAAGCTTGTCCCAAACAAATAACAACACATATATCCCCTCTCATCACCATGCATCCCCACAAAAATCTCCCTGTGGCTCATGTAGCATGCACAAAACTTGAATCAATAGGAAAAATCCTAAGTGATTGAAAATCATAAATCGTAATTTCCCGGGCCAAAAGCTTAGTGCCAAGCTGCGCGCATCTTCGAAAGCAAATAAACGCATCATCTCAGAATCATTTTTGGTTCTATGCATGCATCCGCCATCATGAATGCCATATATGCATCTTCCTCTTCACTAACAAATGCAGGAATTCAAACGTAATCCCCCTTTTCGGCAAGGATGATCTTCACCAAAGACGACCTCAAATGGATGAAAACAAATTCCCAACATCCACAAACATATGAAGACCGCCCAGCTAAGGTTGTCTACAAATCGTCAAGGACGCCAAGTTCTCCAATACAAATCGGCCGAGATGCTGCATGTTTCAAACGCATTACCTGGGCCAAGGACGCCAAGTCCTTCCAATACAAATCAAAGCCAAGGACGCCAAGTCAAATCGGTCAAGGACGCCAAGCTTCCAATACAAACCGGTCAGGACGCCAAGCTCTCCAATACAAGACGGCCTGGAGACGCCAAGTTCTCAAAATGCAAATCGGTCAAAGATACCAAGGTCTCAAATACAAGACGGTCGAGACGCCAAGTTCTCCAATACAAATCGGTCAGTGGACGCCAAGTTCTCAAATACAAATCGGTCGTGGACGCCAAGTTCTCAAATACAATGCGATTAGAGACACCAAGTTCTCAAAAGCAAGAAGTCCCAATGTGAAGACAAGCTCAAAAACCTCTACAAGTTTGACGATCACCAAGAAGATGCACTAACCAAACTCCTCCTTCAGTCAAAATGCCTCCAAAGACAAAGAAATCGTCGCCAGTAAACCGTCCCACGAACGGCAACCTAACAACTCTTCATCAACATCACCGTAGCCTCGCCTACTAAGTGTAAGCACAAAGACAGTATGAAAGCATATCTTAATCAACTACTTTTCTAAAAGAACATTATCATCAAATCTTAGTGGCGACTTCCCAAAAATAGTCAAACCTCAAATACACAAACCATCAAAGACCATCCCTGCCTATTTTCGAACTACGACCGGCTTGATTCCCTCTTAAGGATACGTAGGTAGCCTATCATTAGGTCCAGCCACTCGACCAAGACGTGTCATCCTTTCCTTCGGCAGCAGACGTAAACCGATCCTCTTCAAATGAAGTCCACTAGAGGACCATCTATCCTAAAACGCCATCATCAAGGTTCGAGGCACCTAAGACGCCATCATCAAGGTTCGAGGCACCTAAAACGCCATCATCGAGGTTCGAGGCACCTAAGACGCCATCATCAAGGTTCGAGGCACCTAAAACGCCATCATCAAGGTTCGAGGCACCTAAGACGCCATCATCAAGGTTCGAGGCACCTAAGACGCCATCATCAAGGTTCGAGGCACCTGAGACGCCATCATCAAGGTTCGAGGCACCTAAGACGCCATCATCAAGGTTCGAGGCACCTAAGACGCCATCATCAAGGTTCGAGGCACCTGAGACGCCATCACCAAGGTTCGAGGCACCTAAGACGCCATCATCAAGGTTTGAGGCACCTAAAACGCTATCACACACAACACGAGGAAAGCGATAAATCGCAATCATCCCTTAAGGTGACTTCCCAAAATAGTCAAACCATAGGGCGACTTCCCAAAATAGTCAAAACCTTAGGCGACTTCCCAAAATAGTCAAACCATAGGGCGACTTCCCCAAAATAGTCAAAACCGTAGGGCGACTTCCCAAAAATAGTCAAACCCTAATAAAGGGCTACTTCCCCAAAATAGTCAAACCATAGTGGCGACTTCCCAAAAATAGTCGACCTTAGGGTGACTTCCCAAAAATAGACTTCAAATATCATAGGGCGACTTCCCCAAAACAGTCAGATCATAGGGTGACTTCCTAAAAATAGTCAAATCATAGGGCGACTTCCCAAAAATAGTCAAACCATAGGGTGACTTCCCAAAAATAGTCAAATCTTAGGATGACTTTCCCAGAAACAAGAGCCAAACCATAGGCTTACTTCGATTCCAAAACAAGTGAAAACCTTAGGGTATACTATCCCAAAAAGGTCACCTGTGATCGAAGTGGTCATTCCTATCCCAAAACAGAGCCAATGTACAACTCTAGCCACTCGACTAAAAAGGGTCACTCTTATCCTGCCAGAAATAGTTCCAAGAATCGATTAGGATGACTTTTCCTAAAACAAATAGTGGTCGAGGCACCTAAAACGCCATTTCACCCTGTGGTCAAAAGACCCGAACTACGGCCGGCTTGATTCCTCACTCTGATACGTAGGTAGCCTATTAAAATAGTTCCAGCCCACTCGATCACTTGATCATCCCTTGCCAAATATGGAGCCTTACTTTTATCGACGACCCCCGCTTCCTTCGGCAAAGCGCCTCGTGCCGCCGAGGGGCTACCCGTAAGTGCTCCAATTTGAGATTGGTAGTTTTTTCGTTAGAAAATTAACTACATTTATAACATTTCTAACATTTCCTAACAATCCTAACTTTTCTAACAAAGTAAGGGTAAAAGTGGGCATTGCCATTTAAAGATTAAACCAAGGAAAAGGAATCCTAAAAAGCAAAAGAAATGGAAAAAACCCGAATTGGTAAGTTGAAAAACAAACTCTTCAGCTTGAATTTAAAAGATTATTCTTCTCGGCTCAAAAAGCCAAGATCAGAAAGGTATTTAACAAAGGCACGCCAACGGAACCCTCCGCGCGGATGGGATTTCAGACCACGAGTGGGCCTATAAATTGGAACCTCCTCTCTCGGCTTACACAACACAAACCAAGCCATCCCCGCATGTAAATAAAACATCTCCGAAAAGAGAAAGGGCCAAAGTTCCGTTTGTAGACATGAAATGATCACGAATGAAACTCGGCGAAATATAGGGAGAAAACAAGGTGGGAATTCACTTGAATTGCCACTCGTAGCAAGTATCAAGGGGGATCCCTAGCATTCATTCAAGGCCTCGAATGATTCCTATTATCAAACACTCATATATTCAAGCCAAAGCCTCAAAATACAAAGAAGATAGGTCCAAGATAATGGCGAAATTCCTCCACAAGAGGCACCATCTCATTCAAAGAAAAATTGAAAAGATGAATAGAGGGATCCCAAAATTTTCAAAACCCAAAAACCATTTTCGGTGAAGGATAAAAATCCCCTTCCCAAGCAAATGAAATGCTTAGTCCTAATGTACCCCAAGGATGGTGAAAGTTAATAAACTAACTAATGAAGACTCGTTTTTACGAGGCGTTCCGGGTGCACACTAACCATGTTTTTGTGCCATCTGCCTTGCTAACTTGGTACCGAAGAAAAGGAAAAAAATGTCTGGGCCCACACGTCCTTCCCGACGCGTAATATGTACAATTCATCGAATCAAATCTCCGGAGAGAAAAGGAAGGGGATCACGCCATTAGTCGCTCAGAGCCACGCGGCACCTCCGCCATCACCGCCGTACGGGGGCTACCATCCCTCCTTGACCTCTTGGCTCCACAAGTAGGGGTCACCCCGCGAGCCACTGGCAGCTGTCGAGGGCCGCAGAAAATATACAGGATGCAGAGCTTGACCTCGAACGGTAGGCCGGGTGCGGCGCTAGAGGCCGTGATCCCTTAATCCCATGGTCGCATTCAGTTGTAACTCGGCCAGCGGACATAGTGACGACAACGAAGGAAAAGAAATGCTCGGATGAAGTCTGGACATGCATACGCACTTATATGGACGAATACGTGAAGAATAATACAAACGGAAGGAAACATACAGAGGAGACATGCGGCGAGAAGGCGGTAACCCTCGGGGATATGATCCTTGGAAGTCGGGATGTGGCCCACCATCGAGCATACTCCCCGTCGTGTACGTGTAGCTCCCGAGGACGTCGAAGTGACGGGGCAAAAGGCAGGGGAACCCGTGTAGGCGGAGAGGAGGTACTAGGGGCTGATGAACTCGAGCGAAGCGAGAGGCTGAGTCACGAAACGATGCGATGCGTTCCATCTACCCGCGAGAAGGGACCCATCGGTCGAGGCGAGAACTCTTCATAGGAGGCCCCATGACAACACAAGCCGCAGCATCACCCACCATAAGACTAGCATAATCGTCATCTAGAATGGAGTGGGTGGGGTACATCGCCCTCGGTGGATCCGCTGGCACCATATATGGTAGTCTACCCCGGCCATGCTGTGGGAAGACTTGCTCACCAAGATACATAACATCCCCCTCCAGAGATGCCAACATCCTCTGCATCCTAGTGGCATCCCAAGCCCGGTGCACCTCCCTCTCCAACAGGGTCCATGGATAAAGACCTAGCCGCTCATACTCAAAAGCATCCAGCAGGGCCCGCGCCTCTGCAGCCGTCAGGGTCCACTCCTGATCCTCATCCTCATCAACACTCCGATTGGGGTGGCTCCACCTCCTGATATCCGGGAATAAAGGGGTCTGGCTCTCCAACTAAAACTTGTACAGCCCAAGGACAATATAGCCCCATATCTGCACAAGAAAACATAACGGATTCAGTATGGATTACAGGCAAAGTATACCAATAAAGGACAGAAAAAGAATCAAGAACATACCTCCCAAGCATAAGAATACCCCGACAAGGTATCCCTAGTGTGCCTACACGCCTCATCCATAGCGTGATAGCAGAAGGCCAGCCCCGCTGAGCCCCAATCATATGTACTCACCTCATCCAGATTCACCAACAAACCTAACAGAGAAAGACGAGCCGTAGAAGAGTGGTTCGCAAAGATGGTCTCAGAAAGAATGTACTAGAGAGCACCCCTCACCAACCGATCAGTAACTGCATTCGACTTAAGAGCATAATCCTCAATCTGACGCCGAAGGGGTGTCAACTCAGCAGCAAATCCCTTAACCTTGTTAGGGGCAAAGCCGATCAACTGCCTCCACACAGTAGGGCTCGCAGGCTTGTAACCCGCAGTCTTCGGCATGGGAACGCCGGCAAACTCTAGCCCCGTGATCGCAAGGAAGTCCGTCGGAGTCATGGTTGCTTCCCCGAAGCGCAAATGAATGGTGTGGGTAGTATCCCACCACCTTTCCCTGATCGCCTGAAGGACTTGGGGAGTCCATCTCATCCCCTGAAGGTTATCAACAAAAGTTAGAAGCCCCGTTTTGGCCACCCTATCTCGAACACCATCAAGATCCTTGATCTTGTCCCACACAATTCTAGCCAGTTTTGGGCTCCCACGGCAATTCTTCGTCGGCCTATATGACTGCAAAACAGAGGAAAAGCAAAAAGGGCAATGTTAGAAATCATTCCCTGGCAAAAACTCAATGAAATAGAAGAAAATTTTCATTGGGGCATTTCATCGAACACTTGGCGCGCGTACAAGAAAAGCTTGCCCAAAGATGCAATTGATGATCCGAATCAACCTCTCCTACAATCCATGATATGTAGGAGACTCATGCGCACACAATGCAACAACAAGCATCCAACAAAATGCACAAAAACAATACATGCAAGAAGGAACCTAGTTCTAAGCATAGACAAGAACAAGAGAAATAGCCATTGATGGAATTTGAATTCAAGAAAAAGTGGGTTCAAGCTCAATGCAATATGAGAAACAAGAGGTGGGAAAGAAACTCTTACCAAACCTTCCCGAACGGCGGTGGAGATGTGCACGTGCCTATCGAAAGTGAGGTTGTCGCGAGAATAATCTTTTCCTAGCAAATAACTCCCCAAAATTGGAGAGAGGAAGGATTGAGAGTTGATTGGAGGGAGGAATCAATGAGCAATCCACAGAAAGTTACAGAGAAAACGACCTTGGCTCGAGCTAGGGAGGAAATTTGAAAAGGATGTTTTCAAATTAAAAGAGGAGCTGCTGTTTTATATTAGCCCCGACAGTACAAATCTCGCACGAGATAAGATGTCTCGCGCGAGATATGCCTTCGGGAAATTGACAAAATTGTCCCCGACAATAAGCGTCTACGCAAAGTCAAAGTTCAAGATTTTGACACATTTACCCTTGTAAATGATACACTAGCAAGGAAACGTGGAAAAATCGGCACCGCAAGTCACGGAACAAGCCAAACGTGACATACGCACGATCACCCGGTACGGCACCAGTCGCCCGAAAACCAACTGATCCAAAAATCAACTCAATCCACATGATTCAGAGCGCAGAAAGGTGAATCATCAAATTAAAAGCCCAGTCCAATGCCCAGATAGGTGGATCGTCATCACAAAAAGCTTGGTCCAACGCCCAGACAAGTGGATCGTCATCAGAAAAAGCCCGATCCAACGCCCAGACAGGTGGATCGTCATCACAAAAAGCCCGGTCCAATGCCCAAACAGGTGTATCATCATCACAAAAGCCCGATTCAATGCCCAAACAGGTAAATCGTCATCCTCAACAGCAAAAAGCCCGATTCAGAGCCCAGACAGGCGAATCGTCACAAAACCGACATGACTCAAAGGACCGGACAGGTGAGCCTTTGTTTTCTAACATATTTCCTCGCAGGTTCGGAGCCCAGATAGGCGAATCTTCAGACAGGCAGGTATATTCAGAATTGGGTCTTGATTTGATTCCTCAGTATGAATTTACCTTTTTAAAAAACAAAATCTCCTCGATTTTCAAAATAATTTTCAAAATACCTAAAGCAGCCTTTTCGTGTTTTGGAGTTGAACTACGTTATGGTCTGATTCGCCGATAGAGATACGTAGGAAGTCGTGCGGCCCGACCATCCCGATGTTCAAAATGATGTCTTTTCTATCGTCGACATGACTTCTTCCATAAGACTTGTCGATGAGGGGCTCTGTAGACACCCCATTCTGAACACATCGGCTCAAATTTATACCACTCTAAGTTTCGCTTTGAGTCAAGAAGTAGAAATCCACCATTTCGTCATGTTTCGTTAAGTTTTGACTAACCACCGTTAGTTTGGGACTAAACTGCATACGAGACAGTGAGGGAAGGACAGAATTGTCCACAGGAGCAATATCTCACGCGGAATGGCATGTCTCGCGCGAGATATTGTCCCTCTGCAGCATGCAGATGACAGTTTCCTCGTCGATTTCAACCTCTTTTCGAGATAAAACTTCATCCATTCGGCCAACCAATAGAGTTTGGAGTCTGGAAGCTTCTTGAAGTGTTTGATCTCATCTTCAACACTTCTCCAACCCCTATAAATACTTGGTGACTTCCAAGGTTCAAGGGACCACGAAATTTCACAACACACACACATTTTGTTGGTTTCTCTCCCTGAAAGATTCCTACAAACTCACTCCAAAAATCACCTCAAAGTTTGTTTGTCAACCTTGTTGATAAACAAACATAAAAATCCAAGTCAAGGACTGAGGCGAAGCTCTGTCCGTATCAAGATTCAATTCTAAACTTGAGTCGAAACTCTACCCAAATCACCTCACGCAAGGTAACCCCTAAATCCCTTTCTTATTGATTGTTAGAGTGGTATAAATCTATTGAATCTAGGATCGGCCTAGAGCCTCTCCAAATCATGGGGACGGTCTCAAAGCAATCGATCCTACATTCCATTTAACCCCGTTAAATGGATCCTTATTTGCTTTTATTTAAAATCTTCTTCTTTTCAAAAACCTCTCTTTTCTTTAGCAAGACCGATCTCCGGATTGGGTGAAATGTATGCTCCTTGACCTACCCATTCCATAACCTAAGCCCCGAACCCAATCTCTATCAAAAAAATGGTTTTTCTATGTTTTCCAAACAATAATATAGGTGGCGACTCAAAAATCAATCACGACGCTCACACACCTTATCTACTTCTATCCCCTTTTCAGACACCATGTGCCCTAATACTATCCCTTCATTGACCATAAAGTGACATTTTTCCCAATTTAAAACAAGATTAACTTCTTCGAAACGTTGTAAAACTTTTGATAAATTTTTCAAACATTCGTCAAAAGAATAACCATAAACAGAAAAGTCATCCATAAAGATTTCCATTATATTTTTATGTAATTGGAAAAATTGGTCATCATACAACGCTGAAAGGTGGCGGGAGCATTACAAAGTCCGAAGGGCATTCTCCTATAAGTGAAGGTACCATAAGGACAAGTAAAAGTAGTTTTTTCTTGGTCGTTTGGATGGATAGGAATTTGAAAAAATCCGGAATATCCGTCCAAATAACAAAAATGGGAATGCTTGGCCAACCTTTCTAACATTTGGTCTATAAAGGGAAGAGGAAAACGATCCTTTCGGGTGGCTTTATTAAATTTTCTGTAATCTATACACATACGCCAACCCATGACAGTCCTTGTTGGGATTAATTCATCCTTATCGTTTCGAATGACTGTCGTACCTCCTTTTTAGGGAAAACTTGCATGAGGCTTACCCACTTACTATCCGAAATTGGATAGATAATGCCCGCGTCAAGCAACTTAAGGACTTCCTTTTTAACTACTTCCTTCATGTTAGGATTGAGCCTTATTTGATATTCAATGGAAGGTTTATGATCTTCCTCTAAATCAATCATATGCATGCAAATTTTTGGATGAATTCCTTTTAAATCATCTATTGTATATCCTATGGCTTTTTAGTGCAACTTAAGCTCTTTTAATAACTTTTCAGTTTCAAGAGGGCCTAATTTAGCATTTATAATCACGGGATAAGTAGAGTTTGATCCCAGAAACTCATACCTTAGATTCGAAGGAAGAGGTTTCAATTCAACTTGAGGTGCTGTAAGTACGCCAATCCAATTCGCAACCTTTTTAGATGCATTTTAATGTAATAAAATTGCATTAAGGGGCGTTTTGGTAAATTCCCGGCCGATCCCGAGACTTTCGGAAACGTTTCATGAGTTTCCCGCGAAGGAAGTACCTTTTGGTACATTATTCATGCCAAAGAACCTCTTGGGAATAAAACCTGTTGTACCTTTTGGGTATTTTCCCGGAATGTTCCAGAAACTGGTTTTCGCGCCAAAAGCGGTTGAACCACCTTGTGTCACGCGACAGCTTGAGGCATGAAAGTGGACACGTAAGGTCGTGCGACACACTAAGGTCACCAACTGCAACCTATAAATAAGACCCTCCCCCTCTCAGAAATGGGATCCCATCTTCACTCTCACCGTTACTCTGCGTAGAATTTGCAATCCGTAACGAAACTCCCAAACACAACCCTCTCTCTCTCCTACCTTCAACCTACCCAATTCCTTCCCATCCAAACCCCTTTCTCAAGCCATAGCACTTGGACCACTTGCATCAATCCTTCCGCATCGAAGTGACGAATTGAAGGGTTCTCGTATCTCGACTAGATACAGTGGATTCGTGGAAGCAACAAGGGTAACGATTCTCCAACCTCCCTCTTCTCTCTCTCTCTTGCTTAATTTCTCATAATTCTAGCATTTACTTCTGTTTGGATCTCGCAATCGGATCCTAGCTATCCTGGATTACCGAATCCCAATCACAATCTCTCTGTTTAACTTGAATAATTCTTGCAATTGAGCTTCTATTGTTGAATATTTGATTGAACTTGGTGTTTGAACCCCAAGGGGGTGTGGATCTACCCATATCCACACTCCCGGGGTCGATTTGGTGTTGTTTCTGTATTTCGATCGTAATTTAGTTAATCGATTAGATTCGTATAGCTTTCGTTGATTCCCGTGTTCATCCTGTTAGTTTCGCAGATGGCTTATGTATGTCACGCGACACCTTCGTCTCCAAGTGATCCCGTGTCACGCGGCATATACGGGGTCACTGGTGCGACGTGTCATGCGACATACATGACCTGTCTGCAGAGACCTCTTTCCTTTGTAATCTGTTTTAGATCATTTGTATCAGGGATGTGGCCTCCCTAAATAATGGGCTCACAATCTGTAATTCTCGTTTCATAATTAATAAGATGCATTTTAGCACACCTTGTTTATTATCAATATTTGTACACACTTTGGATTTATTTGGATGTTTGATTGAAAGACTCGTCTATGGACGAGGCGTGTTGGGTGAACTCTCGGTTCTTCCCAATACGTAACCTGACCCCCGAACTCATGTTTTCTCTCTAAAAAAAGGTTTTCAATGTTTCCTCTTATAATGGCATGGCGACTCCTTTATTTTTACGAAAAACAAATTTTCGGGCGAGCGCACATTCAGTGGCGACTCCGCTGGGGATTCTGCTTGAAAACATGTTTTTCAAGTGTTAAGTGGGTCAAGCTTTCATTTAATTGAACATCTAACACATCCATTTTGTGTGTATTATTTGATAATCATTTGTGGTTCATACATCTTGTTGATTATGAAACTTGTGAGCCCTTTGTGCTTGTGGTCACTTGTTGTGCATTAGTATTTTATGTTGCTCTTGCTATGGTGGAGCAGGGGGCTGATTTGATGATTGCAGAGTTGCTGGTTCAGTGACCATCCAGGTCGTGCGACACCTTTGTCTCTAGATGTCCTGTGTCACGCGACAAAGGGTGGCCACTGAACGTAACATCGAAGAGCGGTTTCCGAGGGCACCTTGGATCAAGCGTGACTCAATTGATTGTTGTTCCCTGTATCTCTTGTGTGAGGGAGTGTGTTTTCCTTTCTTTTTTTTTCAAAATAAAGTAAAAAAATAAAAAAAATCTTGTTTTTTGTAAATAAAGGAATATAGTCATCCGCGCACTACATCACTTAGATTTAGAACCTTCGGGTGCGATTGACGGCATCGCGGACGGCCATGAAATTCGCCTACGCTTGAGCGCCTGAAATCAAACCTAACCCCCTAGTGCGTTATAGGTGGCACCACACTAAACCTTACCCACGGTTGGTTTTTGATACAATGTTTTCATTACAACAAAATGAATTGTTTTTGAAAAAATAGCATAGGTCCTTATACCTTCCCTCAAAACCTCACACCTTGTGGGCATGTTGCCAAATGCAACATGATTTCACGTGGGGACATGTCACTCCCGTGGCGTGTTCTAAACGAGAGATCATGCCACATTGCCAACATGTACCGACAAGAGGTCATGCCGGATTTTTCTTCGAAATTCTTCGAAAAGACCCGTTATGCTACCCAAATTTCCTTAGAAATCTGGACAAACCTTTTCGTTCCATAAAGATGTTAGGGTTTGGTTAGGTATCATTACCTATTATATGTTTCAAAACAAAGCATTTGGTGTATTTCGAACGTTGCGTCATTAGGTTTCCCTGAGGTATAGTTAGCATGAATAAAGGCTTATCCTTTCCCAACTGTATTTAGGATTTAAAAGACACCGATTTATACTTGAACATGAATAAATTTGTTTGTGCGAGTCTGTCCCATTTCTTTTCCTCTCCCGTTACTCGAAATTTCCCTTCAAACACCTTATAAACCCGTCTATACCCCTGCAGCTACGGCGAGTTGGGTCCGTTCATCCATCCCAGGAGCTCGTTTAGTCCGTGTTCAAGCAATTTCAGTTGGTGAAGAATCAGAAATGGCCGGGAACGGAGATGCATTTTACGCTCGGTCAAATTGGAGGCTCAGTAATAATGGGTCAGCTAAGTTTGAATGATATGACCACAGATGAATTGAGGGCAACGTTGGAAGCTGCTTTAGCCCGAGAGTGCGAGGCCTGTCTGTTGGCTCAGAATGCCAAGGCTCGTGAAGAGGAAGCTCATAACCGCTTTGTGGAAGCCATGAGATCCAAAGGGATTGCGATACTTCGTCGAGAGGACGGTTCCTATGAGGAGATCACAGAAGACAACCATAATGAGATTGGATCCGCTTCACCTGCTCGGCTATCCGGCCCCATTACAATGCGATGCCTCCTCCAAGTAAGCTATGCCTTACGACCCAATCAAGCGTCATCTCCCTGGAATGTTTGTGAGTGACCAAGGAAGGTTTATTCTCCCATCTCCCCGAGGTGTAACCGGGTTATCCGGCAAGATGCTAGCAAGAATGGTGGTCAAGCATCAAATTTCTTCGATCTCACCGCCTCCCCCAATCCCAATGTCCCAAAGATCACAATCTCGGTACGGACCGCGATTTCAAGCGGGTTATCCCCATCCCGAGTCCGTAGTTTATCCAGCGGCTTCGAGAATTCGCCAGTCGATGTATCGGCTTTCGGGGAGATCAAATTTGTCAAGACAACATTCCAAGATATCGGCGGTTTCGAGACCCAGGCGGTGTCCTCAACCGGCATTGTGCTCTGCCCTTACTCGGCATTTATATGGCTCCACTCCGTATTCCGCCCCATGTATCGGTACGGAGTTTCTCTACTCTTGGTCAATTCGGGTCGATCATCGCAGAACAATTCCCGAGAATCCTAGTGTGCGGTTTAACTTGGGTATGATGTGTATGGTAACGAGAATCCCCGGTTCGGTCGGCATGTTGGACGAATACAGAATCCCCAAAGTACTTTTGGTCTCCCACGGCTTTGCCCATTGGACCTAATTCGAGTTCCTCGGTTCCTTCATCGACGGTGGCTCCCACTATACCCCAGATTCCGAGTTTGGCTCCGAAGTGACAGCTTTGTTGAAACAGATGCAGCGACAAATTGATAAGTTGGCCAGTAGGTTCCGGTGGTCTTAAGGTTGTGGATCCTGCCCAAGTAACGCCTTTGCCGCACAAGTTTAAAATGCCAAAAATGGATTTCGATGGTACCGCCTGTCCGAAAACTCATATAGATACGTATGTTATGACAATGGGAGCAATGGGTTGCACTCCCGAGTTTATGGCGTCCCACTTCCATTTAACCTTGAAGGGATCAGCACTCACGTGGTTCCTGGCTTTGAAGCAAGAGTGTCGCTCTACGTGGAATCAATAACAGAAACCTTCTTGGAGAAGTACAAAGGCAACTTGGAATGGCATACTACTCGGGATGATTTGGTGGGAACTATCCAGAAAGTTGATGAGTCAATTACAGAATTTTACAAACGGTGGAACGCCAAACTTAATGAGCTATCGGAGTCGATACCCCTCCAGGACCAAAAGGATATTTTCTTGTCATGTATTAAGCCAGTGCTCAGAGAAGCCATCGGGAAAGGTTGGTACCTAGATCTACGAGAGATGGTGGGAATTGGAGCTAGGAGAGAAAATAGATTGTTCAATCAAACCCCAAGTGAAAACGTCGGTGGCAACAGTGGTAGTGGAGGATACCGATACCGAGCACCCACCCCTGTTTCAGCAATGGTGCCGAGGGGAAGGGAAATGACCCAAAGACAACAAAGATCAACAACCTACGAGAGGGAGGCAATAATGTACGAGAATGCAGTGAGGTTTCAAACCCTAACCGCAGCCGAGATTTGATGATTTGGGTATGTCCACAGAGGAGGTTTTTAACGGATTGCTTCGTACCGGTATGATCAAGCCATTGGAGAATTATAGTCCTGCTCATCCTAATCCCCATATGGACGCTAGCAAGTACCGCTAGGTTTCACCGGTTCCTCGTGACACACCATAAATTCCTGCATTACCCTCAAAAAGATAATTCAAGGTTTGGTGGATGACAAGAAAATTGAGAAATCTCCTCGCCCGAATGTGGTCAATAATCCTCTGCCAAACAACAACGTGAACCTTATTGACGGTGGGCAAGATTACTTTGTTAATGTAATAGAGTTTGAGAAGTCAATAGTTGGAAATGATAGCAATGGTTGTAATGAGAATGTGGCTGATGTAATCTCGTTTTCTGGTGAAATGAAAGATAATTTTTGTTATGTCTTGTATCTTGATGATCTATATGATTTGAATAATGCTGCTGATTTTGACGATTATGAAGAACATGTGGTTGCCAATACTATATCCTCCATGACTCTTAGAGAATCCCCAATTTATCTAGAGGAACTCAGGATAGCGGCCAATGTAGAGGCTCCTTTGTCCATAAATGAGATAAGGCAGGCTGCATGGCCTTATAGCACTCGTCCTGTTCCAATTTCGCTAGCAGAGCTCAAGGAAGCCAGCAGGGAATTTGTAGTTGATGATCACCAAGATGTTAATCTGTTGACTCGGTCAGGGAGAATGTTAGGAGTGAATAATCCAGATCCATCGGGGAAAGGTAAGGCAGATGTGGTCCCTAATCCTCAATCATCTCAGAATCTTCTGGTCGGCGAGAAGACGAAGAAGTTCAAGAAGACCCGATCCTAACGCAGTTAAAGAGAACACAAGCCGACATCTCTTTATGGTCTTTACTCACATCCTCCTACCCTCACAAACTGAAGTTGGAAGAGGCCCTGTCCAAAACGAAAGTATCAGTCAATGCCACCCCAGACGAAGCATGTCAACTGATTGGGACTGCACAGTATGGAAACATCATTACTTTTACGGATCTCGACTTGCCTGCTTATGGTGCAAAACATAACGAGTCCCTACACATCACAGTGCCCTTGGAAGGACGGCGGATTCCCCATGTGTTGATAGACAATGGGTCGGCTATGAATGAGCTCCCAGCCAAGATGATGAGTATGTTAGACATCAATGCGCAGAATCTTAGACCATCCAATCAAACCATAAAAGCCTACGATTCCACGTCCAGGGCAGTATTGGGAATAGTTGCTTTAAATTTGATGTTTGGGGGTAAAGAGATGATGGTCGAATTTCAAGTTATCGATATTCCGGTCACATTTTCGGCATTATTGGGCAGACCTTGGATTCACGAAATTGGAGCGGTAGCCTCCACTCTTCACCAGTGCTTAAAATTTGTACAAGATGGGGTGCGACAACGATTTATGGCGATGTTGTTACGATTGGGGAAACCAAAGACCAACACCGTACCGCAATGGAGATCCAAGCTCGACCAGAAAATCCGATGCTCGGCGGATTCACAATAGAGAAGCCTAAAGGACAGTTCCGCACCATAGATTTGAAAGACATCTTCGAGACAAGATTCCTCCCGTGCGAAAATGCTAAGAGGCATGAGCTATATCCCTGATCCAGGGGGGCCGGGAAACGCCAACAGGGACCGTGCGGACTTGTGTTGCCCGGAAGCTAAGAGAAACAAATCAAGGCACAGGGTATCTTTGTGACCAAAAGAAGATAAGGCGTATGACAAGATCGAAGTTTTCAAAGAAAATGACCTCGCCGGCTGGTAAGAAGTACAAAAGCCCGAGATGCGCCCATACAATTGGTCCACCGAATAAGCATTTTGTCAAAGAAGATGGAGATATGTTTGTTTGCCCGAAGCGAGGTTGAGCCAAATGGAAGATCGGGTGAAACGGTTTGAAGAGTTTGTTTTGGATGAGCCACGACGATATGCAAGATCCCAGCGGTGCCGACCTGTGGATATTGATGGTGACTTGGCGGATTTGTTTAAAGAGCAGGGCCGTCGAGCCCGAGGAGCCGAGAGATTTGATTGACTTTTCCTCTGATAGCGAGGTGGTGGCTATGATAGAATTTGAAAAGGAGCCAGTTGCAGAGCTAAGCATGTTGGAGACACTGGCATAGAGACCTCTACAGAATTGGACTTCGTTCCGAGGACCAATCGCTGACAGGGAGACTATGATTGAAAAACTTGGGCTCAAGCCTCGTCCTTGTCCTTACGAGTCCAAATTTGTTCCTCGTGTCCTGATTCGGTCTCCTGAATCTCTTGTTATTGAATTCGAGTCTTCCGACCGGTCTGATGTCCTCACGACAGAAGACCATCTTCGAGTTGTAAACACTGTGTTTCCCTATGCTCTGAATAAAATGGTTGACCTTTCTGAGTATCCTGTGATTGAAAATCTAACAATTGAATGCTTAACAAGAAATAATCATCAAGATTTAAAAATAATTAAGCCTAATTCAATTGAAGATAATGCAGACTTAATAGACGAGCAAATTTTAGAAAATGATTCAAAGCAGGTTCTAGAACAAAAGGAAAGCCGGGCCCAAGCTGCCGATGAGATATTGACAACGGTGAACACAGGAGCAGTAGAAGAACCCAAAGAAACACAGATTGGTAGCTTCTTCTCCTGGAGATGAGCGGGTTGCCCCAGTTGAACTGCTTAAAGAATATATGGACGTCTTAGCTTGGTCTTACAAAGATATGCCCAGGCCGGATACTTCCATCGTAGAGCACCGGATTCCTCTCGATCCGTAAATTAAGCCGATCAAACAGAAGTTGAGGGCGGATAAAAGCCGGAGTGGTCCTTGCGGGTGAAAGAAGAAATCAAAAACTCCTACGGGTGGGCTTCATCAAGGTAATTGAATATCCGACTTGGTTGGCCAACATTGTGACAGTGACAAAAGCTAATGAAAAGGTTCAAGTCTGCGTAGATTTCCGAGATCTTAATAAGGCTAGTCCCAAAGATGACTTCCCTTTGCCCAATATTGATATGCTAGTGGATGCAACCGCAAACTTTGAGGTCAAGTCTTTCGTTGATGGTTTCAAGCGAGTTACAATCAAATCAAAATGGTGAGGAAGATCGTGGCAAGACGGCGTTTACAACTCCATGGGGTACTTATTGTTACACAGTAATGCCATTTGGTCTCGAAGAATCTTTGGGGCTACTTACTGCAGAGTCATCACTACCTGTTTCATGACATGATACACAAGGAGATTGAAGTGTATGTAGATGATATGATTATTCATTCGAAGGGATCAGATGGATAACATTTCATTGATTTGAGGAAATTCTTCAACAGACTTCGAGAGCACTCCATGAGACTAAATCCAGCCAAGTGCACCTTTGGGGTTATTCGAGGGAAAGTCCTGGGGTATATGGTCACAGAGCGCGGAATCGAAGTAGATCCCAGAAAGATTAAGGCGATCGTCGAAATGAAGCCGCCCGGAAGCTGTCTCTCGAGGTAAAAGGATTCGTAAGATTCGATTACGGTACATCAAGCGGAGTTTGTCAACCAACTAACCTCCATGTGTGAGCCGATCTTCAAGCTACTCAAGAAGAATCAGGAAGTGGTTTGGAATGAGGAGTGCCAATTAGCCTTCGAGAGGATCAAAGCTTACCTCATCAATCCTCCCATCCTTTGTCCGCCTCACGAGAGCAAGCCTTTACTGCTATACTTGACGGTCACAAACCACGACCCATCGGGGCTATGCTAGCACAAGAGAAGAAGGATTCAAAGATTGAGAACGCCATTTATTTCACAAGAATAAGTTCCAAGGTAGTGAGTTGAATTACTACGCCTCGAGAAGACATGCGCGGCTTTAGTGCAGGTGGTCGGAAAGTTAAAACACTATATGCTGTCCCACCCCGTGCATTTGGTTTCCAAAATGGACCCGATCAGATACCTGTTCCAAGGTGATAGAGGCAACATTTCCACCAGATTGGCGAAGTGGACCTTCTTTTTAGCTGAATTTGACATCAAGTATGTAATCTGGAAGTCAATCGAGGACAAGCTACGCATCAATTGGCCGATTTCCCGCATGTAACCTCGAGGACCGGATCTCTAGTTTCCGGATGAGGGATTCTTGCTATAGAAAGCGGTAACAGTGGCTTGATTGTTCTTTGATGGAAGCGGCTAACAAAAGAGGGAATGGCATCGGGATGGTACTGGTAGATCCGAACGATATGCATACCCCTATAGCTATCAAGCTGAACTTTTCAGTTACCAACAATGCGGCTGAGTATGAAGCTTGCATAGCTGGTCTAGAAGCTTCCCTAGAACGACATGTGGAAGAGTTAGAAGTGTTCGGTGATTCCCAATTGATAATAATCAGTGCCGCAACAGAGTGGAAAATCATAGATCCATGTCTCCGTAAATATCATGCTTACATCGCAGAACTTCATTTGGTCAATTCAAGGAAGTTTCATTCCAATTCCTACCACGAGACAAGAACAGATTTGCTGATGCCCTGGCCACTCTAGCTTCTTTGGTAGAAATCCCGGAAGGAAAGTCTATCAAACCATTTAAGGTCGGTAGGCGAGAAAACCCCGCATATTGTTGTAAAATAGAGGTCGAAACCGTCAAGGAGCTGTGGTACAGTAAGATTTTCCAATATCTCAAGCATGGTGAAGCATCTTTCCCCATTGACAAAGAAGAAGATTTGAAAGGTATTCATGCCAAGAGCGTGCAAGCGTTGAAAAGGCTATCAGCTCAGTACGTCATGCTCGGCACCGAATTGTGGAAGAAAAGGGAAGGATGCCCTCTCCTGCTTTGTATCAGCAAGGAAAAAGCCCAAAGAGTAATGGAAGACGTTCATAACGGTGCCTGCGGACCTCATATGAACGCTCGATCCCTCATACATAGCATCATTAGGCTGGGTTACTTCTGGATTACTATGGAGACAGATTGCATCCAATTTGTGCGAGCCTGTGATAAATGTCAGCGATTCTCCAACTTGAACCATATCCCTCCTCATGACCTCTACTGTATGACAACTCCGTGGCCTTTCGCAACATGGGGTATTGATGTCATTGGGAAGATAACTCCATCCGGGAGCAATGGGCACTCATTTGTTTTGTTTGCAATGGATTACTTCACGAAGTGGGTAGAAGCTGCGTCTTACAAAGTGCTCACAGCTAAGAAAGTGGCTCGCTTCATAAAAGAACAGATTTTCTGCCGCTACGGAGTCCCAAATGAGATTATTTCCGACAATGGAACCCATTTCGAAGGAGAAACTGATAGGTTACTCACTGAATACAGGGTCAAGCGCCATAAATCTTCACCGTACAGGCCTCAGACGAATGGTGCTGTTGAAGCCGCCAACAAGAATTTGGAAAGAATAATTAAGAAGATGGCCGAGCAAGGACGAGATTGGCCAGAAAAGCTACATTTAGCATTATGGGGCTATCGCACTTCAATCCGAACTGCCACCGGTGCAACCCCATACGCTCTGACTTACGGAATGGAGGCCGTCATGCCCATTGAGTTAGAGATTCCTTCCCTCAGGGTTTTGCTCGAGAATGAGGTGAACGAGATTGAATGGCTCCAAAGTCGATATAATGAACTAGCTCTGTTGGATGAACGAAGACTAAAAGCCATGGAGCATAACAGGGCATATCAGAGAAGAATGGCCCATGCTTTTGATAAGAAAAGTGAAGCCCAGGGACATCAAGGTTGGTGACTTGGTCCTTAAGATGAAGCCCTCGAATCAGAGCAGTGCATTGGGCAAATGGGCACCTGTTTGGGTCGGACCGTTCCTAGTAAAGAAAATATTCTCCGGAGGAGATATGCAGCTGACAGATTTGGATGGCAACCCATTTCTGCACCCCGTCAACGGCGACAAGTTGCGGAGGTACTATGTATGATCGAGTCTTTCCCCCTCTAAAAAAAAAAAAAAAAATATACATAATAATAATAATAATAAAAAAAAGTGATGATAAATAAAGGCGCAACAAAATTGTCCCAGATGAGACTGAAAACCTCTCAAAAGGCAGTCCATGCAAAAATAAGGGACGCGCCCGGTGCTAAAGAATATACCCAGCTAGACCGAAAACCCTAAAAAGGGCGGTCTAGGTAAAAAATAGGGTTGCACCATGTCCCCCTTCTATCTTCCCCTTTCTTAAACACAAAAGTCGATTGAGTCGAACTACGGAGACCTGAACCCCTTAGTTCTCTTACAAAAGGGGAACGTAGGCAACCACTTGTGGTTCGGTCTAAAATTGCTGCAAAACCTCTTGTCCTGCTAAAATGTGTTTTGATTACAGTTCCAGATCTTTTCAAAGGTTTGTTTGGAGTTAATATTCTTGTTGATGAGTTCAAGCACGGCCCACTTTTTGACTCAAATAACTTGCTGCGAATAAAATCAATAATTTTTTAACATCTATTTCGTCTGCATTAAGTAATTAAAGGATACTCAGTTTCCATACAAATAAATCCTACTCTCAGAAATAGAAATAAAAAAGAGTCTCCTATCTCTCAGAAAAGTGTCTAGAGATTCGTCCCCGCTCCCGAACTCGTTCCTCTGTCCTTCCTCTTCCTCGGTCCCCGGGAGGTCTTAGGCGTAGGAATGTCAAATAAATCGGTTTGAGCCTGTCCCAGTGCGGAATAACGCGTGTCGGTGGTTCAATCGAGACCCGAGTCTCCCTCAAGGCGGCCACTAGCAATCCTCTCTGCCTCAAATGCCTCTCTGCGATCCATCACCTCGGATCATCCCTCAAAGCAGCCCTCCGGATCTCTTGCCTCTCATAGTCCTCAGCGGCATCGCCCATTAACATTGTATGCAGGTTTCCTCGTGCCTCTATATCTACGAGAGTCAGGCGGACGGATAGTCTGCTCCCAGTATTCCGGCGGCGAGTCTCTATAGCCAAGCTGCACGAGACTACGATGCTCCTCATACCAATCCCGGATACTACGTAGTCGGAAATGTAAATCCTCTAGGCTGCCGAAGGAGTACACGAGTGGGAAGAAAGCCCTCCGAGAAAGGATCTGCGAAAAAGCGTATAGCACAGGGCTCGGTCATGGACATCGGAACGGCATCGGTCACCGGTCTCTCCCTCAAAGCTCGGATAATCTGCTGAGGGTACCTAAAACTGTCTGCTCACCAATGATGGGATACGAAGAGGATACATGCAAACCGGGCGGCCAGGACTACTGCGATCCATCCTGAATATCTCTCATGGTTTGTAATTTCCGGGCGGGGATCCAAAAGCTCGAATCGGTGGTCTCGTGCCGTGACAACCTCATCACGCCAACTATCGGCAACCTCGTCCCTCATCGGCTGCGTGGTCGAGTCACCCGGGGCATTGCCGTCAGGCCCTCTGGTAATGGCACGATCAAGCGTAACCTCTCGAAAGAACCACAGATAACAAGTCGGGGCCTTTGTTCCCATGAGGTCGATCCCCCTGCTAGCCTGTCAATGCCGTGGAAAGTCTCAGCCAACAACAGTGGTACAATGTCCATCTCTCCTTGGCCAGATCGAATTTGATGAAAATTCGTACCCCGGTCACCCCTCATTTGCCTGACAATCCCCAACAACGCACTTGAGCAGACTCCAGCATATCCGTAGAAATAGTAAGCCGACAGGGTGAACAGCATGAACATATCCAGAGAGGTAGAAAGGTCGAAACGGCTCGGGGACGGGACGAGACGTAACCTAGCCATCCGAGTCAAATCTATAAACCCATCACCCGAATCATAGGCGGCACACGATCCGCGAGCGAGAGATAAGAAATCCGATAAGCTTGCTCCTCAACCGACCGGCTGTCTCGTGGGAATGCTACAGTCACCGCCTTACCCAAGCCTGTCAATGCCCTAAAGTCTTCCATAGTTGGGGTCAGGTCATTGTATGACAAAGAGAACACATGACGCTCCGAATCCTAGAAGCAGGATACAGCCCGAAGCAAATCCCAATCAACCCTCCAATCTTTCAAGGACCAAATACAAGGCATACTGTACCGCTTGTCGATAACATTCCTATGTTGCCTCAGATGAAATCCCCAAATTTCGATGAAGTCCCGATGAAATTGACACTCCCGGGAAGCAACCTCTTCGTTATAATGTTCCATTGCAGCCAAAGTATCAGTCTTGACCAAAGGAATCGCTTATCTGCCAAATAAGGGCTGCTGGGTTTCTCTACTAAGAAGACAGTGTCTGCAGAATGAAGCCTGAACCTACTTTTAAAAGGGCCTGTTACGAGCATCCCTTAGTCGTGCGACACAATAAGCCAAACAGATATGACATGTCGGGCGACATACTTTGGCTGATAGCAGACATTGTGGAAAAGCCTACTTTGGTTACCCCAGAGCATTTTCCAACTCGCCATTGCCATAACACACCCCTTACCCTCATACACATACCCCTGAAAATACACGGGAGAGGACCCCTACTATACACACCTGTCTGAAACAATCCCAAAACCCCATGCATAAACCTGACAAAGCTGACCTTTAACCCAATAATCGCATTTGCTTTCCCAGAACAGACAGACTCACGCAAACCAAGCTAACATAAATTAATCTTTGCTAACAAGATAGGCTTATTTAGGCATAGCGCTGGGAGTTGTTGTTTTACCCTCGCAGGTACAATAATCAATTGAGTCTCAAAAATTGGCCCTCACACCAAATTGAGAAAGAAAGAGAAAAAGCAAAAGGCCTGTATCTGTGATAGCCCCCAAGCAGAGCTCAGCAAGACCTGCAGCCCCACAATCCCAAGAAAAGAAGCCAATTCCCCGAGCGTAATCCACGCTTGACGAACAAATTCCCAGATACCAGTAGCCTCGAGGCACAGGAAAGAAGCAAAGTCCCCAGTTTCCCAAGTAAAACCCATGACACAAAAGAAAAGTGACAATCAACAAAGACCGTTCAATGACAAAGAACAGAACAGAAAGGAGATAGCATGAGTCCCCTGGCAGCTATACTTATCAGTACAGAACAGAAAGGAGATAGCGTGAGTCCCCTGGCAGCTATACTTATCAGCACAGAACAGAAAGGAAATAGCGTGAGTCCCCTGGCAGCTATACTTATCAACGGCAAGAGCGGAAACGAAGAAGTAGCGTGAGACCCACGACGGCTACGTTTATCCCAAAGAGCGAGAAAAGAGATAGCGTGAGACCCCCCGCGGCTATACTCATCCCCAAAGCAAGAAGAAGAAGTGGTATGAGACCCTCCGGCGTCCACGAAGAAAGCGGCGGTAGTGTGAGACCCTCACGGCAACTACCACGCATCGGGAAGAAGTGGTATGAGACCCTCAGGCGCCCACGAAGAGAAGCGACGGTAGTGTGAGACCCTCCGTCAACTACCACGCATCGAAGAAGTGGTATGAGACCCTCCGAGCGTCCATGAAGAGAAGCGGCGGTAGTGTGAGACCCTCCAGGCAACTACCGCATTAGAGAAGTGGTATGAGACCCTGGCATCCACAAAAGACCCGTTGCGGCATGAGACCCTCCGGCGGCTATAACTCGTCAACAGCGATAGCATGAGACCCTTCGGCAGCTACTCGCAAATACCAGTTGCAGTATGAGACCCTCCGGCAGCTACAACCTTGCATGAAAGGAAGTTACTAGCCAACCACAGTAGTATCGACCCCGCAAGAAGTCACAGGTAAGCACAGTAAAGGTATGAAGACACATTTCTACCCCTTTCTTGCTTGTAGTTAGTCTTGGTTTTTTCCGAACTACGATTTGGCTTGATTCCCTTCTTAAAGGGATACGTAGGAATCCTTTCTCAGAAAGGTCCAGCCATTAGACTCCCCGATTCACCCTTCTAGCCCGTTACCTTATCCCTCTATGCTCATTGGGATTGGGTCTTATTTTATTGACAACCCCACTTTTTCCAAAAGTGACGTTGCCGAGGGGCTCTGTAAGTACGCCAATCCAATTCGCAACCTTTTTAGATGCATTTTAATATAATAAAATTGCATTAAGGGGCATTTTGGTAAATTCCCAGCCGATCCCGAGACTTCCGGAAATGTTTCATGAGTTTCCCGCGAAGGAAGTACCTTTTGGTACATTATTCATGCCAAAGGACCTCTTGGGAATAAAACCTGTTGGACCTTTTGGGTATTTTCCCGGAATGTTCCATAAACTGGTTTTGGTGCCAAAAGAGGTTGAACCACCTTGTGTCACGCGACAGCTTGAGGCATGGAAAGTGGACGCGTAAGGTCGTGCGACACACTAAGGTCACCAACTGCAACCTATAAATAAGACCCTCCCCCTCTCAGAAATGGGATCCCATCTTCAGCCTACTGTTACTCTGCAGAATTTGCACCGTAACGAAACTCCCAAACACAACACTCTATCTCTCCTACCTTCAACCTACCCAATTCCTTCCCATCCAAACCCCTTTCTCAAGCCATAGCACTTGGACCCCTTGCATCAATCCTTCCAGATCAGAAGTGACAAATTGAAGGGTTCTGTATCTGACTAGATACAGGATTCGTGGAAGCATCAAGGGTAACAATTCTCTAACCTCCCTCTTCTCTCTCTCTCTCTTGCTTAATTTCTCATAATTCTAGCATTTACTTTTGTTTGGATTCAGTAATCAGATCCTAGCTATCTGGATTACTGAATCCCAATCCCAATCTCTCTGTTTAACTTGAATAATTCGTGCAATTGAGCTTCTATTGTTGAATATTTGATTGAACTTGGTGTTTGAACCCCAAGGGGTGTGGATCTACCCATATCCACACTCCAGGGGTCGATTTGGTGTTGTTTACGTATTTCATTCGTAATTTAGTTAATCGATTAGATACGTATAGCTTTACGTTGATTACGTGTTCATCCTGTTAGTTTACGAGATGGCTTATGTATGTCACGCGACACCTTCGTCTCCAAGTGATCCTGTGTCGCGTGACATATATGGTCACTGGTGCGACGTGTCATGCGACATACATGACCTGTCTGCAGAGACCTCTTTCCTTTGTAATCTGTTTTAGATCATTTGTATCAGGGATGTGGCCTCCCTAAATAATGGGCTCACAATCTGTAATTCTCGTTTCATAATTAATAAGATGCATTTTACCACACCTTGTTTATTATCAATATTTGCACACACTTTGGATTTATTTGGATGTTTGATTGAAAGACTCGTCTATGGATGAGGCGTGTTGGGTGAACACTCGGTTCTTCCCAATACGTAACCTGACCCCCGAACTCATGTTTTCTCTCTAAAAAAAGGTTTTCAATGTTTCCTCTTAAAACGGCATGGCGACTCCTTCATTCTTACGAAAAACAAATTTTTGGGCGAGCGCACATTCAGGTGCCTCAATTACCTCTTTTTCCTCTTTGTTGGATGGCTCTGCCTTAGTCTCCAACTCTTCAAATTTAGTGTCGCCACTAAACTTTGCTGCATGATTAGTATCTAAAAGCATAGTATAATTTTCTATTTCATCATCATCATCATCATCATCATGCAACGTTCTCTTCCAATCTATAAGACTTTTCTCTAGCGGGTCTTTAGATTGGGGATTCTCTAACTTCTTGCTAATAGATTCTAGCACGTTAATGTTCAAGCAAGGGTTCTCAAGCTTAGGACTTTTCATAAAGTTAAATTCCACTTTCTCATTTCCTACATTCAAAGAAAGGTTACCATTTTTAACGTCTATAATTGCCCCTGCTGTGGCAAGAAATGGTCTACTTAGAATTAGAGGAATATGTTTGTCCTCTTCCATCTCAAGAACAACGAAATTTACCGGGATGATCAATTTCCCGATTTGGCAAGGAACATCCTCCATAATACCCACCGAATATTTAATGGAACGGTCCGCCAACTGCAAAGATATGGTGATAGGTTTTAATTCCCCCACACCAATTCTCTTACTAACTGAAAGTGGAATGAGGCTTACGCTAGCTCCGAGGTATAACATGACATTATCTACATCAAATTTACCTATGTTGCAAGGAATAGAGAAAGTGTCGGGATCTTTTAATTTAGGAGGTAATTTTCTTTGTAAAATGGCACTCACCTCTTCTGTTAATGCAACAGTCTCATACTCCTCTAGCTTCCTTTTGTTAGAAAGGATATCTTTTAAAAATTTAGCATAAGAAGGCATTTGTTGCAAAGCATCGGTAAAAGGTACATTAATGTAAATAGATTTTAAAACTTCTAAAAATTTTGCCAATTGTTTATCATGCTTCGCCTTTACCAACCTTTGAGGGTAAGGTATTGGCGGATCAAAATTTCAAGTTATTTTAGGGAATTCTATCCCCTTTTCGACCTCATTTTTAGTCTCAACCATAGGTGGGTTTTGACTAATATCTTCCTCAATGGGATTGCTATATTCTTTAGGAGGACAATCAATAAGCTTTTTCCTGCTTCTTGTTACTACCACCTTAGCATGTTCATTAAGCATTTTGTTGTGGGCGGCTAGATTATCAAACCTAGAATTTAATAACTTAAAACATTCCCTAAACTCATTATTGATCTTTTCTTGAGCATTTTTGTTTTCAACTACGAAATCTATTAAAAGATCCAATTTTGATTTAGGAGGGGAAAAAGAACTAACATTGAAATTCCGAAATGTAAATCCTGAATTTTGTGTGGATGGTTGCGGGTTTAGAACGTTGTTATTCTTGTAGAAGAAGTTGGGGTGATTCCTCCATTCGGGATTGTATGTATTAGAATACATCCCCCCTTCTGTCCAAAAGAATTGACAAAGTTCACTTGATCACTAGAACTAGTGTCAAGCAAATCGCAACTATCCATACTATGTGAGTTAGACCCACATAGTTCACACAAAATATTTATATTTGCAATGGGATTGACATTAAGATTTTCAAATTTCTTTAAAATCATGTCAACCTTAGAAGAGAGAAGAGTAACTGCATGAACATTATATTTGCCAGGCTTACCTTGCTGTTTCTCCCTCTCGTTTGACCACTGATAGTGGTTCAATGCAATATTCTCAATGAGGTCGTATGCCTCATCGACTCCTTTGTTCATCAATACTCCTCCTGCAGCGGCATCAATGGTCTCTCTTGTCTTGAATATGAGACCGTTGTAGAAGGTGTGAACAATTAACCACTTTTCGAGCCCGTGGTGGGGGTACATTCTGAGAAGTTCCTTGAACCGCTCCCATGTGTCGTACAAAGTCTCACTTCCTGTTTGACAAAAGTAAGTGATCTTCGTGCGGATTTGGGCTGTTTTGCTCGGTGGGAAGAAACACCCAAGGAATGCTTCTTGAACTTGGTCCCATGTTGTTAGTGAGTTTTGAGGGACCGAGTTCAACCATTGCTTGGCCTTATCCTTAAGAGAGAAAGGAAAAAGGCGCATCCGTATTGCTTCCGGTGTGACATTCTTGATACGAGTGGTGTCACAGTACTCCAAGAATGTAGGTATGTGGAGATGAGGGTCTTCGAAAGCAGTGCCGCTGTATTGGTTGTTAATAACCATATGCAAAAGTTGCGGCTTAATCTCAAAATTGGCCGCGTTGGCATTAGGCACAACAATGGGGGATCTAGTTCCCGAGGCACTTGGATTTACAAAGTCCCGTAGGGTCCTAGTAGGTGTTTGTGGCTCTCCTTTCGCCATATGCTTATTTAACGTCTCCTTGAGTTTTGTTAATCTCTCATGAAAGCTTCGTTCGGGTTTCGGATCAAAGTTGTCAAAGAAGATCCGAGCCCATTTCATACACTATAAGAACACTCAAAAATAAGATTAAACGTAACAGATTATCGAAAGTAAAAAGAAAACTAAAACAAAAAAAATAAAAATAAAAACGAAATTATGTAGTAAAGACAAAAATAAAAAGTAAACTGTTGTCCCCGGCAACGGCGCCAAAAACTTGTTCGGTCGAAACCTAACGATTTATTTTAAAATCCGGCAGTGCACTGGCCGCTCCAGAATACAATGCACGGCCGCTCTGCCTTGGTTTTGGGCTGAATGTCCATTTTGAAGCTATCTTTCCTTTCCCTTGCACCCTTAATGTTCCCAAAGCTTTATTTGCCTTAAGAACCTATAGAAAATGTTAAACTATACCAACAAGTGTAAAATCGAATAATTAGAATAAAGGAAGCTAAATTATACTAATTTAAGACAAAAAGAGGATGAAAACTAAGTAAAAACTAAAGATAAGATGCTATAAATGAATATATAAAAGTCATTTATCAATCAGCCACTTCAAAGTCGGTCCCACCAATGTTGAATCGAACCCTCTACACAAGCATGCTTCTCTGAATTGGAGAGGTATGCAGACAATTTCCATCTTCTCTTGGTAATGGGTGACATGCTCCTCAGGATTGGTGCTTCCATCATATAGCTTTATGGATGGTACATCAAATCCTTTTGGGATGTCAACATGTGCTATAGCCGGTACAAAGCGAGATTGATTGTAACATGTTGGCAAGACTTACTGGATGGGCGGAGTGACGCCTGGTACATTCATGACCATGTCCCTTATCTCCTGAAGTTGACTTGCTATGTAGCTACCTGTAAAAGGGTTAATAGTACGAGCAGTATTATCTAAAACATAATTTGTATTGAGATTAGCAAAGGGATTAGTGTTATCTGCGGAGGATTTCATGATGGTATTGTTGGTGAAGGTTGCCCCCTTTGAAGATGTCCCAAATATATTATGCGCAAAAGGTGGGACATAGGTGTTTCCTTGAGAATACATCCCGAAGATGTTAGATGCAAATGGTGTCGACATCGTCAAAGAAGTCATCATCAGCGGAGAAGTCATCGAGATCGGTGATGATGGCGCCCTTCCATGAGATGTTGAAGCCATTGGAATGAATTCATTAAAGGTCTGGGAGCTGCCTCCAATAGGTGGATAGGGGAGACATCATCCACTCCTTTAACTCTTGCTCTCTCTATATCTACATATTCACCAAAGTATCGGTTATTAAGGAGGTGCTACTCTAATGTCGATCCAGCTGATTCTTCATCTGAATGAGCATGTTTTTGATCTCAAAATCAAGTGTTAGAGATGACTGCTTCTTACCAGATCCACAGACGGCGGTGGCGCCAACGACTCATAGCTTCCATTTATCGACTTGTCGATATTGAGACCCTTAGTGGAGACGTTCACACTGCTGGTAGTAACAATGGTTTTGCCGGTGGCAGAGGTTATAGGTTGAGTAGAAATCATAGATGTATGAGGATTTAAACCGATTAAAAAACCAAAGGCCCTTCGGTGGGCGCTAAATTGTTTTGGTAAAAAAACAATGGATCAAAAAGTTAGATCAAAAAGTTAATAAGGAAGGCACAATGGAATATAACCGGTGTATAAGTAGAGCAAAATTGACACGACAATGTAATGAGGAAATCCCTTGAGATAAATATCTCGCCGGCACAAAACCTCGGGAGGTGTTTATGAGCACATACCTTCTCAAACAGTAGTATTGATAATTGAAATACAAATGGTGGTGGAGCTATGGCGGAAAACAAGAGAGTGCGTGAGTTGTGTGTGTTTGGGTTCCAGCCATTAGTCCTTTAAATAGAAAAAAGGATAACAATGTAACTAATCTTCCTAAAATCTCGGGTTGTTTATCTTCAAGCCTTGACCTGGTATTTTATCTGTTGAGAAGGGTCCATAAGTGAAATTACCCGGATCGCGAGCGGAACGCGGCAAGCGGCTTTCGGAACTTGGGACATCACTAAAAAGAGAGAATCACCACACCGTTTTGTATTATGAGCCTAAACTTTGAAAAAGGCTGGTTCAAAAAGGAGGTCGTTTTGATTGATAACCAAAACTTGGAAAAGACTTTGAAAAAGGGGACGTTTTGATTGGTAGCCAAAACTTGGAAAAGGCTTTGAAAAAAGGGACGTTTTAATTGATAGCCAAAACTTGGAAAAGGCTTTGAAAAAAAGGGTTGTTTTGATTGGTAGCCAAAACTTGAAAAAAGGCTTTTTTGGACCAGAGATTGTTAGGTTCGGAGGTCACGTTATGTTTCGGGAAGAGTATATTGAGATCACCCAAATGCCTCGTATGACGAGTATTTCTACCTTTCTCAAAAAGTGTGCGTGTGTGTATGTTTGTGTTGCTTTTAAAAGGGGGGCTTGAATGACAAGCTTTAATCTTGGTTTGAATGACAAATGTTGATTCTGGTAAAAAACGAGCATTTGAATGACAAATGTCGGTTTTGAGTTTGAAAATGGGTTCGAATGACGAACTAGAATCTTTAGTTTGAATGACAAACGTTGATTTTGGTAAAAGAGCGTTTGAGTGTCAAACGTCGAGTTTAAGTCGGAAATGAGCGTTTGAATGTCAAAAGTCAATTTTGAGTTGGTTTTGAAAAGGAGTTCGAATGACGAACTTGAATCTTTAGTTTGAATGACAAACGTTGATTTTGGTAAAGAGGGTTTGAATGTCAAACATCGTTTTTAAGTCGAAAATGAGCGTTTGAATGTCAAATGTCGATTTTGAGTTGGAAATGAGCGTTTGAATGCCAAACATCGATTTTGAGTTGGTTTTGAAAAGGAGTTCGAATGACGAACTCGAATCTTTAATTTGAATGACAAACGTTGATTTTGGTAAAAGAGCGTTTGAATGTCAAACTTCGAGTTTAAGTCGGAAATGAGCGTTTGAAAGTCAAATGTCGATTTTGAGTTGGTTTTAAAAAGGAGTTCGAATGACGAACTTGCGGTTTTGAACTGGGCATTTCGAAGTTACCAATTTTATGAAAAAGGTAATAAATGAGATGCGATCAACAAGTCATTTTGTGACTCGGACATTTGTAATTTAAAATACTATCAACAAACCAAACGGCTTGGACTTGTAAATGACAGTATTGAAAGTGCGGTATCGACGGATCGAACGATCCGGACGTTAAAAATGCGATCGACGAGCCAAACAGCTCGGAATTGTAAAGGTGCATAAAGTAAATAGCAATATCGACGGATCAAACGATCCGGACTTGTTAATGATAATCATGAAACAAACGGTTCGGACGGTAAAAATGTGAATCTACGGATCGAACGATCCGGACGGTAAATGACAGAAAAGTAAAAAATGGGACTTGAACGCCCTTTTAACCCGAAATTACATCTCTTACAAGAGAGAAGATGATTAGGGACTAAAACATATCAATTCCCGTAGACGGCGTTACGTCTACATTTTGAGAATTTCGGTCGGATCGAAAGTAGTGTTTGACGTGTAAATCGAGATAGAAACGAAGTTTAGAGGGAGAGAATGTTACCAATGACTAGGTATTTACTCTTTGGCTCGAAAGGCATATAAGGGATATGGTTTAGTGTTTGAGAGGTGTTTCGAAAGTGTTTGGTCGGAAAACGTGGTTTTCACGCAAATCAAGGCATTTACGAGGCTCGGGAGGGGGTGTAGGCTGCTAGAACCGTGGGGTTTTGAGGAGGGGTAATAAATTTGTGACCTTTTAACTGAATGACATCCTCTGTATTTATAGGGGGTAAATTTGAAGAACAGGCCGGACGATCTAACCTTCAATTTGGGGGGGGGGGTTGGGTATTTTTGAAATTGCAAGGGCTTGATGTGAATTCTGGTTTTTATGAAGAACAGGCCGGACGGCCTATATTTCAATTTCAGGGGTATTTTGGTCTTTTCACCCTTGAATTTGATTGATGTAGATGGGGGAGGCTGTGCATGTGTGCCACGTGTCCCTATGATTCACCAAGGTAGGGTTTTTCGTCCCATTAATCTCGATTTTGACTGTTTTCTAAATAACTGTCCGAAAAATGTCCGGAACGGCCCCGAAAAGTCTCAAAAATTGCATTTTTCGAGGAAAATGGTACTTTTACGTGTGATAATGCGTGTTGAGTATACTTTGGAGTTGAGATGCATGGGGCAGTCCTGGGAAATCTCCTTGACTCGGAAAGAGGGAGTTAACGGATTCTGGTTAAGTTTTAACGGATTTTAATGATCCGAATTTGGGTACTTACAGTAGCCCCTCAGCGATGTCACTTTCGAATGAAGTGGGGTCGTTGAAAAAGATAAGGATCCAAATCGGGGGATGCCTTATTTGGAGAGACCTGAGCGACCAAATGGCTGGACCCTTAGCGAAAGGATTCCTACGTATCCCGAGCAGGAATCAAGCCGATCGTAGTTTATGGGTGCAAGGGCATTTCGTAGGGGCCTCGACCTCTGGGGGAATGATTAGGAGGAGTTCGTCCTGGTTGAGACTGATTTGAAGGTGTCTAGACCTGAGTGTGACTATTTGGAGGCATCTGAACCTAAGCGAGACTGTTAGGGAGGCGTTCTAACCTGAGTGAGACTGTTTGGAGGCATCTTAACCTAAGGGAAACTGCTTGGAGGCGTTCTAGCATGAGTGAGACTATTCAGATGCGTCTGAACCTACGGGAAACTGTTTGGAGGCGTTCTAACCTGAGTGAGACTATTCAGAGGCGTCTGACCTGAGTGAGACAGTTTGGAAGCGTCTGAACCTACGGGAAACTGTTTGGAGGCCTTCTATCCTGAGTGAGACTATTCGGAGGCGTCTGAACCTACGAGAAACTGTTTGGAGGCGTTCTAACCTGAGTGAGACTATTCGGAGGCGTCTTAACCTACGGGAAACTGTTTGGAGGCGTTCTAACCTGAGTGAGACTATTCGGAGGCGTCTGAACCTACGGGAAACTATTTGGAGGCATTCTAACCTGAGTGAGACTATTCGGAGGCATATGAACCTATGGGAAACTATTTGGAGCTAGGCGTTCTAACCTGAGTGAGACTATTCGAAGGCACCTGAACCTACGGGAAACTGTTTGGAGGCATTCTAACCTGAGGTGAAGGCATTCATGCCTTTGGGGATATGGTGGGAAGGATGGGAATAGTTATGTTAAATTGGCATTTTTTAACAATACGAAAGGATTGACGTTCCCACATCGGTGTTAGGAACGGAATGTGATCTCGGGAGAGAATGACACATTGCTAGGGAAAAGCGTCTAGAGTTCTAACAAATCGGTTAGGAACTGAGGAGATTGATTGACGTTCCTTTAGAAGGAGTGTCTTAGGATCCTGCTGGGGAGAAATGTTCAGGCTTACGACGGCGGCCGAAGAGGGATTGTTGTACGGGCTTACATTGACTACCGTTGAGATGGTTGGACTTACGATGACTGCCGAGGAAGTGATTGTTCACCTGCTGGGGGAAAAGATACTCGGGCTTACTATGATGGCCAAAGAGGGATTGTTGTGCGGGCTTACATTGATTGCCGCTGAGATGGGATGGTCGGGCTTACGATTGACGGCCAGGATTTAACCTCTGGAGAGGGGTGTTAGAAATGTCTAACTGAGATTTAACCTCTGGAGAGGGGCGTTAGAAATGTCTAACTAGAATTTAACCTCTGGAGAGGGGGCATTAGAAATGTCTAACTGAAATTTAACCTCTGGAGAGGGGCATTAGAAGTGTCTAACTAGAATTTAACCTCTGAAGAAGGACGTTAGAAATGTCTAACTGGGATTTAACCTCTAGAGAGGGGCGTTAGAAATGTCTAACCGGAATTTTTAACTTTTGAGGAAAAGTGTCAAATTTGGAAAGATGAGGTGCCGAATTGGCATTTGGGTCAAAATGGCCCATCACGTAAAATAGGCCGGATGACCTATGTCTCAATTTGGACAAATTATAAGCAGCCGTCGGCCATTAGAGGAGAAAGAGAGAAAATTTGCATTTTCTGTCGAGAGGAAGAGAGAAAAAATCATCATTTTTCTTCGACCTTTGTTGAAATCCTTGAGAGATTATTGCTATGGAAGAAAGATTGGGCCGGAGGGGTCGACATAGAAGGATCGACAACGAGAGGAAGAGGCTCAAGAGGACGGTGCGAACGACTACTCTTCCTATGGATCCGACCGTGTTTTACAAAGCTCGGGATAGCCATAAATCCAAGGAGGGGATAGCGAGGAAGGTAAGCATCCTCTAAATTCCTTTGAATTTTAGAATTTGAATTCTTGAAATTTTGGAATTTTGACTTGAATTGAGTTAGGATTCTTGGTGCCCGATTTGGGGCTTTTGACCTCGCGATGCCCTTTTGTCGAAATTGACTTTAGTTTAGTGCAATTGACGTTATGGATAGACAACGTAGAAACTTTAGTAGAAAAATTCCATGTCTAGGGGCATTTTCCAAAATTAAAGTGAGTTTAATTTGGGACGGAGTAATTTTGAATGGTTTGAAAGTTCCGATTTAGATGGGTTTTTCGAAATGTTTTGAAAGTTTCTGGTTTGACAAATTTTCGAAATGTTTTGAATGTTCTGGGTTTGACGGATTTTTCGAAATGCTTTGAAAGTTCCGGGTTTGACGGTTTTTTCGACTTGGTTTTGAAAAGTTCCAAGTTTGCGGGTTTTTTCGAAATGTTTTGAAAGTTCTGGGTTTGACGGGTTTTTTGAAATGTTTTGAAAGTTCCGGGTTTGACGGATTTTTTCGAAATGACTTGAACGTTTTGGGATTTCGAATCGTTAATGTTTCGACTGGGACGGAAACATTTTAGGGAAATGAACAGTTAATGAACGGGATTTTGAAGTTTGAACCGTTAATACTTCGACTGGGACGAAAATATTTTAGGGAAATGAACCGTTAGTGAACGGGATTTTGAAGCTTGAACTGTTAATACTCCAACTGGGATGGAAATATTTTAGCAAAATGAACTATATCTTTGTGTTGATATGTTTTTGTGATTTTGGCATGTGCATGTGCATTTTTGTGTACGTTATCCTGTAGTAACATACCTTTGCTGTGTTTACCTGCAGGGGCGAGGGCCGGTTGAGGTGTCCACTACCAAGAGTAGGGGAGATGTTGAGGCTGTCCGCGAGCTATGGGAGATGTTCCCGGATGTGGCTCGTGATGGGGAGAGGAGTCCACGACAGCTAGTGATAGACTCTGGCATGGGAGGCTTTATCAGTGCGGTGGCCGTGGTGGCGTCGACACAGAGGGTGAAGGTGCTCCATGTTGCTTTGAGCGAGTATTGGTGGGATACGACCCACATATTTCACTTCAGGTGGGGGGAGGCGTCAGTGACTCCCACGGACTTTGCCGCGACTACCGGGTTCTCGTTCCGAGGAAATCCTATAGAGTGGTTTTATGGTTTCACCATGGAGCTGCTGTCGGGACTGCTTGGTTTTGACATTACAGATGCCACAGGCCTTGGTATTCGGTACGGGCCGATGGAGGCACATTTGAGGAGGGGGATAGATGAGTATCTGGCTGGCTTTGAGAGGATGACAGCAGAGTGTTTGGCTAGGGGTTTTTTGTGGTTTGCTTTGTCAGCAACCCTATTTCCCAATGCTGACACGACATGTCAATTTTCTTTGCTTGGCTCCCTAACTGATCTGGAGGCCATGAGGGGTTTTGCCTGGGGAGAAGCTGATCTGGCCGAGCTTTTCTTTGCCTTGGACAGGTGTTCCTGGGGGGAGGATAACTCATTATGTTTCTTTCAGTTCGCGCTAGATGTGAGTCACCTTCTTTTTCTCTTCCTTGTCTTGCTTGTACTTGTATGTATCTGCTTTGTGGCTGAGATAACTTTCCTGGTGTTTGACAGGTGTGGTGCTTTGAGGTGTTTCACCCGCATCGGTGGACCACCAAGGAGGCGTATACTCTTTTGTTTCCTGCCATGCTGACTTGGTAGAAGGCGGCTAGGAAGTCGGTGAAGTCAAGGGAGAGTACCCGTGTGACTTATGAGGAGGTTTCTTTGGCCTTGGACCGAGACTTCTCGCCGAGGATCAATTTGACTTGGTGGAGCCGGTTTGATCATTTTGTTGTCCAGGCTTCTAGGGAGGTGACACATCAGCGAAAGCTGCTAGTGGGGCTCTATTGTGACGTTATGAATCTGGGCGAGAGGGTGTCTTGCCAGTACACTCCGGGATCTGGTCCCTTGGTTCTGAGGGATCCGCCTCTTCACATGCAGTTTCCTATATCCATAGTTGGGGAGGAGTTGCAGCGGTGTATAAGTGCTCCAATTTGAGTTGTTAGTATTTCCGTTAGAAAACTAACGAAAGCCTTCACATTCTTAACCTAAACCATAACTTTTCTAACAAAACCTAACTTTTCTAACAAAGCAAGGGTAAGTTGGGGATTGCTATTTGGAGTTAAACAAGGAAAAGAATCTCACAAAGGATAAAATTCCGAAACCAGTAAACTGTAAATAACAGCTGGTTGAGTATTTGAAAAAAATATTCCTCTTGTCCAAAACCTGCAGCAGCACTTAATGAACAGTGCACGCTTCAAAAGGATCCGCGCGGATGGTTTTGAATTTTCCAGAGGCCTATAAATAGAGCCCCTCAGTCTCATTTTTAACAAGAACAATTCATTCACAACAGCATCACTGGCGAAAATATTATAGAAAACAGTGGGAATTCCCTTGAATTGCCACCTTTTTCTTAATCATTTTCCCAAATCTCACCCACTAAACACTCTCAAATTCAAGTCTCAAACACAAATCCAAGAAAGATAGGATACCACCATTGGTAAACCCTCCTTCTCCTTACCTTAAACCTCCCTCATCTATGCATGCATCTCATACCTTAAAGATGTTACTTGCTCTTCCACTTGTTGTTCAAGAGGATCTCTATGGAAGTTCATCTCCATGGAATGCTCTTCCACATTCCTTCTAAAATGTTGTCTTTTATCTTGCATAAAATAGTTGTTACTTGACCTAAAGTGTGGTCACCTTGAAGTTCATCTCCATGGATGATCACACTAAATAGTCCACATTCTCATTCCATGTTATTGGTCTTTACTTGACCTAAAATGAAGTCACCTCGGAATAAATTTCCATGAATGACTATTTTAAAAGGGTCCAAATTGTTTCTTACTTCCTTGAAAGTGTTTTCCTAAAATCAATTTTCATACATAAAATCTTTATTTCAAGTTAAATCTCCCCATCCCAAGCAAATGAAGTGCTTCAAGTCCTAATGTACCCTAAGGATGGCTTGATATAGTAGATCACCACTAATCAAGTTTAGTGATCACTAATCAAAGCCTAAGGAAATGGGGACAAAGCATGGATGAAAATCCCTTAAAATCACATTTTCCTTCTTGAGAATGTTGCTGTCCAGTAGCATTTTTCTAAGACCTCTGTCCATTGTCTAATTTTTTGAACACAGTAAAACTTTGAATTTGGTGTTTACTACAAAATACTTTTTGTAGCCAACATTCATAGCATTACATACATATTTTTACTTTATTTTTTACGTGAGTCTAACTCCCTTTTTAAAATTATTTTCCAAAGGTCAGTTCAGCAGTCTCTGGAAATCCAGATTTCACATCTGTGATTTCCAGAGGGTTTTGGTCCATCAAATCCTCTCCAATTATGAAAATATTCTGCAAAAACCTTATTTAAGATGTTTAACTTTCATTCTCTGACATTCCCCAGATTATGAATTTTTAAAACCCTTAAATTCATTTCAAAATCAAGTGTCCACTGTCTTTTTCATTCTGACAGAATTGACTTTCAACTTCAAGGAGTCTTTTGAGTACCAAAACTCAACCCTAAAATCATACAAAAAATCATGGGACTTGTTTAATGTCTTGCAAAGAGTTCTCAATTTTTATTTTTCTCAGTTTGCATTTATTTTAAACAAAGACACACACACACACAAATGGTTTTAAGCTAGGAAGACTCGTTTTACGAGGCATTCCGGGTGAACCCTAACGTTCTTCCCGGAGTGTAACGTGACCTCCGAACTCAAATCTCTAATTTCGGGCATTTTTCAAAGTTTTTGCCCTTAAAATAAAAAATGGCGTGGCGACTCCCGTTTTGTTGATTTTAAAAAAAAAGAAAAATCGCGGCGGCCCTTAAAAGAAAAGCTTTTGTGGGTCAAACTTTCGTCCCGACATTTGAAACCATTTGTACTGTGTGTGTGTCTGTTTTGCACATTTCGTGTTGTTTTGACTGTCCCGGAAGAATTGGTATCTTGATTGTCGGAATCATGTCCTTTAACTGTTTGAATTTTGTGCCTATGTGCTTATGTGTTTATTTGCTTTCAAAAAAAAAAAAATTCAAAAAAATTTTCAAAAAAAAAATTTTTCAAAAAAAAAATTTCAAAAAAAAATCCCAAAAAAAAAATCATTTTCAAAATTTTTGCATGCATCATCCTCTTTAAGACACATGTGAAAATTTCTATTTTACTCAGAAAAAGAAGATAGACTGCTTGCACACTAGGCGCACTTGGCCTTACACCGCACACTCACGTCCTTAACCAGGGAAATCCCAAAAGAGTGCCCGTTTGGCCTTATTACGCCTCTCGGTGCGAGCACGGGACTACCCAAACATCCCTTGGAGCCTCGTGTCGACCATGCACTTGTCCGTGACACACTTTGTCCGAGACCCGGTTGGTTTTTAGTCTGGTCTGTGTCGTGCCCTGTCTGTGTATACACCTTTCCTGTCAAGCCTTAGTCGGCATACCAAGTCAATATCTTTCGGGGACCCTTAATCAGTCGAAGTCATGCCGGTTTTCCGCCGCGAACTTTGACAAGATATTGACTGGCGCCTTGACTTTGACTTTGACTGGCACAACTTATGCACCGAATCCCGGCATGACACTGAGTCATCAAGGATTAATGATTATTCCATGCCTAATTACGGCCTAACTGACGACGGGTCAAGATCAATTATGGACATTTATCAGTCCGAGCCATGCCGACTTTTCGTCGAGCCCTCCGGACATGATCTTGACCTTTGACGTCAGCTTTGTCCGTAATTTACATCGAATACTCGTTAAGACTAGATTGCCCGCCAGACTTTAGGATCGTTTTTCTTTTCGGTCGGTGGGACCTGCTTGCCCTACGGAACCCTTGTTCGAGGTTACAGGTTGAGGGTCCGCAAGCGTAGTGATGGGGCCCACTAATCCAGAAATTAGAGTAGTCATGAATATCTCGGGCTCGGGATCGTCATCCTCGTCTCCAGAGAGAGGCTCGCCTGGATCAACCGGCACACCACGATAAGGCAAGCCGATATCCGCAAAGAAGTCATATCCGAACGTGAACGCATCGGATCCCTGGCCATGCGAAGATGATCCACCGTGGCGCCAAACATATCCATGTCCATGCAAATCCCCGAGGATGACGTGGTCCGGAGGCAGCTCCATGCCGAGATCTATGAGAGGAGAAAGAGGAGTCTCGGTAGAATGCTCGGAAGGAATAGGGGAAGTCTCCCGCTCTACAGTGCCGGCATGCTCGTCTCGCTCGCCACTGAGCGGCCCACGAGTAACCATCCTCCAAAGGAACCTCTTGGCCCCAATCACCTGTTTCGTCAGCTTCTCCACAACCACAGCCGAGAACTGCACGGAAACAAAAGAGTCAGAAATGATTTGATGCGAAAGAATAGAAGAAGAGAAAGAAGTAGTAAAAAGCCGTACCTTCATATCCGGACGAGGACGGAAAGCTCGTGGGACCCGCTCAGGGATAGGGATCTGCACTCTCAATCTAACCCCATCCTGGACATATGAAAATTCAGATCGAGGGTACCGCACAACCTCCTCCCCCTCTCTCTCAAGCACCTGGGGCGTCCTCAGCCTCCTCAAGATAAATCGTGAATAATCCTCGCTCGCCACAAACCTCGAGAAGTGCTGCCAACTCGATAGTCACCCCAGGTCTCCGAACTCTCAGTCGGATGCATCATATTAGAAGGAGGCTCCATCGGTGCCATCAAAGGCGCACCTTCGTCATGTTGGTGAGTCACCCTCTCCCCCAAGTAATATGCATCACAGGTCAAACCCCTCAAAATCCTCCGCTCCACAGTCCACCTCTCCGCACCCTTCAGCTGCTCAACGTCGAAGCGGCCCCAGGGGTAGAACCTCATCCCCTCATCCGTCTCAGCTCTCATTAAAGGCATGCAATCCTTATACTTATGGGTCGTGCGCCCCCTGGAACCTATCTTCTCCCGAACATGCTTAGTCCAGGAGAGCATAGTCGGATATGCCTCGATGTGCTCCGCCGGCTGCCGCCACATCGTGACATGAAAGAACTCCAGAGCCCATACCTGCAAAAGGTAAAGATTACATCAATTAAGTGCGGAAAGGAACAACGCGTGCATAAGAAAAAGAAAAAGCAGAAGCTTATACCTCCAGAGGGAACTCAAAGCACGTCAGGGAGCTGACAGCCTTTCGACTATACCGATCTAGAGCAAAATATAGCTCTGCCAGCCCGGCCTCCCCCCAAGATACCTCTCCAGCCATCTCCACATCAGTCAATGTTCTCAGCAGGGCAAACACCGCCGTCCCCTCGGCATGTCCAAACAGTTTGCTCGAAAAAGTGAACCACAAAAAGGACCTGGCAATCTGCTCAGCAGCAATCCTATTATCACCAGCCTCATATCTCTCAATGCTCTCCACAATCTTCCCCTGAACCACCGCATACTCCATCCCCATCCCCTTCTTGGGAATGGGGACAAAGCCTAGAAGATCCTGTAACTCCCGATCACTATAGCCGTCTCTCCACTCAATGCTACGTCCCTTAAAGGACAGGCCCGTGATCGCAGCGTAATCAGAAGGTATGACCGTAGCCTCACCCCAGAAGAAATGGAAGGTGTGGGTCACGTCCCACCAATGCTGCGCCAAAGCAAAAATCAAGCCCTTACTCTTGGGGAACTTGATCAACCCCCTCAAACACTCAACAAACTCATATAACCCAGTCTCAATGACAATCTGTCTCGGACTCATCAAATTTCCTCTGCCCAAGACTGGAAGCCGGTCCCACAAGCTAATCACGGCCTCCACTGATCCCCGAGTTTTCAGCTTATTTAGCTGATCCGTCACGAATCGATTGAAAAGAAAAACAAAAATGTCAAAAAATTGCATTTAAAAGCATACACATGCATCATAGACATAAAGTTTTGAAAAAAAAAATCGGCAGCATAACGGCATATAATGGACTTAGCCCCATTTTTCTCGCACAAAAGAAAAGTTTTCAACAATCACCATTCATCATTCATTCATAAAGAAACATGTCAATAACAAGGAATCAACAGGAACAAAATCCTATTCCATTTTTCATAAAATAGCACAAATAAGCAGTTTTTCACATTCATACATTCAATCAACGGAAAGAAAAAGCCCTCCCATTTTTCACAAAAATCATATTTTTTCAAAATAGCATGCATGCATACATTCATATCATTCAATAAAAACATCATCTCATTACAAAAAAAAAAATAGAGAGTCCGTCCCGAATTCGGGAAAATTTTCGTCATCTCATATTTCAAAAATGGCAAAACGCCCAATCTTTTTTCAAACAAAGTGCACATTTAAATTACCCATATACTCACTACAACATGCAAATCATCAGAATCAAAATTCAATGCCAAGAACATGATTTTCGAATTCAAAAAAAAAAAAAAATCAACCAAAAAATCAATTTCAAACAAAAATCGACAAAGGAAATAAAGAAATTCGAAGTATACCGTGCGAAGACTCGGATCAGTGGACCAATGTTGCCACATATCGGGATATGGCTCCTCCGCAATCGACTCCGAAAGTGAGTAATGCCTCCTCATCCTCACAAGCTCTAGCCGCCTCTCCGCGATCGGGCCGCGTCCTTGGCCTTGAATAGCAACTCCCCCGTGTTCCATGGCTCAAAAATCAAAGAAAATCAGAAGATTTCGAAGCTTCTAGGCCAACAATGGCGGATTTCGCCTTCTCTCTCTCGTCTCTCTCGAAAAATTGAAAAGTGGTGAAGAGGGAAGAGAAAAGGCCACGGCCTTTTAAAAAACCTGTCTGGGTTACGTTCCTGTCCGCGCGGACAGGAATGATAGTGCAAAAAGACAGTTTTGCCCTTTAAAATTCCAGGACTCTGCAGTTTAGTCCTAAACTTAACAGGGATAACCAAAGTCAACCCAAGTTAACCCCCTTTTCAAAAGAACTTCCCGGCAGTAAAACGTAAGTCCGATTTCTCCAGCAAAAGTTAACGGAATCCCGTTTCTTTCTTCAATTTCATCAACGGCAGTAAAACGTAAGTCCGATTTCTCCAACGAAAGTTAATGGAATCCCGTTTCTTTCCTCATTTTCATCAACGGCAGTAAAACGTAAGTCCGATTTCTCCAACGAAAGTTAACGGAATTCCGTTTCTTTCCTCATTTTCATAAACGGCAGTAAAACGTATGTCCGATTTCTCCGACGAAAGGTAACGGAATCCCGTTTCTTTCCTCATTTTCATCAACGGCAGTAAAACGTAAGTCCGATTTCTCCAACAAAAGATAACGGAATCCCGTTTCTTTCCTCAATTTCATCAACGGCAGTAAAACATAAGTCTGATTTCTCCGATGAAAGTTAACGGAATCCCGTTTCTTTCCTCATTATCATCAACGGCAGTAAAACTTAAGTTCGATTTCTCCAACGAAAGTTAACGGAATCCCGTTCCCAGCAGCTTTCGAACTACGATTGGCTTGATTCCTCTTAAGGATACGTATGTATCCTACCATAGGTCCAGCCACTCGACCAAAATGGTCATCCCCTCCGGCAGCAAACGTAAGACCGATCCCTTCAAATGAAGTGCACCAAGGACCATCAATCCCAAATCTTTAAGGTTCGAGGCACCTAAAACGCCATCACCAAAGCTTCAAGGCACCTAAAACGCCATCATCATTAAGGTTCGAGGCACCTAAAACGCCATCATCACCAAAGTTTTGAGGCACCTAAAACGCCATAATCATTAAGGTCTGGGGCACCTAAACGCCATCACCAAAGGTTCGAGGCACCTAAAACGCCATCATCATTAAGGTCGGGGGCACCTAAAATGCCATCATCATCAAGGTTCGAGGCACCTAAAACGCCATCATCATCAAGGTTTGAGGCACCTAAAACGCCATCATCAAGGTTCGAGGCGCCTAAAATGCCATCATCAAGGTTCGAGGCACCTAAAACGCCATCTTCAAGGTCCGAGGCACCTAAAACGCCATCATTAAGGTTCAAGGCACCTAAAATGCCATCATTAAGGTTCAAGGCACCTAAAATGCCATCACCAAAGGTTCGAGGCACCTTAAACGCCATCACCAAAGGTTCGAGGCTCCTAAAACGCCATCATTAAGGTTCGAGGCACCTAAAACGCCATCTTCAAGGTCTGAGGCACCTAAAACGCCATCATTACCAGGTTGACTCCTCAAAATAGTCACTCTAGGGTCAACATCGAAAGACCCGAACTACGACTGGCTTGATTCCCATTCGGGATACGTAGGTAGCCTACCATTAGGTTCAGCCATCAGACCAAAATGGTCATTCCTTTCCCCAGCAGTGCGGATATATAACTCTAGCCATCAGACCAAAATGGTCATGTCCTATCCCCAGCAGAGTTTCTTTCAGCAACCGACTGCAGAACTCGCTCACCAGGTTGACATCCTAAAACAGTCACTCCAGGGTCAAAGACCCGAACTACGACTGGCTTGATTTCCCTTAAGGATACGTAGGTAGCCTATCACTAGGTCCAGCCATCCGACCACTTTGGTCAGCCCTTGTCAAATATGGAGCCTTACTCTTATCGATGACCCCGCTTCCTTCGAAAGCACCGTCGCCGAGGGGCTACTGTAAGTGCTCCAATTTGAGTTGTTAGTATTTTCATTAGAAAACTAACGAAAGCCTTCACATTCTTAACCTAAACCTTAACTTTTCTAACAAAACCTAAATTTTCTAACAAAGCAAGGGTAAGTTGGGGATGGCTATTTGGAGTTAAACAAGGAAAAGAATCTCATAAAGGGTAAAATTCCGAAACCAGTAAACTGTAAATAACAGCTGGTTGAGTATTAAAAAAAAATATTCCTCTTGTCCAAAGCCTGCAACAGCATTTAATGAACAGTGCACGCCTTCAATAGGATCCGCGCGGATGGTTTTGAATTTTCCAGAGGCCTATAAATAGAGCCCCTCAGTCTCATTTTTAACAAGAACAATTCATTCACAACAGCATCACTGGCAAAAATATTATAGAAAACAGTGGGAATTCCCTTGAATTGCCACCTTTTTCTTAATCATTTTCCCATATCTCACTCACTAAACACTCTCAAATTCAAGTCTCAAACACAAATCCAAGGTAGATAGGATACCACCATTGGTAAACCCTCCTTCTCCTTACCTTAAACCTCCCTCATCCATGCATGCATCTCATACCTTAAAGATGTAACTTGCTCTTCCACTTGTTGTTCAAGAGGATCTCCATGGAAGTTCATCTCCATGGATGATCTTCTATAAAGATCCACATTCCTTCTAAAATGTTGTCTTTTATCTTGCATAAAATAGTTGTTACTTGACCTAAAGTGTGGTCACCTTGGAGTTCATCTCCATGGATGATCACACTAAATGGTCCACATTCTCATTCCATGTTATTGGTCTTTACTTGACCTAAAATGAAGTCACCTTGGAATAAATTTCCATGGATGACCATTTAAAGGGTCCAAATTGTTTCTTACTTCCTTGAAATTGTTTTCCTAAAATCAATTTTCATACATAAAATCTTTATTTCAAGTTAAATCTCCCCATCCCAAGCAAATGAAGTGCTTCAAGTCCTAATGTACCCTAAGGATGGCTTGATAAAGTAGATCACCACTAATAAAGTTTAGTGATCACTAATCAAAGCCTAAGGAAATGGGGACAAAGCATGGATGCAAACCCCTTAAAATCACATTTTCCTTCTTGAGAATGTTGCTGTCCAATAGCATTTCTCTAAGACCTCTGTCCATTGTATAATTTTTTGGACACAGTAAAACTTGAAATTTGGTGTTGACTACAAAATACTTTTTGTAGCCAACATCCATAGGATTCCAGACATATTTTTACGTTATTTTTTACGTGAGTCTAACTCCCTTTTTCAAATTATTTCCCAAATGTCAGTTCAGCAGTCTCTGGAAATCCAGATTTCACATCTGTGATTTCCAGAGGGTTTTGGTCCATCAAATCCTCTCCAATTATGAAAATATTCTGCAGAAACCTTATTTAAGATGTTTTGAACAACTTTCATTCTCTGACTTTCCCCAGATTATGAAGTTTTAAAACTCTTAAATTCATTTCAAAATCAAGTGTCCACTGTCTTTTTCATTCTGGCAGAATTGACTTTCAACTTCAAGGAGTCTTTTGAGTACCAAAACTCAACCCTAAAATCATACCAAAAATCATGGGACTTGTTTAATGTCTTGCAAAGAGTTCTCAATTTTTATTTTTCTCAGTTTGCATTTATTTTAAACAAAAAAGACACACACACACACACACACACACAAATGGTTTTAAGCTAGGAAGACTCGTTTTACGAGGCATTCCGGGTGAACCCTAACGTTCTTCCCGTAGTGTAACGTGAACTCCGAACTAAAATCTCTAATTTCGGGCATTTTTCAAAGTTTTGACCCTTAAAATAAAAATGGCGTGGCGACTCCCGTTTTGTTGATTTTCAAAAAAAAGAAAAATCGCGGCGGCACATTCATCACACGGTGCAGGCAGGGAGTGCCTCATGTCGAGAACATCATTGAGGATGCTGACTACGACTTCTTTCGGAGGACGAGGCTGAGGAGCCCACAGGTGATGGCCAGAGAGGGTGAGGACCCTGCGCATCCCAGAGATTATCCGCTCCCCCGCACTCGCTTGGCATTCGAGGGCGTTGGTGGTTCTCGTAGGCAATTGACGATTCCCATCCCAGAGCAGGCGAGGCCTCAATACAGAGTTGAACCCAGTGCTTCAGTGAGTATCTTGCGGCTTTTCTGTACTTGTAGTAGCATTATGAAAATGTTGCATCTGTGCTGTTTGTCTATTTTTTTGACGACTTTCCTGGTTTGCAGGTTTCTAGCCGTACCTACGATCAGGCCGTCAAACGGTTGGATGGGATGACTGGTTTCGCCAGGAGGCTCTTTAACTTCCTACGGTGCAGTTCTCGGAGGAGTGTGGTTGTTCATGAGCCGATGCCTTCCCGACCGTATGTTGCGAGAGACTCATCTGCTTCCACGGCTGGTGGTATAGATGTCGGGCGGGGCTTTGGCCAGTTCTCTGGTGAGACTGCTGGATTTGGAGCTCGGCACTCCTCGTACTCGGGATAGGAGCCTGGGGAGTCTTCGGGAGCACAGGCGCGGAGCCATTACTTCTCGTACTCCGACCTTGATGAGTTCGCGAATTATTTGTCCACCACGGATCCGACTGCTGGGGGGTAGTCTGCTGAGTGCTCGGATGACGAGCAGGACTCTGAGTAGTCCCGTTGATTCTTTTAGACAATTGTGTGCATTGTCTATAACAGAATATTGTTTTGTACTTGAAAGGCCCTTGGGGAAAACTTTTTTACATTTTGAGTATTTATTATGATTACTTTTTACTTATTCTTGGAAGATAAGCAAGTAGGCTAATCAAGAGCTGGCAAAATTTATAACTATATGCACTGTTATTTATTAATTTGCTTGTTGCACGAGCCCGGGGCGGATGTGGTGTTGGCAATGAGTGAATTGATCACGGGTTGGTATGTTTTGGTCAAGGCATAAATAGGGCTGCCTTTGGAAATGTCGAGGGACATTGGTGCAGCAAGGCTGCAGGTTTGACTTGGTCAACCTGAAAACAGGCCGGATGGCCCATGTCTCAATTTTAGTTTGTTTAAATTGCAGTCCAGTTTCTACAGATTTAGAAGTCTCACGCTTGTTTTTGAAGCTGAATTATGTTTCTCTCTCAAATACTTGGAGTTTCCTTTGATTTCCATGGCTACGTTTTCAAGGTTGTCGACTCAGATGCAAGAGTGATTTTTGGAGAGGTTCAAGACATGGGTACGGCACCACATGAGGCAAAACAAGGAGTTTTTCGAGGGTTGTTATAGGATGAAGGAGGTTTGGGCTTTGAAGGAGCTTATGCCAGATTGGGACCTTCTGAGAGCTGCGGCTCATTTCTGGGATAAAAGGAGGTACCTGTACAACTTCTCATATATCGAGATCACGCCTATGCTAGAGGACTTTCGGGCTATCCTTGAAGGACGTGAGGTGGAGCAGAGTGTCCTTCCTTTGACGGGCAGCCTGACCATGGTTGAGAAATTGATGTCCCTGATTGGCATTTCGGTTGAAGAAGCTTACGACATGCTGATACCGAATACAAATAATGTTGACATTTCGGGGCTGCCCGATAGATTCGCTGGTGTCGATGGAAGCATTGCTGCGTGGGATGCTTTTGCTCTATGCGTGGTTGCTACTATGTTCACATTCACGTCCTTGGGGGTATGCCACCACAGTGTTCTGGACCTGGTGAGGCAGTGCCGGAGCAGAGGAGATATCGTGCCTTGGATCTTGGGTGAGACATTCCTTAGCATAGGTCGGATGGCGAGCGGTAGATGATACATGTGGGGAGGGAGTGCCGCTATGCTTACTTTGTGGTTGAGGGAGCAGTTGCAAGTGATGCCCAAGGTACCAGCGACATGTGATCTTTGGTCTTTCTCTCGACGACCCTTGGTGATAGGTTGCAGTCAGGCTGACTTGGAGCTTTGGATGGCCGAACTCCGCACACATCGTCTGCGATGGTGGGTTCCTCACTGGAAGTTGCAGACTTGTCGGACCGTTTAGGAGGGTCTCTTCATTGTCAGAGTTTCGGGGCTGTCCCAGTCTTCTTTCTATATTCTATCTTTGGTGCTGCGGCAGTTCGGGCTGGAGCAGGTTCCGTTGACGGGCTTGAGTGATGCCGCTACCTTTGAGGTGTGATCGCTTTTTATGGATGATCCTTTGACTTCATTTCTTTTCATGCGGTTGTGGCAATATGCGTCTTTTCCTGCCAGGGTTCTCTTTCACCGGAAAGGGGGCTCTGTTCTGTCCACTCGGTATTTGAACTGGTACAAGGAGTGTATAGGCGAGACACAAATGGCTTTTCTATGGAGGCGAAGTGAGCTATTGGGCCTTGACTGCCGTGACAGCTCGACTTTGAAGAGGTCCAAAGCGATGGCTAACCCTCAGGATTGTACCGGGGATGATATGGCTGACTATGAGGCCAATGCTAGTCGGATGGCCGATCAGAGCACGGATATGACGACTTGAAGAGAGGCAGCTCGTGATAGAGCTAGGGAAAGGGCTGCGTTGGCGGCAACAAGTTTGACAGAGGCATCGGGAAGGGTCCCAGAGCCAGGTAGAAGGACTATGGGGATATTTCCTATGAAGGCAAAGAATACCCGCCATAGGAAAGGGAAGGGGAGGAAAGACGAAGGACCGAGTACGAGTGACTAGGTTGACCTTGCTGTTCGGAATATCCACCCACTGTCATTGCAGACAAATTAATTTGATTAAGTGTTTTGTTGTTGTTTTGCTAGCATGTAGCGAGTCAGGAGTAGACCGTGCTTGAACTCATCAAATATTGTTTTAACCGTAATGAATCTGTAGGTTAAATTTAAGAGTTTTTTGAAACACAAGCGATTGGTATTGTATTTAAAATTTTATTTGTTTTTGAGACCGAACCAATGATGGCTGCCTATGTTCTCCTTTTACAATTGTACTAAGGGGCTCAGGTCACCTTAGTTCGACACTTTTGGGTGAAATTTGAAAAGAGACGAAAAGTGCGACCCTATTTTTTACCTAGATCATTTTCGGGAATGTATCTAGTTGGGTATTACTCTTTTAGCACTTTGATTTTACTGATTGGCGGTGTATGGGGAAGGAGAGTTGACTCGTGTTCTTCCTCAAACGAAGTATCTATGGAGCTTGCTTCCGTTTACCGGGTTAACGAAAGGGTTCCCGTCCAAATCTGCTAACTTCATGGCTCCTCCGGAGAAGATTCTTTGTACCATGAACGGGCCTATCCAGGTTGGTTCCAACTTTCCGAGGGAATTGGTCTGTGTTGAAGGCTTTTCCTTAAGCACCAAGTCGCCTTCTCTGATGTCTCAGATCTTGACTTTCTTATCAAATGCTCGGGCCATTCTGCTTTGGTAGGCACGAGTATGTTCCATGGCTTTCAATCTTCGCTCGTCGAGTAGAGCTAGTTCGTTGTGACGACTTTGGAGCCATTCGAATTCGTTAATTTCGTTTTCCAAGAGGACTCAGAGGGACGAAAATTCCAATTCAACTGGTAACATCGCTTCCATTTCGTATGTGAATGCGAAAGGAGTCTCCCCTGTGGCAGTTCTGACTGATGTTCTATATCCCCAAAGGGCTAGATGTAGCTTTTCGGGCCAATCCCGACCTCTGACGGCCATCTTTTTTATTATTCTTGCAAGAGTCTTGTTTGCTGCCTCTACTACACCATTAGTCTGGGGTCTGTAGGGAGAAGACTTGTGGCGTGTAACTCTGAACTCAGTCAACAATTGTTCACAATCTCCTTCAAAGTGGGTCCCATTTTCGGATATGATCTCGTTGGGCACCCCGTATCTGCACATGATGTTCACTTTGATGAACTCGGCCACCTTCTTAGAATTCAGTACTTTGTATGATCTGGCTTCTACCCATTTAGTGAAGTAGTCAACTGCGACTAATATGAACTCGTCGCCGTTGCTCCCTGATGGAGTGATTTTGCCGATGACGTCAATTCCCCAGGTGGCGAAAGGCCATGGCGTAGTCATGCATTAGAGCTCGTGGGGAGGAATGTGGTTGAGGTTGGAAAACCGTTGACATTTGTCGCAGCTTCTGACGAAGTGGATGCAGTCTGTTTCCATTGATAGCCAATAGTAACACATACGGAGGATGATCTGTGTCAATGCTCTGGCGTTCATGTACGGACCGCAGGTACCGTTGTGAACTTCGTTCATTAGCTCACTGGCTTTTTCTTTATTTATACACCGGAGGAGTGGTCCTTGGTGGCGCTTCTTGTATAACATACCCCCCAGAATGACAAAATGGGATGCCAAGAATTTCAGAGCCATCATGTTTTTTTTCTTTGATACCTTCTTTGTTTTTTCCATCTTCATTTGTGAAGGAAGATTCTCCATTTTAGAGGTACTGGTAGATTTGATTGTACCAGGGTTCGTCGATCGGTTCATGTTCAACTTCGATCTCACAGCAATAAGCGGGGGTTTCCCATCTGCCTATTCTGAGGGGTTTTAATGATTTCCCTTCGGGAATTTCAACAAGAGATGCTAGGGTGGCCAGGGCATCTGCGAAGCGGTTCCTGTCTCTTGGCAAGTAGTGGAAAGAGATGTCCTTGAACTGAGCAATGAGCTCCTCCATATACGTATGGTACTTCTGGAGGCCAAAATCTATTGTCTTCCATTTGTTGGATACATGATTGATGATCAATGCTGAGTCTCCGTATACTTCTAGTTCTATGATGTTGCGTTCAAGAGCGGCTTCTAGGCCGGCTGCGCAAGCTTCATATTCTACTGCATTGTTGGTTGCTTCAAAATTCAGTTTGATGGCTATGGGAGTGTGCTCATCTTTAGGATCGACCAGGAGCATTCCAATACCATTTCCCTTCATGTTGGCTGCCCCATCGAATAAGAGTTGCTAGCGGTTTGCGCTTGAGTGAGAATATCCTATCATCTGGAAACTGTGGATCAGGACCCTTGAGTTCACTGCTTCGGAAGTCTTCCAGTTGATCTGCCATTACTTGACCCTTTGTTGATTTTCATGTCATGTACTTGATGTCAAATTCAGTCAAGAAGAATGACCACTTGGCTAACCTCATTGATAGAGATGGCTTATCGAAGAGATATCTGACGGGGTCCACCTTGGAGACCAGGAGCACTGAATGTGACTGCATGTAGTATTTCAGTTTCTCGACTACCCATATCAAGGCAGTACAAGTTTTCTCTAATGCTGAGTAGATGAGTTCACTTCCCTGAATCTTTCGGCTCACGAAGTAGATTGCATGCTCAACTCTGGAATCTTTCTGTTCTTGTGCCAGCATAGCCCCAATTGACATGTCTGTCACAGTCAGGTACAAGAGGTGTGGCTTATCTTCATGTGGCAGGCACAGGATTGGAGGATTCACCAAGTATGTCTTGATTTTATCGAAGGTTGTTTGGCGTTCGAAGTCCCATTTGATGTCGACATTTTTCTTCATTAGCTTGAACATTGGCTCGCAGAGAGATGTCAGCTGGTTGATGAAGCGGCTGATGTATTGAAGTCTTCCCATTAAACATTTCACTTCTGGCAGTGTCTGTGGTGGCTTCATGTTGATGATGGCCTTGATTTTCTTGGGATCTTCTTTGATGCCTCTTTCTGTGACCATGTACCCCAGTACTTTGCCTCGCTTAACGCCAAAGGTGCACTTTACAGGGTTCAATCTCATGGAGTGTTTTATGAGTCTGTTGAAGAACTTTCTTAAATCTGTCATGTGCTGCATGTCTGATCCTTTGGAGTGGATGATCATGTCATCGACGTACACTTTGATTTCTTTGTGAATCATGTCATGGAAGAGGGCAGTTGCAGCTCATTGATAAGTAGCCCCAGCGTTCTTTAAACCAAACGGCATGACCATGTAACAGTATGTCCCATACGGAGTGGTGAAAGCAGTCTTGGCCTGATCTTCTTCGGACATCTTGATCTGATTGTATCCGGCGAATCCGTCCACAAAGGACTTTACTTCAAAATTTGCCGTGGTGTCGACTAGCATGTCTATGTTGGGCAGTGGGAAATCATCTTTAGGAATGACCTTGTTGAGATCTCGGAAATCTACACAGCATCTGACCTTTCCATTGGCCTTGGTGACCGTCACAATGTTGGAGAGCCATGTTGGGTACTCAATTACTCTGATGAAGCCGATGCGGAGCATCTTCTCAAGTTCTTCTTTTACTTGCAGGGACCATTCGGGCTTGATCTTGCACAGTTTCTATTTGATAGGCTTGGATTCTGGATCCAGAGGGATTCTGTGCTCCACGATTGAGGGATCGAGTCCTGGCATGTCTTGGTATGACCAGGCGAACACTCAACATATTCTTTGAGGAGATCTGTTAGGGCTTCTTTTTCTGCACCGGCGAAGAAACTGCCCACTTGTGTCTCTTTAGGCTCTTGCACTGACCCCAGGTTCACTTTAGTCATAACCTCTTTGGCAGCTTGGGCTCGACTGTCCTCTTGGTCAACTACATGCTTTAGAACTTCTTTAATGTATTGTTCGTTTAGTGTGTCTGCTTCTTTATCAAGTGAGTCATTATTAACTTCTTTTAAGTTGTTCGTTAACTTATCAGTTGTTAAAGTGGCAATGAGGGGATAATTCGAAAGGTCAAATTTTTCATTTATGACGAATGAAAATACATTGTTGGCTACATTATCATAGTCTTCCGGTGTGAGGCCGTCAGACGACTCAGAGGACTGGATTTTGACAATGACAGACTCAGAGGGTTTGAGACTAGGTTTAGGGAGATATGGTTGCAGGTCCAGTTTCTCTTCCATTTCTGTCTAGCTTGCCCTTGGTCCGGTGAAAGTCACCCAATTTTTCAGTAGCATTGCTGGATGCTTGGTGAGGGTTCGAGGGTCGAGAGGCTTGGATTCTGTTGTCCCGATCATGACGATCACGTTGTTCTCGGAGCCCAGGTCAATCAGGTTTTGCACCTCCATGACTTTTTCGAAAAGATTCTGTAGAGCGGGTCCACTGAGAGCATCTTCCACGAATTCTGGTTCCTTCTATTTTAGAGTTACTATTTCGAATGTGGCCTTAGAGGCTGACCTGAACAGTCTGTTTCCCATGAAGAGTGTCTCGAGCTCCTCCTCTATGTCTGGGATCCCCTTAAATGAGTACTCATGCTGAACTGTGGTGGCAACTGGTCAAGGTAGAGCAGTGATGTCGAGGAATGCTCCCCTTATCGGATTAGCTTTGAGTCCTCTTAAACGCTTGAGGTCCTGTGCCAGCTTTTCCATCCTTTTTGTAGTCTCTGCACTGACTATTCTTGTTCCTTTCTCATCTTCATCAGTTTCACTGTCGGTCCCCTCAGTTCTGCTGTCGGTTCCCTCAGTTCTGCTGTTGGTCACCTCAGTTCTGCTGTTGGTTCCCCCAGTTCTGCTGTTGGTTCCCTCAGTTCTGCTGTTAGTTCCTTCAGTTCTGCTGTATGTTCCTTGATTCCCGGTTCCATCGGTTCCCTCATTTCGCCGTTGGTTCCTCGGTTGTCGGTTCCTCGGTTACGCTGATTCCTCGGTTCGCTATCGGTTCCCTTGACAAAGTAGCGGGCAAGGTCGAAACTGTAAGGTCGGAGGTTGGGTGTGCCGTAGGAGGTTCCCCTTTTGCGGGCTGCTGCTTTAGTGCTGGCGAGCCTTTTGTTTTCCTTGATGTCAGCTGGTGTTGGCACATAATCGAGCCCTTGGACTGTAGTGTGGTCCTTGACTTCGATGACTTGGTGTTGGCCTTGTAACCTTTTGTCGAGCCCCAGTCTCGGGATGAAGTTCATGAGTTTCATCATCTTCATGGCAGGAGGGATTTAGTCCCAGAATAGTGGAAGGTCCACGCTGCATATTTGGATCTTGGAAGTCTCCAAGGTGAATCTAGTTAATGCCATATCGTCGTCATGCTTGATTTCTAACACTGGAATGTCGTTGGGCAGGTCCCTTCGGTGGTGATGCAGTCGCCGTATACTGTTGTCAGCTCGTTGCCTTGCAAGAACTTGATACATTGGGTGGATGCCACGCCGTTCATTTGATGCAGCCAGGGTCGGCCCATGAAGGCTGTGAAAGTGATAGGAATGTCAAATACTTGGAATTCGGTAGGGATCATCCGTTTGCCGAACCAGATGTTTAAAGTAGCAACCCTAAGAACTGTGCGGGAAGTAGAGTCATAAGCCTTGACAGTGTGGACTGAAGGCTTCAAATCTGTGGGTTGATGTCAAGCAGGTCCATCATCTTGGCAGGCAAGACATTCATTCCAGAACCTCCGTCTACCAGTACACGGGAAAGGCGACGCTCGTCCAACTGAACTGTGATGTAGAGCGGCTCATTGTGATTAGCCCCAAATTTTGGCAGGTCCAAATCTGTGAAGGTGATGATGTTTCCATAGTGGATGTTTTCGATCATCTGATTTACTTTTCTGGAGTTGCGTCGACGGGGACCATGGTACGGGCCAAATGTTCCTCTAGCTTGAGCTTGTGAGGGTATGAAGATGTGAGCAGGGACCACAGGGAAATGTTCGCCTGGATCTGCTTGATTTGAGTGAGGATCGGGTCCTCCTTTCCGAAACTTGTTTCTTTGGGTAGACCATGTTACGGTTCTGGCTCTGTTGGCTTTTGGTGGCCTTGGGCGGTAGCACATGAATTTGACCAGATCAGGTCAGGACATTGACGTCAGGCTTGGTCCCCTTTGAACAGGTCGCTTTGAGCTGAGCCATAGTCAGAGGAGGATTTTTTGAAGCACAGGGCCTTATGTCCTCTCTCAATTCGTTTACTGTAGATGTCTTCCCGGGGGCTTCGGGAGCTTTCCAAATTCTGTCCCAAGATACTGGTTTTGGTGCCTCTACAGGGAGGGAGCCTATGGTTCGCTGCAGTTGTTCGAATGTCAGTGCGCAGCTGTGGTTGCCAGGATTGAACTGTGTCTTGCTGACCCTCCAGGGGAGGCTAGAGAGTTCATGATTCATGTGAACTGTCTCTCTGATCTCTTCACGGTATACAACGCTTTTCTCCTTCTTGCTGAGCAGGCTCATGGCATTCTGGAGTTGAGATATGCAGTAGTCATGGTTAGCTAACTTTCCTCCACTTTTGGCGCAAATATGCTCTCTTGCAGCCGAGCCTTAGTGGAGAGCTAGCGCTTGCGTTTCTTCCCATGTGAGAATAGCCAACGCTTCTTTGAACCGTATGCAGCAGTCTAGATAAACTTCCATCGGGGAGAGTTTTCTCTGTTGCTTTAACTGAGTGGCGGGTATGTCAAAAGGTGAGTACACGGCTTCCCGGACGTCTGCCCATATGACTGGCTTTTATCCCAGTTGATCGTTTCTGTAAACGAATGCTGTAGTCTGTGGAATCTCCCTGAGCAGTTGTTGGAGATGTATTTCCATTTTTCTCTTCTTTTTGAATAGACCTTCCTCTTTCAATTGGCCTTTTAACTTGAGAATGGAAATGATCCGCTCCCATCCTCCCAGGACCCTTGGGATTCCGGTTTTGTTGACTTCATGATTGGCTTGGAAGAGAATAACTTCGTCGTCTTCGTCGTCGCTTTCACAAAGGGCTTGCTTCTCTTGGGGAGATAAGCGCTTGTATTCCTCATGCTGCTGGGCTATATACTCATTGTGTTGTGCCATTCCATCTCCTAGGTCATTTGGACCATTGACCGCCCTCCCTTGCCAGAGGGGGTTTGTTGAGAAGCGATGGTAATCTATGAAGTTGCCGTGGACAAAACCTTTGAGGTCGAATTGGTCTAGAGTGGCCTCTAGATTTCTGTTTGAAGCTGCTTGTGACGCTTTAAGAGCTTGGTCCCTGTGAGTCTTCTGAGCTTTGTTTTAGTTCCTGAGGTGATTGTCTTGTGCAGCTAGCTCCAGGAAGGCTTTTCTTGCGAGAGTTAAGCAGTCTTCGTAGGTGCGTGCTGTCTGATTGGTATCTAGAACTGTCATCACATCCAATTCTACGAATGGCGGAAACACTTGGATTATAGTGATGAAGGAAGTCCTGCTTGGACATTCCATGCGTCCTTCTTTGATCTCGGTCACCAAGAAGTTTGCCCATATCTGTTTGATCAAACCGACGGGGGTGTTGAATTCTGCGATGCTGATGGTCTCGTGATCTCGTTCGAGAGCCAGGTCAATCAGTGCTAGCAGCTTGCTGGCGGGATGTCTGAATTCGTGGCCATGATGGCTGGGAATAGGGTCGAACTTAAGCATGTTGATGCTGAGGTGATCGTTCCTTTCTTCGGAATCTTGATCTATCTCTCTGGGAGTACTTTCGTAGATGTTCTCAGGGTGGCTGCTGGAGGCATTCCCGAGGCTTATCTGACTTGTAACAAGGTGAGGAGCTCTGTCTTCTTTGTCGATGCCTTCGGCCTTGGTGGCGCTCTTGGCTGTGAGTTTGACTGACGGCACGGGCCGGTTGCCACTGGGGCTGGTAACTGGAAATGATGATGAGCCTTGAGCTCTCTTGGCCAGGACCTCGTTTACCATGATTAGGCAATCGTCGAGGGTAACTTTTGCATTGCAGAATCTAACAATAAGGATGGATCCTTGGTCTTGTCGGGATATCTGGAGAAGATGATGTTGATGAAGTCGTCGTCGGTTACATGACCAGAAGGATTCTTTGTCATGTCCACCATTTGCTTCCATTCGCCGAATAACTGTCTGTACTGGACATTAAGTTTGATGATTTCCACGGTATTTGAGCCTTCATCATAGGTGACCTCGTCGAAACTGGTGTCATCCCCGAAACCCAGCATGTGTATGTAAGGATCTTCCTGCGATCTGCCGCGTCTTCTACTCTGGAGAGTTCTGATTCGTTGCCGTCTGACGGTTCAACCCAGATCAAAGGACGTCTCGTGCCCCGTTGCGAAGCTGGTGCTGCTAGAAAAACTTCATGTCCTCTACTTGAGCAGAGGGGCTCGGTGGGCAGTTCTGTGTGTAAAACATCCCAGACGAAAGCCATACAATCTTCACGAGTATGCCGGTGCCTGTTGACCTTTATTGTGAATATTTCTTCGTCTGGTGTGGCCAGAGAGTTTGCTCGAAGGATGCTGACGAACCTTCGATCAGAGATAGGGGGTTTGTGTCCCCGTATCATTGCGGTGCCCAAGGTTTCTTTTCATTCCGAATTCAAGTCTCGGAAACGGCAATTGAACTTGATGAATCTGACTGCTTCAGGATCTTCCTACTTGAGGGCGTTGATGTAGTTAGCACCTCCGGACTCTGAGTGATTCTGATGAGATTTGCCCCGGTTATCCTTTTGTCGGTTTGCAGGAGGTAGCCCCGGTGCATGTCTGCGGGCACGATTAGTTGGCATTTTGGCTTCGTTGCCTGTGAGGAAACTGTCAACTATGATGACCTCGAGATCTCCTTGTCAGTTTATGAACTTGACACACTGAGGGAGAGTGGAGGCTTTAGCCTTCATGTGGTGTAGCCATGGGCGTCCTAGCAGGGCTGTAAATTCGGATAGAATGTTCATCAAGTGGAACTTTACTAGCACCATTTTGGTTTCGAACCAGAGCTCCAGAGTCACCGTTCCCAGGATGGGATGAGACGTGCTGTCGTAGGCTTTAATAGTTCTGGTAGATGGGGTCATATAGCCTTCATCGATGCGTAAGGCTCGCATCATACTGAGGTGTAAGTACCCAAATCCGGATCATCAAAATCCGTTAAAGGTTAACCGGAATCCGTTAACTGGCCCGCTCCAGGTTAATCGGAACCCGTTAAACTCCCCGTTCTCAAGCCAACGAGACGTCCCGGGACTGCCCCATGCATCCCAACGTCAAAGCGTACTCATTACACATTATCACACGTAAAAGTACAGCTTTTCCTGAAAAATGCACTTTCCGAGGGCGTTTCGGACATTTTCCGGACAGTTATTTAAAAAAGGGACAAAATCGGGAATAACGGGACGAAAACCCTAGCCTAGACGAGTGACAGGGGCATGTGGCACACATGCCACAGCCTTCTAGTCAACATCAATCAGATTTCAGAGTGAAAAGACCAAAATGCCCCTGAGATTGAGTCACAGTCCGTCCGGACTGTTTTACAGGCAAAACAGAATTGCCAAGAGGTCCTCCCATTTTCCAAAATACCACAAAATCCCCCACCCCCCCAAATTGAGGATAAGTCCGTCCGGACTGTTTTACAAAATCACCCTATAAATACAGAGGGCTGTCAAACATTTCAAGGAGGAAAAAATATTAATCTCTCTTCACAAAGCCCACGACATAAGCACATCTTACCCCCTCCCGAGCCCCGTTTTGTCTCGATATACGTGAAAATCTCATCTTTCAACCAAACACGAACCAAACAACCTCAAAATACCCTTCCAAACACTAAACCGTATCCCGTATACGTCAACCGAGCAAAAAGAGTCAACCCCTAGCTATAGGTAACACTCTCTCTCCCTAAACACTCGTTCCATCTCGGTTTATGCACCAGTCGCTACAACCGTTTTGGTCAAAAGTCATTGAAATGTAGACGTCACCATCTACGGGGTCCGATACATTTTAGTCCAAGATCCTCTTCTCTCCCGTAAGAGAAGTAATCTCGGGTTAAAACGGCGTTCCGGCCCCGTTCTTTACTTTTATGTCATTTACGGTCCGGATCGTTTGATCTGTTGATTCGCAATTCCATAGTCCGAACCGTTTGGTTCGTGATAGTCATTTACAAGTCCGGATCGTTTGATCCATTGATTGTCATTTAAATTACGCAACTTTACGAGTCTGAGCCATTTGGTTCGTTGATCGTACCTTTAAAGTCCGGATCGTTTGATTCCGTTGATACCGCATTTTAAATATTGTCATTTACAAGTCCGAGCCGTTTGGCTCGTGATAGTATTTACTTATCAATGTCCTAATCGCAAAACGATTCGTTGATCGGATATCATTTAATGATTTTTTCCTTTAAAATCGCTAACAATGTAATGCCCGGTTCAAAACCGGAGTTCGTCATTCGAACTCTCTTTCAAAACGCGCAAAGTGACGTTTGGCATCCAAACGATCATCTTTAATTTCAAAACCCGACGTTTGACATTCAAACGCTCTTTTCTTAAAAGTCAACATTTGACACTTAAGTTAAAGATTCAAACTCGTCATTCGTACCTCTTTTCCTAAAAAACTCCAAAACCGACGTTTGTCATTCAAACGCTCGTTTTTTCCAAAAAATCATAAAATCAACGTTTGATATCCAAACCAAGATTAAGCTTGTCATTCATGCCCCCATTTTCAAAATGCAAACACACACACACACACAATTTCGAGAATGGTAGAAAGACTCGTCATACGAGGCATTTCGGGTGATCTCAAAATACTCTTCCCGAAACGTAATGTGACTTCCGAACCTAACAATCTCTGGTACTAAAAAAGCCTTTTGTAATGTTTTGGCTAACAATCAAAACGTCCCATTTTCAAAGCCTTTTCCAAGTTTTTGCTACCTTTAAAAACGACACTTTTTTTCAAGCCATTTTTCAACGTTTGGGCTCAAAATACAAAACCGCGTGGCGACTCCTCTCCTTCCCTAAAGCGAGGTCCCAAACATCCGCGAAAGACAACCGCTCGCCGCGCAGATCCGTGCGCGATCCCGTGTAATTTCAGCTGGCGACTCCGCTGGGGACAAGGATACTTTTTCAAAACTGTCGTCATTTTAAAAAAGCATTCCGTGGGTCAAACATTCATTTACCCTTCCTCGTTTTTATGTGTGTTGTTCAAAACCTCGAACGGTTTTCAAAAAATGTGCGTTGCTTTTTTCATCTAAAATCATAACATGTTCGTGCATTCCCTTTCATACTTGATTTTCATGTTACATTTTGAACTGCGCATAAATTCTTTAAAACACATTCTGAAAATCTATGTTTTACTCAGAAAAAGAATTTAGTGACCGCACACTACTTGCACTGCTGCCTCGGTACACCGCACGCTACGTGCACTTGCTGCCTCGATTCACTGCACACTACGACCCATAACCCGAGATGACCGTTCAGTTGTAGCTCGGTTGGTCTGCCAGAAAACTTTCGAGCACGCACGGGGTCATCCCAAACAGCCCATCCTAGCCCATGTAAGCCATGCACTCTTTGTGTCACACTTCATCCAAGACCTCGGTTGGTTTTTGGCTTAGTACGTGTCATAAAGCCCAAGTGTATGTTTTTTACGCCGAGTTCCCTCACAAGTCAAGCTTGAAAGATTGAGACCGAAGGTCATTTATGACCCGAAGTCTTGTGCTTTTCAGCCTTGACTTTGACGCGGAGCTCTGCCGAAAAACAAACCCGAAGGTTCAATGTGACACCGTGTCACCAAACCCTCAACGTAAGCACCGTACCAGTCATAACATGGCCAACGCCAAAAGCTAAGGCCCCTCGTGCAAGTGAGTCAGGAGAGGTCATGCAGAAATTTTGGCACGATCCTGCCTTAACTTAAGGACGTTGACTTCGACAGTGGCCCGCGTGTCACATACGTTGGAGGTTTGCATAACCGGCTAGCCTTAAGTACACTTTTTTCCTTTGACGGTGGAACTCGCTTGCCTTATAGGACCCTCGCTCGGGATTGTCCATCCCGAGAAGACGATTTACAGGTGAACAACGAGGGGCTTATAAATGTAGTGACGAGATCCACTTATTAGAGCCTTAGGTTAGTTACGAAAAAGAAGACACGATCTTTTCCAACCGAATAGGACTCTGCGAAAATACGTTTTAAGTAAACATTAATCGGTAACTGCACATTGTACTAGCCCGAAACCCTGAGCCAAATACCCTTTTCGAAGCCTAAACCCTGCCTTTCGTTCCCTGCAGCGAGCAGAAAGTGGTTCGACTCCGGTCGGCCGCCTCGCCGTAGTCACGCTTACGGCGGCGTCAGCGCTTCTTCGGTTCCCTCAGTTCCTTCAGCCAGACTCTCCGACATGTCAAGCTCACCGAGAAATCGTGACGGAAATGGAACCCCGCTGAAATAGCCCGGATCCGAGAGGCAGCGCAATCGCGCCCCGGCATCTGGCATTTCTGCATTGCAGTGTTTGTTGGTGGAGGTGTCTCGCTGTGTTTTGCTTTGTAGAGTCGCCACGCCATTTTGATTAAGCCCAAAACATTGAAAAAGGGCATCAGTTTAAAATAATAATAAACACTTTTTGTGTGATGAGATTTTGAGTTCGGAGGTCAGGTTACTCCTCGGGAAGAGAATATTAGAATATTAGAGCTCACCCGAGTCGCCTTGTAAAAATGAGTCTTTCGGTACCCCTTATTCTTTCTTTAACTGTTGTGTGTGTGTGTGTGTGTGCTTTTAAAAATGCATGATGTATCAGATGTCTACATTGTACACTGCGTATTGAAATATATTGAAATAGTATAGGAAGGAAGCCTTACCAATGTTGGTTCGTGTCTGTCTTCCACTAGGGAATAGTGTTTGAGGATGGAATAGTGTTCCGGGACGGACCGAGATTGCTTCGAGATGTGCCGGTTGTCTGCGGAGAGAGCATCGGCGTGCCTCGGGATTGTCAAATGTGCACTCGAGCAGAGTTTCGGCGTGCGTTGGGATAGTCGGTTGGATTCGGGCAGAGGTTTGGCGTGTGTCGGAATCGTCGGTTGGATTCGGGCAGAGGTTCGGCGTGCGTCGGAATCGTTGGTTGGATTCGGGCAGAGGTTCGGTGTGCGTTTTAATCGTCGGTTGGATTCGGGCAGAGGTTCGACGTGCATTGGAATCGTCGTTTGGATTTGGTCAGAGGTTCGGCGTGCTTCGGAATTATCGGTTTGGCTCGAAAAGGGCCGGGACACCTCGGGAAAGACCAGGTAAGGCCTCGGACTACCATGAGGGGCCTCAGAGTACCTCGAGTGTGCCTCGGGGCAGTGCGGGAGCGTCGCGGGAGCGCTCCGAAAGGCTTCAGAGCACCGCGAGGGAGCTCGGAAGGCCCCAGAGGGAACCGAAAGGGACGGGGAGTGCCCCGAGGGGTCTTAGAAGGGGAGCCTGAAGGCTTAGGGGGAGAAGAGAAGAGGGAGGTGTGAAAAATGAGGGAGGGGGAGCCCTCTATTTATAGTGTAGGAAAAATTGCAAGAAGGTCCGTACGGACCTCCCTGCTTAATCCAAATTTTTAGTTTTCCTCGATTTGAGGGAATAATGTGGACTTTAAGAGGATTTTTGTAATGATTATGTCTGGTGCAAAGAGGTCCGTACGGACCTTTTTGGCATGCAAAGAGGTCCGTACGGACCTTCCATGCTTTTGTGATTGTGATGGCAAGCTAGCTCTCTTCGAGAGCTTTCCAACCATATATGGCATCTCAATCGGAGTTCGTATGAAGGAGTTATGACCTCCTGAAGTTTGCCCTTGTTTTTTTTCCGTATGCTTGGATGGAGAGCGATCCAGATTGGGGTACTTACAGAAGCCCCTTGGCGACGTCACTTATGAAAGAAGTGGGGTCGTCAATAAGATAAGGGTCCTGATCTGGATCGCGTGCTGAGAGAGAAGATGACCAGGTTAGTCGGACGGCTGGACCCTTTGATAGGATTCCTACGTATCCCTGAGTGGGAATCAAGCCAATCATAGTTCGTGTGTGAGGTGATCTTACGAGAAGGTGGGTAATTTCCCGAAAAGGTGGGTAATCTCACGAAAAGATGGGTAATCTCACGAAAAGATGGGTAATCTCATGAAAAGATGGGTAATCTTACTAAAAGATGGGTAATCTCACTAAAAGATGGGTAATCTCACTAGAAGATGGGTAATCTCACTAAAAGATGGGTAATCTCACGAAAAGATGGGTAATCTCACGAAAAGATGGGTAATCTCACGAAAAGATGGGTAATCTCACTAAAAGATGGGTAGTCTTACTAAAAGATATGCTAATCTTACGAAAAGGTGGGTAATCTTTCTAAAAGATATCTACCCTATGTGAAGGATGGCCAATCTTAACAAAAGATTGGTAATCTTACTAAAAGATATGAGATATCTATCACGGAGACAGGGGGACGTACCTCAATACGAGGTAACAGAGGAAATATTTAAAGACATAAGTATGATTTTTTCATACCTTTGGTGTGTTTACCTGCAGGAGGAAGGGTCTTTGTGAGGAGGAAAGTTGAGGAGGATGGGGTGGCGCCTCTTGCTGAGATAATGAAGACGTAGTGGCGCCTCTGTCTGAACTAGCGGTGAGGGCGAGGTGGTGCCTCTGTCTGAACTTGCGGTGAGGGCGAGGTAGCACCTCGGATCGAATTTGTTGAAATGTTTGTGGCCGTGGGGCGCCTCTGACCGAGTTGTTGAGGTGTTGAGGACGTTGGGTGCCTCTGCCCAAGTTTTTGAAATGTTGAGGACGTGGTGCAGCCTCTGGCTGAGATGATGAGGACGTGGTGGCGCCTCTGTCTGAACTTGCGGTGAGGGCGAGGCGGTGCCTCTGTCTGAACTTCTGGTGAGGGCGAGGTAGCACCTCTATCTGAACTTGCGGTGAGGGCGAGGTGGCACCTCAGATCGAATTTGTTGAAATGTTTGTGGCCGTGGGGCGCCTCTGACCGAGTTGTTGAGGTGTTGAGGACGTTGGGCGCCTCTGCCCAAGTTTTTGAAATGTTGAGGACGTGGTGCGGCCTCTGGCTGAGATGATGAGGACGTGGGATGCCTCAGGTGTTAGACAAGGAGAGGAGGGATGGCTCGTCTTCCTTTTCGTTCTTCGTTCTGACTTCTGCGGACTTCCTGGATTATCCGGTTGAGGAAGGTGCTGGGTTCACCGAGGATGATGAGGTGGTTGGCGGAGGCGCCGAGATGCCGGATTTCTCGCTTTTGGAGGATGATGATCATGAGTCGGATTAGGGCTCTTTTGCTTTCCCTCTTTTCGTTGTTTTTTTTTTGTTTAGTAGAGCAACAGACATTTTGTACCTGTAACAAACACTTGTATTTGCACAACAAAGTATTTTATTTTAAGATGTAATGACGTATTTGTGATTCCCGGGATTGACCTAGGAATTGTTGATAGCTTATTATTATTTTTGTGCATGTCGCATGAGCTGGGAATGCATTTGTGGTTAGTGGAGGCTGAGGCAGCTTTAGCAGGTTTTCTGAGCGGTGGTGGGAGTGATGTCTCCTGGGATGCATTTGCTTTGTGCTTGATAGCCACTCTTTTTGGGGTTAGCTACCTCAGGATATGTGACAGTGCTCTTTTGGATGTGGCAAGCCATTGTCGGGCGGGCGAGGATATCGTTCCTTTGGTTCCGGGGGAAACCTTCCACGGTGTAGATTGTCAAGTGAATGTGCGCTCGCCCGAAAAAAATATTAAAAAGGAGTCGCCACGCCATGCTTTGAGAGGTGCACTTTGAAAAAACTTTTTGAAAGAGAACGGGTTCGGGGGTCAGGTTACGTGTTGGGAAGAACTGAGAGTTCACCCAACACGCCTCGTCCGTAGACGAGTCTTTCTAATTTAGACATCCAAATAATTCAAAACAACATGCAAACAATGATAATATGCAAGTGCGATAAACATGAATGTTATTGAATAGGCAAGATCATTACAACTTGTAGACCAATTGTCCGGGAGGCCACATCCCTTTACATCAATGAGAACAGATTACAAAAGAACTCAGGTCCTCTGCAAAGGATCATCTATGTCGCGTGACACAGGACTCCCTTGTCCAAATATGTCGCGTGACATCAATGGTCACCTTGCAGAGGCTCACAACAAACAGATCACACATCCTTCATATGAACATAAAACTATAATTAAGAACAGATCTAGGCACTAAACAACATAAACATATTGCTGAATATTAAAATAGCCAACTAGAATGAATTACAACTGAAATAATGGTCCCTGCAGATGGTCACGACATGTCGCATGACACAGGACTCCTCATGTCCAAATGTGTCGCGTGACATAGTGTTACCATATGCAGGTACCTCACAAACTGAGATGCAGATCCAACAGATACACAACAATTATATCAAAACCAATAAGAACAATACGAATTAGATACGAATTGATCAAAGGAGTATGGATATGGGAGATCCACACTCCCTTGACATCCAAATTGCCAATCTAAGTAGATCACATCATAATCAAGCAATTGGACTCAAAGCATAAACAATTTAAACAGAGAGATTGCAGTTGCCACTTGATAATCTGAGGCAGATGGAGCCTGATTATCAAGTGGATAAGAAGAGAAGACAATTAAACAATGAGATGAGAGAGAGAGGGATAGAGAGAGAGACTAGTTACCCTTGTAGTCCTCAACTCTTACACCAAGTTAGGTGTAGGAGTCTTCAATTCAACCTTCTGAATGGAGAGCTGAGCATGAACTGAGAGCTGAATTGGAGGATCCAGAGTGTATGGTGAAGAAGGAGAGGAAATGGGTTGAAGAGAGGTGAGAGATGAAGGAATTGGTAGGGGAATTGGGTAGTTTTTGTGGGAAAGGAGGAGAGAGAGAGTTTCTGGATGAATTTTGGCAGAGTGACTTTGGGAGGTTCAAATTCGGATCCAAAAATGAGAGGGGTAGGGTCTTATTTATAGCTGCAGTCCATGGTAGCCTTGTGTCGCACGACATAACGTAACCACTTTCCATGCCTCGACTTGTCGCGTGACACAAGGTGACCATAACCGTTTTTGGCGCCAAATCTGGTTCTGGAACCTTCTTGGATAATTCCTAAAAGGTCCAAAATAGATTTATTCCTTCTAGGTCCCTTAGCCTGAGCAAAGTACAAAAAAGTACTTCCTTCACGAGAAACTTATGAAATGTTTCCGGAAGTCTCGAGATGGACCGGGAGTTTACCAAAACACCCCTAAATGCAATTTTATCTTATTAAAATGCATCTGGAAAGGTCGCGAATTGGATTGGCGTACTTACAGAGCCCCTCGGCAACGTCACTTATGGAAGAAGTGAGGTTGTCGATAAAATAAGACCCAATCCCAATGAGCGGCTGGGGGATAAGGCGAAGGGCTAGAAGGTGATATGGGGAATCGGATAGCTGGACCTTTTGAGAAAGGATTTCTACATATTACGGGGAGCGAATCAAGCCAAATCGTAGTTCGGACATATGACTGGAGGGGGAAATCAACAAAGGACACGACTGTGCGGTTGTCACCCAACATCTGACTGAGCGGTCGTCACCCAATATCTGACTGTGCGATTGTCACCCAACATCTGACTGTGCGGTCGTCACCTAACATCCGACTGTACGGTTGTCACCCAACATCTGACTGTGCGGTTGTCACCCATCATCTGACTGTGCGGTTGTCACCCATCATCTGACTGTGCGGTTGTCACCCATCATCTGACTGTGCGGTTGTCACCCAACATCTGACTGTGCGGTTGTCACCCAACATCTGACTGTGCGGTTGTCACCCAATAACTGACTGTGCGGTTGTCACCCAACATCTGAATGTGTGCTTGTCACCCATCATCTGACTGTGTGGTTTTCACCCAATATCTGACTGTGTGGTTGTCACCCATCATCTGACTGTGTGGTTGTCACCCATCATCTGACTGTGTGGTTGTCATCCAACATCTGACTGTGTGGTTGTCACCCAACATCTGACTGTGTGGTTGTCACCCATCATCTGACTGTGTGGTTGTCACCCATCATCTGACTGTGCGGTTGTCACCCAACATCTGACTGTGCGGTTGTCACCCAACATCTGACTGTGCGGTTGTCACCCAACATCTGACTGTGCGGTTGTCACCCAACATCTGACTGTGCGGTTGTCACCCAACATCTGACTGTGCGGTTGTCACCCATCATCTGACTGTGTGGTTGTCACCCATCATCTGAAATTTGTAGCTGCCGGAGGGACTGATGCTATGGTTTGTGCTGCTGGGGATGGATGTAGCTGCCGGAGGGTCCTATGCTACTATCTGCTGTTGACGGTCATCGGGTGTGGGGCGGTCTTTTGTCAACTGTTGGCTTTGGGATGTGGGACCTTTCCTGATGTGACGGGAACTTTGCTTGTTGTGATGGGGGCTTTGCTTGTTTGTGACAGGGCTTTGCTTGCTTGTGACGGGAACTTTGCTTGCTGGGCAGCGGACTTTTATTGACAGTTGACGGTTGACGGTGGGGCCATTGATTTTGATGCGTCCTGCTGGGGGATTCAGATAGACACAAATTTTTTTTCATCTCGGCTTTGCTTTGAGGGACAATCTTTGAGGTTTGCTCAGTTAACTGTTGTACCTGCGGGGAAATGGGACACTCGAAACAGTACAATCTAATTACGCTATTTTGTTAGCAACAGTTAAACTATGTTAGCTTGTTTGCATGAGTCTGTTCGTTTCGGGAGAGAGGGGAAAGGTGTTCGACTTATTGTATTGACAGGTCGGCTTTGCCGGGTTTATACATAAGTTTCTGGGACTGCTTTGGGGTAATTGTGTATAGTGGTACATATGGTGGGGAAATCCTCTCCCGTGCAGTGACGTGTGGGTACAAGGTGTATTGCAGCGATGGCGAGCTAAAGAATGTCACAGAAAAACCACTTGCAAGACCTTGATGGTTCCTGATGCAGACCAGATGTGTCGCCCGGCATTATGTGTCTGTTTGTCAAGATGTGTCACACGACTGGACGAAGCTTGTAACAGGGCTCTTTTTAAAATCAGTTCCGCCTCTCTTGAAGACATTGCTTTTTCAACGGGAAGACACCAGTAGCCCCCAAATTGGCAGACAGACGATTTCAGCGACAAAGGTTGGAACTTTTAATCATCATGGAGCATTATAACCAGGAAATAGCTTCTCGGGAACATCAATTTCATCAAGATTTTATCGGGATTTCACAATTTCACCAAAAGCATCATGGGAAGATCATTGACAAGCGATATGGTATGGTATGCCGTGCCTCTGGCCTCTGAAGAACTGGAGAGTTGAATGGGACTTGCTCCGAGCAGCTTCACATTTCTGGGATTCGGAGAGGCATGTGTTTACTTTCTCATACAATGATCTGACGCCAACCATGGAGGATTTCAGGGCATTGACAGGTTTGGGTGAGACGGAAACTGTAGCATTCCCTCGAGACAGACGGCCGGTTGCAGAGCAGTTATCAGATTTCCTGTGCCTGCCAGTAGATCAGGTGGCACCTATGGTTCTGAATGGTGAGCTTGTAGACTTAACCCGGATGGCTCGGCTGCGATCTTCCAGTCCGGCGCTGTTTGATCTTTCTACCTCTCTGGACATGCATGTATTGTTTACCCTGTCAGCCTACTACTTCTGTGGATATGTCAGAGTCTGCTCAGGTGCATTGCTGGAGGTTGTCAGACAGCTTAGGAGTGACCGGGGTGTGGATCTTCATCAAATTCGGTCCGGCCAAGGGGAAATGGACATTGTACCCCTGCTTTTAGCTGAGACTTACCATGGTCTTGATAGACTAGTCGAGAGATCTGATTTCATGGACGCGGGCAGCCCCACTTTGCTATCTTTGTGGCTTTCTGAGAGGTTACGCTTGATTGGGCCATTACCGGAGGGTCAGACAGCGGTGCCTTGGGTGACTAGACTACGCAGATTACTGAGGGATGCGGCAGCTGATAGTTGGCAGGTGAGGTTGACACGATACGAGACTGCTGATATGAACTTCTGGATTTCGGCGTGGGGATTGCAGACCATGAGAGACATTCAGGATGGATCGGTGGTAGTCAGATTGCCAGGGTTTCATGTGTCTTCATTCTGTGTCCCATCACTGGTAAGCAGTCAATATCGGTACCCTCAGCAAATTATCCGGGCTTTGAGAGAGATGCTGACGACTGATACTATTCCGATGATCATGACCGAGCCCCAGACTGTGCATTTCTTCAGCAGATCCTTCTTGGAGGGTTTTCTTCCCACACGGACGCTTCTTCGTCAGGCCAGAGGGTTTACATTCTTGACCACGGAATATCTGATTTGGTATGAAGAGCAACAGGGTCCCGTGCAGCTGGCGATAGAGGCTCGCCGCAGGGAATACTTAGGAGCAGAATACCCATCCAGCCGGTCTTTTCGAGATGCAGAGGCCCGAGGGAATCCAGATAATGTTACTGGTGATGTTGCTGAGGATTATCGGAGGCGAGAGGTACGGAGAGCTGCTCTGAGGGATGATCCAGAGGTGAATGCACGCAGAGAGGCCTTGCGACAAGAGAGAGCTGCCAGGGCTGTTTTGAGGGAGACTGGTCTGATTGAACCACCGGCGCGCGTTATTCCTGAGTTGGGACGGGCTCAAACTGATTTATTCGACATTCCTAAGCCAAAGACCTCCCGGGGACCAAGGAAGAGGAAAAACAGAGGTACGAGTTCGGGAGCGGGGACGAGCATCTAGACACCTTTCTGAGAGATAGAAGACTCCTTATTTTTCTTTTGCTTGTACTTTGGGAGAGAGATTTATTTGAACAGAATTTGAGTATCCCTTGATTACCTTAATGCAGACAAAATGGATGTTGAAATTTTATTTCTCTTTTATTCGCAGCAAGTTATTTGAGTCAAAAGTAGGCCGTGCTTGAACTCATCAAAAAGAATATTAACTCGAAATGAACCTTTGAAAAGCTTTGTAACCGTAATCAAAACACATTTTGGCAAGACATAAGACTTTGCAGCATTTTTAGACCGAACCAAAAGTGGTTGCCTACGTTCCCCTTTTGTAAGAGAACTAAGGGGCTCAGGTCTCCGTAGTTCGACTCAATCCACTTTGTGTTTAAAGAAAGGGGAAGACAGAAGGGGGACATGGTGCAACCCTGTTTTTTACCTAGGCCGCCCTTTTTAGGGTTTTCGGCCTAGCTGTGTATATTCTTTTAGCACCGAGCGCGTCCCTTATTTTTGCATGGACTGCCTTTTGAGAGGTTTTCAGTCTCATCTGGGGCAATTTTGTTGCGCCTCTATTTTCATTTCTTTTTTTTTATTATTTTATATTTATTTATTTATTTATTTTTATTTACAGAGGGGGAAAAAGACTCAATTACACATAATACCGCCGCAACTTGTCTCCGTTGACGGGGTGCAAAAATGGGTTACCATCCAGATCCGCTAGCTGCATTGCTCCTCCGGAGAATATCTTCTTGACTAGAAACGGTCCAACCCAAACAGCTGCCCATTTACCCAGTGCACTGCTCTGATTTGTAGGCTTCATCTTGAGAACTAAATCACCAACCTTGATGTCTCTGGGCTTCACTTTCTTGTCAAAGGCACGGGCCATTCTTTTTTGGTACGCCCGATTGTGCTCCATGGCTTTTAATCTGCGTTCATCCAACAGTGCCAACTAGTTGTATTGACTTTGGAGCCAATCAATCTCATTTATCTCATTCTCAAGTAACACCCTGAGGGAAGGAATTTCTAACTCAATGGGCATGACAACTTCCATTCCGTAAGTCAAGGCGTAAGGGGTTGCACCAGTAGCAGTTCGGATTGAAGTGCGGTAGCCCCATAATGCTAAATGTAACTTCTCTGGCCAATCCCTTCCTCGTTCGGCGATTTTCTTTATGATTCTCTCCAAATTCTTATTAGCAACCTCAACAGCACCATTCATCTGCGGTCTGTATGGCGAAGACTTGTAACGTTTGACCCTGTATTCAGTAAGCAGGCGATCAGTTTCTCCTTCAAAATGGGTTCCATTGTCAAAAATAATCTCATTTGGGACTCCGTAGCGGCAGAAAATCTGTTCCTTTATGTAGCGGGCCACTTTCTTAGCCGTGAGCACTTTGTAAGATGCAGCTTCTACCCACTTTGTGAAGTAATCCACAGCAACCAATACGAATGAGTGCCCATTGCTCCCAGATAGAGTTATCTTCCCAATGACGTCAATTCCCCATGTTGCGAAAGGCCAGGGAGTTGTCATACAGTAGAGATCGTGACGAGGGATATGGTTCAAATTGGAGAATCGTTGGCATTTGTCACAGGTTCGCACAAATTGAATACAATCAGTTTCCATAGTAATCCAGAAGTAGCCCAGTCTGATATTGCTATGCATAATGGATCGAGCGTTCATATGAGGTCCGCAGGCGCCATTGTGAACATCTTCCATTACTTTCTGAGCCTTTTCTTTGCTGATACAGAGCAGGAGAGGGCAACCTTCTCTTTTCTTCCACAACTCATTGCCAAGTATGACGTACTGAGCCGATAGCCTTTTCAACGCTTGCAAACTCTTGGCATGAATACCCTTTAGATCTCCTTCTTTATCAACGGTGAAATATGCTTCACCATGCTTGAGGTATTGGAAAATTTGACTGTACCATGGCTCATTGACGGTTTCAATCTCTATTTCACAACAGTATGCAGGATTTTCTTGCCTACCGACCCTGAACGGTTTGATTGACTTTCCTTCTGGGATCTCTACCAAAGAGGCCAGAGTAGCTAGGGCATCGGCAAATCTGTTCTTGTCTCGCGGTAGGAATTGGAATGACACTTCCTTGAACTGGCCGACGAGCTCTGCGATGTAAGCGTGGTACTTCTGGAGACACGGATCTGAGGTTTTCCATCTGTTAGCGGCCTGATTGATTATCAATTGGGAATCACCGTATACTTCAAACTCATCCACATGTCGCTCTAGGGCAGCCTCAAGACCAGCTATGCAGGCTTCATATTCGGCCGCATTGTTGGTGACCGAGAAATTCAGCTTGATAGCAATGGGGGTATGCATATCATTCGGGTCTACCAGTACCATCCCGATGCCATTACCTCTTTTGTTTGCCGCGCCGTCGAAGAATAACTGCCATCGATTGCCATTTTCTATAACAAGAATCCCTTCATCTGGAAACTGGGGATCCGGTCCTCGGGGTTCTGTACTGGGGAAATCAGCCAATTGATCTGCCAGAGCTTGCCCCTTGATTGACTTCCGGATCACATATTTGATATCGAACTCAGCTAAGAAGAAAGTCCATTTTGCCAATCTGGTAGAGATGTTGCCTCTATCACCTTGAAACAGATATCTGATCGGGTCCATCTTGGAGACCAGGTGCACTGTGTGGGATAACATATAGTGCTTCAATTTTCCGACCACCCAAACCAGCGTTGCACATGTCTTCTCGAGGGCAGAGTAATTCAACTCACTACCTTGGAATTTATGGCTGACGAAATATATGGCATTCTAGATCTTGGATTCTTTCTTCTCTTGCGCTAGCATGGCTCCGATAGCTGTGTCTGTGACCGTCAGGTATAGAAGTAAAGGCTTGCTTCCGTGAGGTGGGCAGAGAATAGGAGGATTAACAAGGTAAGCTTTGATTCTCTCGAAAGCTAGTTGACAATCTTCATTCCAAACCACTTCCTGATTCTTCTTCAATAGCTTAAAGATTGGCTCACATATAGAGGTCAGCTGGTTGATGAATCTGCTGATGTACTGCAGACGGCCCATGAAACCTTTCACTTCGGGTACAGTTCTGGGTGGCTTCATCTCGACAATCGCTTTGACTTTTCTGGGATCTACTTCGATGCCTCTCTCTGTGACCATGTAGCCCAAAACTTTACCCCGGATAACCCCAAAAGTGCACTTGGCGGGATTTAGCCTCATAGAATGCTCCCGGAGTCTGTTGAAGAACTTCCTTAAATCCGTGAAGTGCTGCCCGTCTGACCCTTTCGAGTGAATAATCATATCATCCACGTACACTTCAATCTCCTTGTGGATCATGTCGTGAAACAAGGTGGTGACGGCCCTCTGGTAGGTAGCCCCAGCGTTCTTCAACCCGAACGGCATCACAGTGTAACAATAAGTGCCCCAAGGAGTGGTGAATGCTGTCTTGTCTTGATCTTCTTCGGCCATCTTAATCTTCTTCGGCCATCTTAATCTGGTTATAACCCGCAAAACCGTCAACAAAAGACTTGACCTCATAATTGGCTGTTGCATCTACCAGCATATCAATGTTGGGCAAAGGAAAGTCATCCTTGGGACTAGCCTTATTGAGATCTCGGAAGTCTACGCAAACTCGAACCTTCCCATTCGCTTTTGTGACCGTAACTATGTTTGCCAGCCAAGTTGGGTATTCAATCACCTTTATAAATCCCACCCGTAGGAGTTTCTCAATCTCTTCTTTCACCTGCAAAGATCACTCCAGTTTTATCCGCCTCAACTTCTGCTTTATTGGCTTAATCTCTGAATCCAGGGGTATCCGGTGCTCTACGATAGAAGTATCCAGCCCAGGCATATCTTTGTAAGACCAAGCAAAGACGTCCATATATTCTTTAAGCAATTCAACCAGGGCGACCCGCTCATCTCCGGAGAAGAAACTGCCAATCTGTGTTTCTTTGGGTTCTTCGGCTGTTCCCAGGTTCACTGTTGTCAATACCTCATCGGCAGCTTGGGCCCGGCTTTCCTTTTGTTCGCGAACCTGCTTTGAATTGTTTTCTAAAATTTGGTCATCAATTAAGTCTGCATTATCTTCAATTAAATCTGGCTTAATTATTTTTAGATCTTGATGATTCATTTTATTTAAGCGTTCAATTGTTAGATTGGCAATCACGGGATACTCAGAAAGGTCAACCATTTTATTCAAAGCATAGGAAAAACAGTGTTTACAACTCGAAGACGGTCTTCTGTCGTGAGGACATTGGACCGATCGGAAGACTCAAATTCAATCACAAGGGACTCTGAGGACTGACTCAAGACACGGGGAACAAATTTAGACTTAGGGGGACAAGGAAGAGGTTTGAGCCCAAGCTTTCCAATCATAGTCTCCCTGTCTGCAACCGGTCCCTGAAATGAAGTCCAGTTCTGTAGCGGCTCCTCTGCGACTATCTTCAAACTATTCATATCTGCCACTGGCCCCTTTTCAAACTCCAGCACAGCTATCACCTCGCTATCATAGGAAAAGTCAATCAAATCTCCAAAATCTTCAACAAGAACAAACCCTTCTGCAGGCAACTTCTCTGTAGACACACCACCTTTGGGTTCAGACAGCCCCTGATTCTCAAACAATTCTGCCAAATCACCGTCAATATCTATAGGATCTGCACCACGAATCTTGTGCACAACAGGTTCATCCAGAGCAAGCTTCTCAAACTGGTTCACATAATCGGGTCCCTAGACATGATAGTTGTTTTCATAAGTGGCAGTAACACCTGGCCTTTTGGGCAAGTTATCAAACATTTCTTTCATCGGGTTTCGACTGCTGGCAAACTTCCGAATCGTCTTCAACCTTTCTTCCATTTGGCTCAACCTCGGCTCTGGGCAAACAAACATTTCTCCATCCTCTTTGACAAAGTGTTGGTTCAAAGACCAGCTGTACGGGCGCATCTCAGGCCTCTTATACCTCTTACCAGCAACTGAGGTCATCTTTTCTTTGAACGCTTCAGTCTTATCGTACGCTTTGTCTTCTTTCGTTATTACATACCCCAGGCCTCGCTTATTCCTCTTGGCTTCTGGCATCGCAAAATGGCACGGTCCCCATTGACGTTTTCCCAGCCCCAGACCAGGGATATAGTTCATGCCTCTCATCATTTTTAGCACAGGAGGGATCTTTTCGAAGGAGGTTGTCAAGTCTATGGTGCAGACCTGCCCTTTAGGCTTCTCAATCGTAAAACCACTAAGCATCAAGTTTTCCTGGTCGAGTTTGATTTCCATCACTGGCAAAGTATTAGTGTTGGTTTCCCCAATCATAACGCTATCACCATAAATGGTCGTCAGGACTCCGTCTTGCACAAACTTTAGACATTGCTGGAGAGTAGAGGCTACGGCTCCGATTTCATGAATCCATGGTCTGCCCAATAGCACTGAGAATGTGACTGGAATATCGATAACTTGGAAATCTACCATCATCTCTTTACCCCCAAACATCAAAATTAGAGATTATTCCCAAAACTGCCCTAGACGTGGAATTGTAGGCCTTTATAGTTTGATTAGATGGTTTAAGGTTCTGCGCATTAATGTTCAACATACTCATCATTTTAGCAGGGAGCACATTCATAGCCGACCCGTTGTCTACCAAAACATAGGGAATCCGCCGTCCTTCCAGGGGTACTGTGACGTGTAGGGACTCATTATGCTTTGCACCATAAGCAGGTAGGTCAAGATCTGTGAAAGTAATGATGTTCCCGTACTGCACAATTCCAATTAGCAGACAGGCTTCGTCTGGGGTGGCATTGACAGATACTTTTGTTTTGGACAAAGCTTCTTCTAATTTCAGTTTGTGAGGGTAAGAGGATGTGAGTAGAGACCATAAGGAGATATCAGCTTGGGTTCTCTTCAGTTGTGTCAAGATTGGATCTTCCTGAATTTCTTCATCTCTTGTTGATCTGTAAGGGTTCTGAGAGGACTGGGGATTTACAACTGCTTTACCTCTCCCGGATGGATCTGCATCATTTACTCCCAACATTCTCCCTGATCGAGTCAGCAAATTAACTTCTTGATCTTTCTCAACCACAAAGTCTTTACTGGCCTCCTTGAGCTCTGCTAGTGAAATCGGGACAGGACGAGTGCTATAAGGCCAGGCCGCCTGCCTTATCTCATTTATGGACAATGGCGCCTCTACATTAGCTGCTATCCTGAGTTCCTCTAGAGAGATCGGGGAATCTCTAGGAACCATGGAGGATATAGTGTTGGCAATCACATTCTCTTCATAATCGTCATGATCAGCAGTATTATTCAAGCCATAAAGATCATCAAGATACAAAACATAACAGAAATTATCTTTCATTTCACCAGAAAATGGGGTTACATCATTCTCAATCTCATTACAACCATCACTATCACCTTCATCTATTGACTTCCCAAACTCTATTACATTAACAAAATAGTCCTGGCCAAAATCCATGAGGTTCACGGTGTTGTTAGGTAGCGGGTTGCTGACGACATTAGGACGAGGGGACTTCTCAATCTTCTTCTCATCTACAAGCTCTTGAATGATTCTTTTGAGAGTGAAGCACGTATTGGTGGTATGTCCTGGGAATTGGTGGAATCGACAATACTTGCTTGTATCAAGGTTAGGATTGGGAATAGCTGGCTTGTAATTTTCCAGTGGCTTTATCATACCTGTCCTGAGCAATCCATTGTAGACCTCCTCTGTAGTCATCCCCAAATCATCAAACTGTCTCTGTTGCCTCGGCTGGAATCTTCCGCCACTAGGACCGTTATTGCCTCCTCTCTGCAGGTTGTTAACAATGTTATCTTTAACTGGCTCTCTTCCTTTTGGTGCCATGGCTGAGACTGGGTTTGCTGTCCGGTATCTGAAACCTCCATTACCACTGTTTCCACTAGCATTCGCATTCGGGGTCTGATTAAACAATCTATTTTCACTTCTAGCTCCCATCCCGACCATCTCTCGTAAATCAGGATACCAACCTTTCCCGATGGCTTCCCTGAGTACTGGCTTCACACACGACAAGAAGATATCTTTTTGGTCCTGTAGGGGAATGGGCTCCGATAGCTCATTAAGCTTAGCATTCCAACGCTTATAAAATTCTGTGATTGATTCATCAGCCTTCTGGATAGTCCCCACTAAATCATCCCGAGTAGTGCGCCATTCTAAATTGCCTCTGTACTTCTCCAAAAAGGTCTCCGTAATCTGGCTCCAAGTAGAGCGGCATTCTTGTTTCAGGGCCAAAAACCATGTGAGAGCTGGTCCTTTCAAAGTCAAATGAATGTGGGATGCCATAAACTCGGGCGTGTAGCCCATCGCTCCCATAGTCATTACATAAGTATCCACATGCGTTTTTAGACAAGCAGTACCATCGAAGTCCATTTTCGGCATCTTGAATTTGTGAGGCAAAGGCGTTACTTGGGCTGGATCCACCACTCTGAGACCGCTAGAACCTACAGTCAGTTTGTCTATCTGCTGCTGCATTTGCTTCAACAAGGCCGTCACTTTTGGGGTTAAACCTGGAATCTGAGGGATAGCAGGAGCTACTGTTGAAGATGATATGGGGAAATCTGAATTAGGCCCAAAGGGCAAAATGGCCGGTGGGAGATCGAGGGTACTGGGGATACCAAGATTACTATCCAACAAACTAACCGAGCTAGGAATTCTGTTCCCGTACATATCATAGCCATTAAACTGCATGCTGGGGTTCTGGGAACTATACTTTGCTGACTGACCTCTGAATTGACCAAGAGAAGAGAATCCTGAACTGACACATGGAGCTGAATAAGGAGTGGAACCATAAAGATGCTGAGTAAGGGTAGAACACACTGCAGGCTGAGGAAAACTGCCTTGGAGCTGAGACTGTTGATACCTCGGAACACTGTCTTGGCAAATCTGATTCCCTGAAATCCGATACTGACCACTCTGCTGCACATTATACTGACCACCCTGATAGCCGTCGGAATACACACTGAACTGGGGTTGGGAGTAACTGGCTTGGAACTGAGACCCATATTGAACCTGCGGCATCGGGGCATTGGGAACCGGAGAGGAAGTGAGATCAAGGAAGTTCACTGGATGACCACCATTCTTGCTAAGACCTTGCTGAGCCACCTGATTATATGCTTGGGAAGAAGGGGGAGGAAACTTTCCTTGGACATTCATGATCACTCCTGGAGACGGCATTTGCTCGGGGCGCGGGGCATAGCTTGTGGGAGGAGGCATGGCATTGTAACTGAGTGGAGCAGGCTGGATAGGAGAAACGGATCCAATCTCGTTATTGCCCTCTTCAGTAATTTCCTCATAGGAACCATCTTCTCTACGGAGCATCGCTATTCCTCGGGCCCTCATGGCCTCAACAAAGCGGTTATGAGCTTCTTCTTCTCGGATTTTGGCATTCTGAGCTGACAGGCGGGCCTCACGCTCCCGGGTCAAAGCGGCTTCCAAATTCATCCTCAACTCATCTGTAGACAGATCATTCAAGCTTGGTTGACTCATCGGACCTGAACCTCCAGCAGATTGAGCGGCGAACACATCTCCATTCCCTGCCATTTCTGATTCTGCACTGACTAAAGCTTCGGAAACTGCTAAAACTTCTTTGACCACCCGAACCAAACGAGCTCCCGGTACAGATGATCGACTCCAACTCGCCGTAGCTGCAGGGGTATATATACGGGTTTATGAGGTAGGGAAAGAAGAGGAGACACGGGAGAAGGAGAAGAAACGAAGAGAACAGACTCGCGCAAACAATTTATTTATCTTTAAGTATAAATCGGTGGTTTAAATCCTAAGAACGGTTGGGAAAGGCTAATCCTTTATTTACGCAAATTACACCTTGGGGAAGCCTAGGGATGCAACGTTCACATTACACTAAATGTTTTGCATTTGAAATTAATAATAAGTGATGATACCTAAACAAAACCTAACACGATGTGCGACGGACGAGTAGCCCCAATTTCTAGGGAAATTTGGGAAGCATAACGGGTATTCTCGGGGAGTTTCCAAGAAAAATCCGGCATGACCTCTCGTCGGTGCATGGTGACAATGCGGCATGATCTCTTGTTTAGGACACGCCACGGGGGTGACATGTCCTCACGTGAAACCATGTTATGTTGGCAACATGCCCACAAGGTGCGGGCTTTTGAGGAAGGTAGAAAGACTTATTGGAAATTTCAAAAACAACTCATTTTAGGTGTAGTTAAAACGTTGTATCAAAAACCAACCGTGGGTAAGGTTTAAGTGTGGTGCCACCTAAACGCACTAGGGGGATGGGTTTGACATTAGGCGCTCAAGCATAGGCGAATATTATCACCGTCCGCGATGCCGTCAATCGCACCCGAGGGTTCTAAAACTATGTGATGTAGTATGCGGATGACTATATTCTTTTATTTACAAAAAACAAAGATTTTTTATTTATTTATTTTATTTATTAAAAAGAAAACACACACGCACACTCTCTCAAGGAAGAAAACAAGAACAACAGTCAGCTGAGCAATCTTTCTCTTGATTCAAGGGACTGCCCTCAAACCAGAACCTGAAACCTGTCCAGTGACTACTCTTGTCGCGTGACACAGAACATCATGGGACAAGGTTGTCGCACGACCAAAAGAGTCACTGAACCAGACCCTACAAAACTGAGATTAGCCCCTGCCTCTCCTTGGCAAGGGATGAGACCAACCAGTAGAGCAACACATATAAACCACAAACAACACACAAAAGGCCTACAAGTTGTAATATCTCATAAAATGCATGTATCGAACATGATTATCAAGGATGCACATTAAAATGAATACATTGGATGTCTAAACGAACGAAAGTATGACCCTCTTAGTTTTCGAAAAAATAGGTTTTCAAAAACACTTATCCCCAGCGGAGTCGCCACTGAATGTGCGCTCGCCCGAAAAAAATAATAAAAAGGAGTCGCCACGCCATGCTTTGAGAGGTGCACTTTGAAAAACCTTTTTGAAAGAGAACGGGTTCGGGGGTCAGGTTACGTGTTGGGAAGAACTGAGAGTTCACCCAACACGCCTCGTCCGTAGACGAGTCTTTCTAATTTAGACATCCAAATAATTCAAAACAACGTGCAAACAATGATAATATGCAAGTGCGATAAACATGAATGTTATTGAATAGGCAAGATCATTACAACTTGTAGACCAATTGTCCGGGAGGCCACATCCCTTTACATCAATGAGAACAGATTACAAAAGAACTCAGGTCCTCTGCAAAGGATCATCTATGTCGCGTGACACAGGACTCCCTTGTCCAAATATGTCGCGTGACATCAATGGTCACCTTGCAGAGGCTCACAACTAACAGATCACACAACCTTCATATGAACATAAAACTATAACTAAGAACAGATCTAGGCACTAAACAACATAAACATATTGCTGAATATGAAAATAGCCAACTAGAATGAATTACAACTGAAACAATGGTACCTGTAGATGGTCACGACATGTCGCGTGACACAGGACTCCTCATGTCCAAATGTGTTACGTGACATAGTGTTACCATCTGCACATACCTCACAAACTGAGATGCAGATCCAACAGATACACAACAATTATATCAAAACCAATAAGAACAATACGAATTAGATATGAATTGATCAAAGGAGTGTGGATATGGGAGATCCACACTCCCTTGACATCCAAATTGCCAATCTAAGTAGATCACATCATAATCAAGCAATTAGACTCAAAGCATAAACGATTTAAACAGAGAGATTGCAGTTGCCACTTGATAATCTGAGGCAGATGGAGCCTGATTATCAAGTGGAGAAGAAGAGAAGACAATTAAACAATGAGATGAGAGAGAGAGGGAGAGAGAGAGAGACTAGTTACCCTTGTAGTCCTCAACTCTTACACCAAGTTAGGTGTAGGAGTCTTCAATTCAACCTTTTGAATGGAGAGCTGAGCATGAACTGAGAGCTGAGTTGGAGGATCCGGAGTATATGGTGAAGAAGGAGAGGAAATGGGTTGAAGAGAGGTGAGAGATGAAGGAATTTGTAGGGGAATTGGGTAGTTTTTGTGGGAAAGGAGGAGAGAGAGAGTTTCTGGATGAATTTTGGCAGAGTGACTTTGGGAGGTTCAAATTCGGATCCAAAACTGAGAGGGGTAGGGTCTTATTTATAGCTGCAGTCCATGGTAGCCTTGTGTCGCACGACGTAACGTAACCACTTTCCATGCCTCGACTTGTCGCGTGACACAAGGTGACCATAACCATTTTTGGTGCCAAATCTGGTTCTGGAAACTTCTTGGATAATTCCTAAAAGGTCCAAAACAGATTTATTCCTTCTAGGTCCCTTAGCCTGAGCAAAGTACAAAAAAGTACTTCCTTCACGTGAAACTTATGAAATGTTTTCGGAAGTCTCGGGATGGACCGGGAATTTACCAAAATGCCCCTAAATGCAATTTTATCATATTAAAATGCATCTAGAAAGGTCGCGAATTGGATTGGCGTACTTACATCTAGTGATGAGGGACCGATTTATGCGGGGGAAGCCCCTGCTTTGCTTGCATTATGGTTGCGAGAGAGGCTTCAAGCCATGCCTGAGTCTCCGGCGTCTCTTAGTCCGTGGACGTTTGCTCGGCGACCTCTTGTCTTGGAGACGGATCAGTCTGCTTGGGAAAGGTGGATGGTTTGACTCGGCACGCATCCCCTCCATTGGTGGGTTCCTCATTGGGGAATTAAGACTAGGAGGGCCTATCAGGAAGATTCCTATGTTGTCAGAGTTCCGTGTTCGCCTTGGTCCTCTTTCTATGTTCCGTTGCTTGTTTCCCGGCAGTTTGGGATGAGGCAGGAGCCTTTACTGGGTTGGGATGACATTGCCAATGTGGAGGTAGCTTCTTTCTGCATGACAGATTCAGATGCCTTTCTGTATTTTCTGAGGGTATGGAAGTATTCCGCTTTCCCTCCTGTGGTGTTCCTTAGATGCCGGGAGAGTGTTGTCTTGACCACCGAGTACCTGGATTGGTATGAGTAGCATATCGGGCAGACCCAAGTGGTTTTGGGGAGCAAGCGCGAAGCAATTCTGGGGCAAGATAGTCGTCTCAGCTATAGCCTTAGGAGTGCAGAAGCCTGGTCTAACCCTCAGGATGTCATGGGAGACGCTTTGTTTGACTATGAGACTCGAGTTGACAGACTAGCGGGGAGAGGTCCCCTTTTGCAGACTCGTAGGGAGGAGATCCGAGCCGAAGCACGGGTGAACGATGCTCTGAGAGCGACTGGTTCGTTTGACACGACTAGGAGGACTTTTGATCCCGGAATGAGGGAGACAGAACTCGCTCATGTGTAATGAAAGAAAACTCGTTGGGGACGAGGGAAGAAAGGAAAGAGTGATGAAGGGCCAAACGCGAGTAGCATGGAATGACCTTCTGAAACACTGAGTATCCATTCATCGTTATTGCAGACACATTGATTATTAAATGTTTTAAGTTGTCTTTTAGCATGTTGTGAGTTTGAGAGTAGACCGTGCTTGAACTCATCAAGAAGTGTTTTAACTGTGATGATTTGTGATTTACTTTTAAAGCTTTGTCGAGACGCAAAATATCTTGCTTGCTTCTTGCTTGAGCCTTGGTGGCATCAATTTTTGGAATTTTGTGTATTCCTTAGACCGAACCAATGAAGGCTACCTACGTTCCCCTTGAGGGGCTCATGTCTACGTAGTTTGACTCTCTTTTGTGGGAGAAATGACTCGTAATGTACACTCACTAGGGCATTTTTATTTTTGAAAAGGTGGGAACGGGTCCCCTTTTGTGTGAGTGCCTTATTTGATGTAGGCACAAAAGAAATGCTTTTGGGTTTGACTCTTTTGAGAGAGTATGAGCGTTGAAAAGCTTGTAAAAGTGTATGGAAGCCCTTGCTGACAGAAAATCAGTGTTTAGCTCTATTTTCCTATTTTGTAGAAAAAGAAGACTTGTCGAGACATCTAAAAACTTGATTTGTTCACATTGATCACATGTTTGCTTGAAACCCTTTGTTGATGTTCTGGTTATTCAACAATTAAACCTGATATGCTTTGATTAATCACGAGGAGAAAGTCAACCGGTATCAAGGATCGAGTTGGTCTGGTGTGAAAGAAGGTTTGTGTATAGGAGAGGTCATTGATGAGACCGGGTTTGTGGATTTGTATGTGTTTATGACCGGACCATTTCTGGTTGCCTACGTTCCCCTTGAGACAAGGAGCTCAGGTCGACGTAGTTAGGGGTTGAACTGTGTTTGGCTTTGGGGCCAGGGCATGAATATTTGCGCGGCTTTTGGCGAAAAGGCTCGAAAGGTTGAATGATGAGGTGCGGGCCTTGAGGTGATTCCTTGACAAGTCGTATTTGACGGCAGTTTCAATGAATCCATTGCTTCTTGATCGTTGGCTCTGGGTCCTTGACCTCATTTATTTTTGTGAAGCTTCTGCTTGAGCTCTTTTTTTTTTGTAGCTTCTGCTTGAGCTTTTTTTTTTTTTTGAAGCATATGAGGGCGAAGGCAAGCCCCTGCTTGAACTTTTTTGATGCGCAGGAGGGCGAAGGCAAGCCCCTAGATTGTTGTTGACATGGGGTCAATCTTTTGATGCTGAGTGACCTGTTGTTGTCCTTTGATGTTGCCGCCGTCGTTGACTTGGTCAAGGTGATGGTGGGGACATGTTTTGGAAAGTGTATGGCTTGATGGAGGCCTTTGTGTGGGGTATGGTAAGGTGTATGGGGAGCTATCGATTGACTTTCTCACACCAATTAATCAAAGCATTAATCATTTGTAGAATTACTTGTTGAGCAATGCAAGTGATCACATAGAACAAAACTATTTCATTAAATGTAATATGGGGTGCAAAATAATGTCTCAAGTCTAGCAAGAAAAGAAAGAAGACTTGTATATGGAAAATTGAAAACTTAATTACAATGTCCGAGGAGGACTTAAGAAAAGTACTAGAACCTACGAGGTTGACTGTATGATTCTTTGATTTGCGTCTCTTCGAGCTCTTCAGCAGTTCCCAAATTCATTTTGGTTAGAACCTTCTCGGCAGCTTGGGCCCGATTTTCCTCTCGTTTGACAACATGCTTAAAGATTTGTTTTAATGCATTGTTCATTAATGTGTCTACGTCTTTACCAAGTGAATCATTATTAACTGTTTTTGATTAGTTAATTTATCATTTATTAATGTGGCAATAAGGGGATACTCAAAAAGGTCGATCATTTATTCAAAGCATAAGGAAGCGCGGTTTATGTTACAAACGCATAATCTTTAGGCGTAAGGCCGTCAGACAACTCGAGAGACTCGAACTTAAATACGACAAACTCGGGTTCTTTTATTTTTGAAGATAGACTCTAGGAGACGGGGGGTTAGTCCAAGCTTCTCATCCTGTCTCTTCTTGCTGGCTGTGGGTCCGCGTTTGTGAAAGTTACGCCATTTTTTATGCTGCCACTTGCTCGGCCTGTCTCGAACTGCCTTATATCCGGGGAGGGCTCGATCCATCCCTTGGTGAGCCCTAATTCCGGAAAGGAATGTTGGGGAATAACCATTCTTGGATTCTTTCTTCCGAATTCTTCATTGCGGAAGCCCCAGGTTCCGTCTTCACGTCCCCAATCATCACGGGAATTTGTCGAGGACTTATCCACCATGCTTACCCCATCATTTCCAGGGAAAGGGTTTCCGACTGTGTTGGGACCGCGGGGGCGTTCCAACTTTCTCTCTTCGATTAGCCCTTGGACCACTTATTTTAGCACGAAGCAATTGTCGGTTGTGTGACCGGGGTAGTTGTGGAAGGCATAGTGTTTGCTCATGTCCATGTTAGGCTTGCGAGTCTTTGGTAGGAAATTCTCAAGGGGTTTGATAATGTTCCTCTTTACTAGTGTCTCGAAGACTTGGCTCAAGGGTATCCCGAGGTTATCAAAATGCTGGAACTGCGGTATGCGAGGGGGTTTGTTGTTCCTCGGGGGTGTTTGGTCGCGGCTTACTTGGGCTCCGTTTTGGATGTAACGAACTGCTCTGGTAACCTCTTTCTTCTCATTTGGAGGTGTTTGGTAACCTTTTTCCTTTTTCTTAAGGAAACTCTTCCCTTGTATCTCCTTTGCATGTTCTACCAACCAAGCCATATGGGGGTCAGTATGCAGAGACAGGCTGTCATCTTCTGGGATAGAGACCGAAGATGGAGGTGGATTAGCTGATGGGATCGCCATTCGGGAGTCTCGGGGAGGCAGTTGGGCGTATACCAACCCGTATCCTGGATTATTGAAATTGGGGGCGTGATTGCCCAGACCGCTAAGGGTTGTGTTTGGGAATTGGGGAAATGTTTCATTAGCCCCAAGTGGCAGTTCAGCGGGTGGAAGGTTTGAAATGTCGGGATATCCGCTTCGGATGTCTGTCCCTGGTAAACATTGGGATTTCAAGTTGCGGCTGCGGGGCTCATACAGAGGCACAAGATTGAATTCCAGGGGATATTGAGAGATGATAGGATATGAGGGAGCAGGCCCATAGTTGTGCTGAGGTTGGAAAATCGGAGCTGTTTGACTGAGGCTCGAATGGAGCTTTGAGCAGGAGTTGCCTTGCATTGCTAGGCTTCCGTGGCTTTGTGAAGGAGGGATCTGCTGATAGCTTTGGGAAACCGGAGGAACAAGCATTTCTTCGCCTTCTATGAGGAAAAAGGTTCCATCGGGTTGGGGAACCGCAACAGCTCCGCGATGGCGCATGGCATATTCGATCCAAGCCTGCTGCTCTTCCTAGCATTTCTCGAGAGCCTTAAAAGCTTTTCAAACTTCTTCCATTGTTTGGAAGTTTCCCAGGGGCGGGGTTCCGTTTCCCTCACTGTTATCTATTGATCGCGCCATGGGGGAATAGCGGACTGTTCGGACCGCTGAACCAGAAGGGCTATCGGACCTTGTGACCTCGATACTGAAAAGGCGGCTCCCGGGTATTCTCAACCACTCTCGGTTCGCTGGAGGGGGGTGACGGGTAAGGTTTAGACATGGGAAGGCCTTTTGGATAAAAGGGGGGAAAGCTCGCGTGACATGCAGTTTCCGCTTTTTTTATTTATGATTTTTTTTGTTGTTTTAATTTACTTAAAATAGTATTTTCTCAGAATCCTAGGCAGGTTGGAAAAGATTTCTCTTCTTTTTTGCAACTATGCTAGATCCTGGGTCAGTGGAGACCATCTGTGCGGCTATAAGCCCCTCGTTTTGCACCTGTATTTCGACATCCCAGGGTGGACAGCCCCGGGCGAGGGTCCTATAAGGCAAGCGGTTTCCACCGGCCTAAAAAAAAAATCGAACCTAAGGACCGAGCCTGTCATGTTTGTTTTAATGTGTTAGCCATGTGAATACTGAGCCGAGCCGGTACCTGAGTCAAGATCGGGTCAAGAGTTCGGCATGACCTCTCTTTACCTTGCTTGCGCAAGGGATCTGTGACATTAGGCGTTGGTTGGGTCATATCGTCATGGCTGACGTATTAAAGGCTTGATGACATGGTATCATGTGGGCATGGATGTACCGGGACGAAACATCGTCTGGGTGTAGCTTCGGAAATCAAGATCAGGTCAAGATTTTATCATGACCTTTCATCGCTTTGCTTGCGCAAGGGATCTTGAGTTCCGAGCTTCGACTCAGAAAATGGCCGGCATGGGATATGTATCCAGGCTGTACGACACGGACTGGGTAAAAACCAACCGAGTCTGGACAGAGTGTGACTCAAGACTCAAACGTGCAGGGTTAACACTTGGCTAGGATGGGATGTTTGGAATGATCCCGTGCGCATCCAAGAGGTCTAGGAAGACCAAACGGACTGCAACTGAGACCACCCCGGGTTGAGGGTTGTAGTGTGCAGTGTATCCGAGGCAGCAGTGTGCGTAGCGTGCGGTGTACCGAGGCAGCAGTGTGAGTAGCGTGCGGTGTACCGAGGCAGCAGTGCGAGTAGTGTGCGGTCATTAAAATTCTTTTTCTGAGTAAAACAGAAGTTTTGAAGAATTTTAAATATATGTACACAGATGTATATTGATGCATTTTTTTTGTATTTTTTTTTTAAATAATAAAGTAAAGCACATGCACACACACACACAACAGTTAAAGAAAGGGGTAAAATGAAAGTTTGACCCTCATCATTGTTTTAAAAATCTTTTGTTTTGTTTAAAAGTTTTTAAAACAAAACTTCCCCAGCAGAGTCGCCAACTAAAATAGCTCGGATCTGAGAGGCAGCGTAATCGCGCCCCGGCATCTAGCATTTCCGCTTTGCAGCATTTGTTGGTGGAGGTGTCTCGCTGTGTTTTTCTTTGTAGAGTCGCCACGCCGTTTTGAATAAGCCCAAAACATTGAAAAAGGGTATCAGTTTAAAATAGTAATAAACTGTTTTTGTGTGATGAGATTTTGAGTTCGGAGATCAGGTTACTCCTCAGGAAGAGAATATTAGAATATTAGAGCTCACCCGAGTCGCCTCGTAAAAACGAGTCTTTCAGTACCCCTTATTCTTTCTTTAACTGTTATGTGTGTGTGTGTGTGCTTTTAAAAATACATGATGTATCGGATGTCTACATTGTACACTGCGTATTGAAATGTATTGAAATAGTATAGGAAGGAAGCCTTACCAATGTTGGTTCGTGTCTGTCTTCCACTGGGGAATTGTGTTTGAGGATGGAATAGTGTTCCGGGACGAACCGGGATTGCTTCGGGATGTGCCGGTTGTCTACGGACAGAGCTTCGGCGTGCCTCGAGATTGTCAAGTGTGCACTCGGGCAGAGTTTCGGCGTGAGTTGGGATCGTCGGTTGGATTCGGGCAGAGGTTCGTCGTGCGTCGGAATCGTCGGTTGGATTCGAGCAGAGGTTCGGCGTGCGTCGGAATCGTCGGTTGGATTCGGGCAGAGGTTCGGCGTGCGTTGGAATCGTCGGTTGGATTCGGGCAGAGGTTCGGCGTGCGTTGGAATCGTCGGTTGGATTCGGGCAGAGGTTCGGCGTGCGTCGGAATCGTTGGTTTGGCTCAAAATGGCCGGGACACCTCGGGAAAGACTAGGAAAAGCCTCGGAGTACCACGAGGGGCCTCAGAGTACCTCGAGAGTGCCTCGGGGCAGCGCGGGAGCATCGCGAGAGCGCTCGGAAAGGCTTCGGAGCACCGCGAGGGAGCTCGGAAGGCCCCGGAGGGAACTGAAAGGGACCGGGAGTTCCCCGAGGGGTCTTAGAAGGGGAGCCTGAAGGCTTAGGGGGAGAAGAGAAGAGGGAGGTGTGAAAAATGAGGGAGGGGGAGCCCTCTATTTATAGTGTAGGAAAAATTGCAAGAAGGTCCGTACGGACCTCCCTGCTTAATCCAAATTTTTAGTTTTCCTCGATTTGAGGGAATAATGTGGACTTTAAGAGGATTTTTGTAATGATTATGTCTGGTGCAAAGAGGTCCGTACGGACCTTTTTGGCATGCAAAGAGATCCGTATGGACCTTCTATGCTTTTGTGATTGTGATGGCAAGCTAGCTCTCGTCGAGAGCTTTCCAACCATATATGGCATCTTAATCGGAGTTCGTATGAAGGAGTTATGACCTCCGGAAGTTTGCCCTTGGTTTTTTTCTGTATGCTTGGATGGAGAGCGATCCAGATTGGGGTACTTACACCCGCCACCGATAACAGATATGACTTTGGAAGAAGCCATCCGGGCTTGTGAGGTTCACAAGAGGCAGAAAGAAGATCAGCAGAATTTCGTAGTACAGCTTCTTAATGAGCGAGGTATAGCAGCTATCCCCCAGCCAGATGGTACTTTCGTCCTAATCGAGGATGACGATTCCCCGAAATCAGCTTCTCAAACCTTCAACCAGGTTCCTCCCCCGCCAATTTACAGCATGCCTTCGAACCAAGGAAACAGCCGACCTAGGCTTCATGTTGCCACCTCTCAAGGCAACCCTATCATATACGGCCAGGCCAGTACTACTCCCATCACTCAGTACAACCAGTGCAGCGCTGGACCATATCAAACAGATGTCAATATCCTCCAATACCCTCCCGGGTTCAACCCATTGCCTATACACGAGCCCCAAAACACCGGGGAGAAACCCCGATACAGTCCAGAAAAGGCCCCCATATATCAAGCCTCCCACCTCCAATTACTGCCACTCATAGGGCAGCACCCTGCACCGAGCCTCAAAGTCCACCACTGGACCCAGCCCTAGCCTGGATGGTCGAACAGATGAAAGACCTGAAAGCCAGCATAAGCAGTTCAAAGCAAGAAACGCTCAGATCCACGGATCCGGGAATGGTCACGCCTCTCCCTGCCAAGTTTAGAATGCCGGAGATGGACCAATTCGACGGAACCGAATGTCCACAGACGCATGTTGACACCTATGTTCTCGGCATGAGAGCGAAAGGAGCAACCCTTCAGCAAATGGCGGATCACTTCCAGCATACGCTCAAGAGTTCAGTGTTACAATGGTTCCTAAGGGTCAAGCCTGCAGATCGCCATACCTGGGATCAGATCAGCAATATCTTCCTAGAGCGGTACAGATCCAACCTAGAGTGGGAAACAAGTTGTGAGGACTTAATCACCACCGAACAGAAAGAAGATGAAAGCGTCGGAGAATTCTACAAGAGGTGGAGTTGGAAACTCTTCGAGATTATGGAGCCACTCTCCAAGGATGAACAGATGCGGATCTTCAAGTCTTGCTTAAGGCCGTCCATCAGAACCCTCATCAGCCATCACTCTTTCCAGATCTCCGAGCCATGGTCAATGCCGGCTCACAGTTCGAGAAAGATCTCAAGGAAAAACTGGCCATAGTACAGCCATACAGATACAGATCAGCAGTTGCATTCAATCCGGCATCGGCCCCCGGCAAAGGGAAAGATAGGTCTGTCAACTACATTCATCAGGGACAGCAGTCGGGCAACAGAAACCCAGTCCCGCAAAGCAACAACTCCACCCAAGAATCTCGTAGTCAACGCTGATAAAAGGAAATAATGTGCCTTCCACCAGTATCATGGCCACACCACCGACAACTGCGTGGGGTTACGGTACGAAATCCAAAATTTGATAGAGGAAGGAAAATTGGAGCATCCCCGTAGACCTAATACAGTCGGAAACCCTTTTCCGAACAACAACAGTGTGAACTCCATCGAGTGGGTGCCAAAGAAGATTGTCGCAGAGCCAGTTCCTCTGCCTCTTCCAGCCAGGTCCTCATCAGACGTTCACATCAGTTACGATGTTTGTGACTGCTCTGAATGCCGTGAGTACGAGTTCCAAGACATGATCAGGGGTGATTCTCCAAGAAAGCAGAAGAAGAGGTCTTCTCAACATAAACTGAAAGAAAGATATGAAGCTGGAGACACCAGCGTGGGTACACTCGGAGAGCCATCCGGGAAGTTCGATTACTACGTACTCTACGCCAGCCAGTCCTCCCTTCCTCCAGGCCACGCAGCTTTAGAGCAGACAGGGGTGGGAAAGCTGAAAAATCCTGCTGACGCCAAAGTTCAGGCCTCATGACACCAGAATACCTCAAATCTTGGCAACCTTACCGCCAGCCAGAAGCCTAATCCCCCGCAAGATCAGCCAAGGTTCAATTTGCCCAACTTCAGAGCACGGGCCAGCAAAGAAAAGTTAAAGTCAACTTGGCACTTGCACTCGATCAACGTGCTAACCACGGGCGGCCACCTCCACAAGCTACCTCGACACAATCCCGAGGCACCACCAAAAGCTTTGCCTCTCAAGAGGAAGACAGGAAACGGATGGCTTGATGACTCTCCTTCTCCGGAAAGAGACCAGATCTACGATTCTTGACTGTATGGCAGTATGCTCACCTTCTATGATGAAGACCTGTCGAAAGGGGCCTCAGGGCACATTGAAGCTCTGTATATCACCTTCGGCTTAACACCATCTCTCTCCTCGGGGTATTAGTAGACAATGGATCTGCAGTCAACGTCCTCCCTCTCAACCCTACGCATCGACGAAGGCCACATGATCCCATCTGCCGGAACTATCAAAGCCTACGACAGCATGTCTCGTCCCATCCTGGGGACGGTGACTCTGGAGCTCTGGTTCGAAACCCAAATGGTGCCAGCAAAATTCCACGTGATGGACATCCCGTCTGAATTCACAGCTCTGTTGGGACGCCCATGGCTACACCACATGAAAGCCATAGCCTCCACTCTCCATCAGTGCGTCAAGTTCATTAACCGGCAAGGAGATCTTGAAGACATCAGAGGGGACAGTTTCCTCATAGGGAACGAAGCCGAGACAACAGCCAAGCGTGCCCACAGCCAGGCACTAGGGTTACCTCCTTCAAGCCAACCAAGGGACTATCAGGGCAAATCTCATCAGAATCCCTCAGAGTCCGGAGGTGCTAACTATGTCAATGTCCTCGAACAGGCAGATCCTGAAGCAGTCAGATTCATCAAGTACAACTTCCGTTTTCGACACTTGGACGCAGACTGGAAAGAAACCCTAAGCATCGCAATGATGTGGGCACACAAACCCCCTGTCTCCGATCGAATATTTGTCAGCATCCTCCAAGCCAACTCCCTGGCCCCGCCAGGTGAAGAAATCTTTGTGATAAAGGTTAACAAGCATCATCACACTCGTGATGAATGTATGGCAGTCTTATGGGATGTCCTACATGAGGAATTGCCCGTCGAGCCCCTTTTCTCAAGCGAAGGGCATGATGTTTTTCTAGCAGCTACAGCGTCACAGCAGGACGCGAGACGTCCTTACGTCTGGGTTGAGCCGTCTGACGACAACGAATCAGGACTCTCCGGAGTCGAGGACGCGGCAGATCCGCGGGAAGATCCCTACATACATATGCTCAGTTTCGAGGATGGCACCAGTTCCGATGAGGTCACCTACGACGAGGGCTCCAATACCATGGAAATTGTCAAGCTCAACGTCCAGTACAGGCAGTTATCCGACAATTGGAAACAACTGGTTGACACGACAAAGAACCCCTCTGATCAAGTAACTGACAACGACTTCGTCAACATTATCTTTTCCAGATATCCCGATGACGCCAAGGATCCGGTCCTTATCATCAGATTCTGCAATGCCAAAGTTACCCTCGACGATTGCCTGCTCATGGTAAACGAGGCCCTGGCCAAGCAAGCTCAAAACTCGTCATCACTCCCAACTACCAGCCCCAGTGGCAACCGGCCCGTGCCGTCAGTTAAGCTTACAGCCAAGAGCGCCGCCAAGGCCGAGGGCATCAGCAAAGGAGACAAAGCTCCTCACCCTGCTACAAATCAGATCAACCTCGGGAATGTTTCCAGCAGCCACCCTAAAAACATCTGTGAGTGTCTTCCCCGCAAGACAAATCAAGCTTCCGAAGAAACGAATGATCACCTCAGCATCAACATGCTCAAATTCGACCCTGCTCCCAGTCATTACGGCCACGGATTCAGGCATCCCGCCAGCAAACTGCTAGCTCTGATAGACTTGGCTATCCTGCGAGATCACGAGACTATCAACATCGCAGAATTCAATACCCCCATGGGGTTTAATCAAACAGATATGGGCAAACTTCTTGATAACTGAGATTAGGGAAGGCCGCATGGAATGTCCCAGCCCGACTTCCTTCGTCAACATAATCCAAGTGTTTCCACCATTCGGGGACTTGGATGTGATTACAGTTATAGACACCAGTCAGATGGCACCCACCTACGGAGACTATTTAGCTCTCGCAAGGAAAGCCCTCCTGGAACTAGCTGCTCAAGAGAACCGTCTCTGGAACGAGAACCAAGCTCAGAAGACTCACAGGGACCAAGCCCTTAAAGCATCACAAGCAGCTTCAAACAGAAAGCTAGAGGCCACTCTAGACTAGTTCGACCTCAAAGGTTTTGCCCATGGCAACTTCCTTGACTACCATCTTTTCTCATCAAACCCCCTCTGGCAAGGGAGGACGGTTAACAGTCCCGACAACCTAGGAGATGGAATGGCACAGTACAAGGAATACCTAGACAAACAGCATGAAGGGTACAAGCGCTTACCTCCCCGAGGAAAGCAAGTCCTCTGTGAAGCGACGACGAAGACGATGAAACCATTCTCTTCCAAGCCGGTCATGAAGTCAACAAAACCGGAATCCCAAGGGTCCTAGGAGGATGGGAACGGATCATTTCCGCTCTCAAACTAAAAGGCCAACTGATGATGATATGGCATTATCGGCATCCCAATGTATCAAGTTCATGCAAGGCAACAAGCTAACAACAGTCTAAGGCGACAGCGTCACCACCGAGGGGGCCAGCACCAACGGCATTCCAGTGTTAGAGATCAAGCATGATGATGATATGGCATTAACCGGATTCACACTGGAGACCTCCAAGATCCAAATATGCAGCGTGGACCTTCCACTGTTTCAGAACAAAATCCCTCCCGCCATGAAGATGATGAAACTCATGAACTTCATCCCAGGATTGGGGCTCGGTAAAAGGTTACAAGGCCAACACCAAGTCATCGAAGTCAAGGACCACACTATAGTCCAGGGGCTCGGTTATGTGCCAACACCAGCTGATATCAAAGAAAACAAAAGGCTTGCCCGCACCAAGGTAGAAGCCCGCAAAAGGAGAACCTCCAACGGCACACCCTACCTCCAACCTTACAGTTTCGACCTCGCTCATTACTTCATCAAAGGAACCGACAGCAGAAATGAGGGAACCGACAAGGGATCCGACAACACAACTTAGGGAACCGACAAAGGAACCGAAAGCAGAACTGAGGGAACCGACAAGGGAACCAACATCAGAACTGAGGGAACAGACAAGGTAACCGACAGTAGAACTGAGGGAACTGACAGCGGAACCGACAGCAGAACTGAGGGGGCCGAAAGTGGAACTGATGAAGATTAGAAAGAAGCGGGAAAAGTCAGCACAGAGACTACAGAAAGGATGGAAAAGCTAGCACATGACCTCAAGCGTTTCAGACGACTCAAGGCTAATCGGATAAGGGGAGCGTTCCTCGACATCACAACTCTACCTGGACCAATTGCCACCAAAGTTCAGCATGAGTACACATTCAAAGGAATCCCAGACATAGAAGAGCAGCTCGAGACACTCTTCATGGGAAACAGACTATTCGGGTCAGCCGCCGAGGCCACATTCGAGACAGTAACTCCAAAGCAGAAAGAACCAGAATTCATAGAAGACACTCTCAGTGGACCCGCTATACAGAGTCTTTTTGAAGAAGTTATGGAGGTGCCAAACCTGATTGACCTGGACTCCAAAAACAGTATGATCGCCGTGATCGGGACAGCAGAAGCCAAGCCTCTCGACCCCCGAACCCTCATCAAGCATCCAGCAATGCCACTAAAAAATTGGGTAACTTTCACCGGACCAAGGGCAAGCCAGACAGAAATGGAGACTATGATAATGTAGCCAACAATGTATTTCCGTTCGCATTTAATGAAAAGTCTGACCTTTCGGATTATCCCCTCATTGCCACTTTAACAACTGATAAGTTAACAAACAACTTTAAAGATGTTAATAATGACTCTCTTGATAAAGAAGCAGACACACTAAACGAACAATACATTAAAGAAGTTCTCAAGCGTGTAGTAGACCAAGAGGACAATCGGGCCCAAGCTAGCGAAGAGGTTATGACTAAAGTGAACCTGGGGTCAGTGCAAGAGCCTAAAGAGACGCAAGTGGGTAGTTTCTTTGCCGGTGCAGAAAAGGAAGCCCTGATAAATCTCCTCAAAGAGTATGTTAACGTGTTCGCCTGGTCGTATTAGGACATGCCAGGACTCGATCCCTCAATCGCGGAGCACAGAATTCCCCTGGATCCAGAATCCAAGCCTATCAAGCAGAAATTGTGCAAGATCAAGCCAGAGTGGTCCTTGCAAGTGAAAGGAGAAATTGAGAAAATGCTTCGCGTCGGCTTCATCAGAGTAATTGAGTACCTGACCTGGCTCTTCAACATTGTGACGGTCACCAAGGCCAATAGAAAGGTCAGATGCTGTGTGGATTTCCGAGATCTTAACAAGGCCGGCCCTAAAGAAGATTTCCCACTGCCGAAGATCGACATGCTAGTCGACACCACGACAAATTTTGAGGTTAAGTCCTTCGTGGATGGGTTTGCCGAATACAATCAGATCAAAATGTCCAAGGAAGATCAAGCCAAGACTGCTTTCACCACTCCGTGGGGGACATATTGCTACACGGTCATGCCATTCAGTTTAAAGAACGCTGGGGCTACTTACCAGCGGGCTGCAACAGCCCTCTTCCATGACATGATTCACAATGAAATCGAAGTGTATGTCAACGACATGATCATCCACTCCAGAGGATCAGACATGCATCACATGATAGATTTGAGAAAGTTCTTCAACAGACTCAGAAAGCACTCCATGAGATTGAACCCTGCAAAGTGCACCTTCGGCGTCAAGCGGCAAAGTACTGGGGTACATGGTTACAGAAAGAGGTATCGAAGTCGATCCCAAGAACATCAAGGCCATCATCGACATGAAGCCGCCACAGACACTGAAAGAAGTGAAAAGTTTTATGGGAAGACTTCAGTACATCAGCCGCTTCATCAAACAGTTGACATCTCTCTGCGAGCCAATGTTCAAGTTAATGAAAATCAAGACATACTTCATAAGCCCAAAGCTTCAGGGAAGTGAACTCAGCTACTCAGCATTAGAGAAAATCAAGACATACTTGGTGAATCCCCCAATCCTGTGCCTGCCACATGAAGATAAGCCACTCCTCCTGTACCTAACAGTGACAGACACGTCAACTGCAGCGATGTTGGCACAAGAACAGAAAGATTCCAAAGTTGAGCATGCAATCTACTTCGTAAGCTGAAAGCTTCAGGGAAGTGAACTCAGCTACTCAGTATTAGAGAAAAGTTGTATCGCCTTGGTATGGGTAGTCGAGAAACTGAAACACTACATGCAGTCACATTTAGTGCTCCTGGTCTCCAAGATGGACCCCGTCAGATATCTATTCGACAAGCCATCTCTGTCAATGAGACTAGCCAAGTGGTCATTCTTCCTGGCTGTATTCGACATTAAGTACATGGTCAGAAAATCAACAAAGAGGCGTAGTAATGGCGGATCACCGGCGTACTTCCCGAACAGTGAACTCAAACATTTAGTGCTCCTGGTCTCCAAGATGGACCCCGTCAGATATCTATTCGATAAGCCATCTCTGTCAATGAGACTAGCCAAGTGGTCATTCTTCCTGGCTGTATTCGACATTAAGTACATGGTCAGAAAATCAACAAAGGGCAGAGTAATGGCAGATCAGCTGGCAGACTTCCCAAACAGTGAACTCAAGGGTCCTGATCCGCAGTTTCCGGATGACAGGATCTTCTCACTCAACAGCGCAAACCGCTGGCAACTCTTCTTCGATGGGGCAGCCAACAAGAAAGGAAATGGTTTTGGAATGCTTTTGGTCGATCCTGTAGACGAGCACACTCCCATAGCCATCAAACTGAATTTTGAAGCAACCAACAATGCAGCAGAGTATGAAGCTTACGTAGCCGGCCTAGAGGCTGCTCTTGAGCGCAACATCTCACAACTGGAAGTATACGGAGACTCAGCATTGATCATCAATCAAGTGTCCAACAGATGGAAGACGATAGATTCTGGCTGCCAGAAGTACCACACGTACATGGAGGAGCTCATTGCTCAGTTCAAGGACATCTCTTTCCATTACTTGCTAAGAGACAGGAACCGCTTCGCAGATGCCCTGGCTACCCTAGCATCTCTTGTCAAAATTTCCGAAGGGAAATCAGTAAAACCCCTCAGAATAGGCAGACGGGAAACAACCACTTATTGCTGTGAGATCGATGTTGAACATGAACCGATCGACGAACCCTAGTATAATCAAATCTACCAGTACCTCCAAAATGGAGAAGCTTCCTTCACAAATGAAGATGGAAAATACAAAGAAGGGATCAAAGCAAAAAACATGATGGCATTAAAACGCCTGGCATCCCATTTCGTCCTTCTGGGGTATGTTGTACAAGAAGCGCCACCAAGGACCACTCCTCCGGTGTGTAAATAAAGAAAAAGCCAGCGAGCTAATGAACGAAGTTCACAACGAAACCTGTGGTCCGTGCATAAACGCCAGAGCATTGACACAGATCATCCTCCGTATGGGTTACTATTGGGTATCAATGGAAACAGACTGCATCCAGTTCGTCAAAAGCTGTGACAAATGTCAACGGTTCTCCAACCTCAATCACATCCCTCCTCACGAACTCTATTGCATGACTACGCCATGGCCTTTCGCCACATGGGGAATCGATGTCATCGGCAAAATCACTCCGCCAGGGAGTAATGGTCACGAGTTCATATTAGTCGCAGTCGACTACTTGACTAAATGGGTAGAAGCCAGATCATACAAGGTACTGAATTCTAAGAAGGTGGCCGAGTTCATCAAAGAGAACATCATGTGCAGATACGGGGTGCCCAACGAGATCATATCCAACAATGCAACCCACTTTGAAGGAGATTGTGACCAACTGTTAACCGAGTTCAGAGTTACACGCCACAAGTCTTCTCCCTACAGACCACAAACTAATGGTGCAGTAGAGGCAGCAAACAAGACTCTTGCAATGATAATCAGAAAAATGGCTGTCAGAGGTCGGGATTGGCCCGAGAAGCTACATCTAGCACTGCGGGGATCTGACATCGCGAAGCGCCACGGGGAGACTCCTTTCGCACTTACATACGGAATGGAAGCAATGTTACCAGTGGAATTGGAAATTCCATCCCTCCGAGTCCTCTTGGAAAACGGAATCAATGAAGTCGAATGGCTCCAGAGCCGTCACGACGAACTAGCTCTACTCGACGAGCGCAGATTGAAAGCCATGGAGCATACTCGTGCCTACCAAAGTAGAATGGCCCGAGCATTTGATAAGAAAGTCAAGACCCGAGACATCAGAGAAGGCGACTTGGTGCTAAAGGAAAAGCCTCCTACGCAGACCGATCCCATCGGAAAGTGGGAGCCTACCTGGATAGGCCCGTTTGTGGTACAAAGAATCTTCTCCGTAGGAGCCATGAAGTTAGCAGATACTTCGTTTGAGGAAGAACACGAGTCAACTCTCCTTCCCCATACACCACCCCTCAATAAAATTAAAGTGCTAAAAGAGTAATACCCAACTGGATACATTCCCGATAATGATCCAGGTAAAAAACAGGGTCGCACATCTTTTGTCTTTGTTTTTCTCAAAAAATACCTAAAGTGTCAAACTACGGTGACCTGAGCCCCTTAGTCCAATTGTAAAAGGGGAATGTAGGCAGCCATCATTGGTTCGGTCTCAAAAACAAAAAAAAACAAATAAGCACCAATCGCTTGTGTTTAGAAAAACTCTTTAAATTAACCCACATATTAATAACGGTTAAAACAATCTTTGATGAGTTCAAGCATGGTCAACTCTTGACTCGCTACACGCTAGCAAAACTACAATAAACATTAATAAATTAATGTGTCTGCAATGACAGTGGGTGGATACTCCAGACAGAAAGGTCAACCTAGTCCCCCGTACTTGGTCCTTCATCCTTCTTCCCCATCCCTTTTCCACGGCGAGTATTCTTCACCTTCACAGGGAATATTCCCGTAGTCCTTCTACCTGGCTCTGGGACCCTTCCCGACGCCTCCGTCAAACCGGCAGCTGCCAACGCAGCCCTTTCCCTAGCTCTATCACGAGCTGCCTCTCTCCGAGTCATCATATCCATGCTTTGATCGCCTGCCCGACTACCATTGGCCTCTTAATCAGCCATGTTATCCCCAGTACAATCCTGAGGGTTAGCCGCCGCTTCGGCCCTCCTCAAAGTCGAGCCGTCAGGGTAATCAAGGCCCAACAGCTCACTCCTTCTCCACAAAATGGTCATCTGTGTCTCCCCCATACACTCCTCGTACCAGTTCAAATACTATGTAGACAGAACAATGCCCCCTCTCCGGTGAAAGAGAACCCTGGCAGGAAAGGACGTATGTTGCCACAGCCTCGTGAGAAGCAATAGCGTCGAAGGATCTTCCATCGGAAGAGATCCCACCTCGAAGGTAGTAGCATTACCCAAACCCGTCAACGGCACCTGCTCCAGCTCGAACTGTCGCAGCACTGTAAGTGCTCCAATTTGAATTGTTAGTATTTTCGTTAGAAAACTAACGAAAGCCTTCACATTCTTAACCTAAGCCTTAACTTTTCTAACAAAACCTAACTTTTCTAACAAAGCAAGGGTAAGTTGAGGATTGCTATTTAGAGTTAAACAAGGGAAAGAATCTCACAAATGAGAAAAATTCGAAAATAGAAATCTGTAAAACACAACTGGTTGCTTGTTTGAATAAAATATTCCTCTTGTCCAAAGCCTGGAGCAGCATTTAATGAACAGTGCACGCTAACAATCGGATCCGGGCGGATGGTTCTGAAAATTCCAGAGGCCTATAAATAGAGCCCCTCAGTCTCATTTTTATAAACAACAACTCACTCACACAGCACCTTGGCGAAAATATTGTAGAATACAGTGGGAATTCCTTTGAATTGCCACCTTTTTCTTAATCATTTTCCCAAATCTCACTCACCAAACACTCACTAAATTCAAGTCTCAAAGACAAACACAAAGAAGATAGGATACCACCATTGGTAAACCCTCATTCTCCTTACCTTAAACCTCCCTCATCCATGCATGCATCTCATACTTCAAAGATGTAACTTGTTCTTGCCCTAGATCCAAGAGGATCACCATGGAAGTTCATCTCCATGGATGATTTTCTTTAAGGATCAACATTCCTTCCAAATTGTTTTTACTTTCTTGAAAATATTTTCTTAACCTAAAGATCAATTTTCATACATAAAATCTTGATTTCAAGTTAAATCTCCCCCATCCCAAGCAAATAAAGTGCTTTATGTCCTAATGTACCCTAAGGATGGCTTGATATAGTAGATCACCACTAAACAAGTTTAGTGATCACTAATCAAAGCCTAAGGAAATGGGGACAAAGCATGGATGCAAACCCCCTTTAAATCACATTTTCCTCCTTGAGAATGTTGCTGTCCAGTAGCCTTTCTCTAAGACCTCTGTCCATTGTCTAATTTTTTGGACACAGAAAAACTAGGAATTTGGTGTTGACTACAAAATACTTTTTGTAGCCAACATCCATAGGATTTCAGAAATATTTCTACTTTATTTATTTCATGAGTATAACTCCCTTTTTCAAATTATTTTCCAAAAGTCAGTTTAGCAGTCTCTGGAAATCCAGATTTCACATCTGTGATTTCCAGAAGGTTTTGGTCCCTCAAATCATCTCCAATCATGAAAATATTTTGCAGTAACCTTATATAAGATGTTTTGAACAACTTTTATTCTCTGACTTTCCCAGATTCTGAATTTTTAAAACTCTTAAATCCATTTTAAAATCAAGTGTCCACTGTCTTTTTCATTCTGGCAGAATTGACTTTCAACTTCAAGGAGTCTTTTGAGTACCAAAACTCAACCCTAAAATCATTTAAAAAATCATGGGACTTTTTTAATGTCTTACAAAGAGTTCTCAATTTTTAGTTATCTCAGTTTGCATTTATTTTAACCAAAGAAACACACACACACACACACACACACACACACAAATGGTTTCAAATTAGGAAGACTCGTTTTACGAGGCATTCCGGGTGAACCCTAACGTTCTTCCCGGAGTGTAACGTGACCTCCGAACCCAAATCTCTAATCTCGGGCATTTTTCAAAGTTTTGGCCCTTAAAATAAAAATGGCGTGGCGACTCCCGTTTTTTAATGATTTTCAAAAAGAAAAATTGTGGCGGGGCACATTCATCACAGTGGTGACTCCGCTGGGGATTATAAAAATAGGCTTTATCTTTTTTTTAAAAAAAAATAAAAAAATGGTATTTGGTATATAGGTGGAAACCATTAAGTTTCCTGTATCGCTCCCTAACCCGGGGCTTGGGATAAATTATAGGTCTAACAAAGCCACGTACCGGTATCATTGTTTAAAAAAAAAAAAAAAAAAAAGAAAAGCTTTTGTGGGTCAAATTTCCGTCCCGGCATTTGAAACCATTTGTATTGTGTGTGTGTGTTTGTTTTGCACATTTCGTGTTGTTTTGTTTGTCCGAGAAGAATCGGTATCTTGACTGTCGGAATCATTTTCTTAACTGTTTGAATTTTTGTGCATATGTGCTTATGTGTTCATTTGCTTTCAAAAAAAAAAAATTCAAAAAAAAAAATCAAAAATTCAAAAAAAAATTCAAAAAAAAAGAAGATTTTCAAAAAAAAAAATTCAAAAAAAAAATCTTTTTTTGCATGCATCATCCTCTTTAAGACACATATGAAAATTTCTATTTTACTCAGAAAAAGAAGATAGACTGCTTGCACACTACGCGCACTTGGCCTTACACTGCACACTACGTCCTTAACCCGGGGAAATCCTAGTAGCAGCCCGTTTGGCCTTATTACGCCTCTCGGTGCGAGCACGGGACTACCCAAAAATCCCTTGGAGCCTCGTGTCGACCATGCACTTGTCCGTGACACACTTTGTCCGAGACCCGGTTGGTTTTTAGTCTGGTCCGTGTCATGCCCGGTCTGTGTATACACCTTTCCTGTCAAGCCTTAGTCGGCATACCAAGTCAATATCTTTCGGGGACCCTAATCAGTGGAAGTCATGCCGATTTTCCACCGCGAACTTTGACCAGATATTGACTGGCGCCTTGACTTTGACTTTGACTGGCACAACTTATGCACCGACTCCCGGCATGACACTGAGTCATCAAGGATTAATGATTATTCCATGTCTAATTACGGCCTAACTAATGACGGGTCAAGATCAATTATGGATGTTTATCAGTCCGAGCCATGCCGACTTTTCGTCGAGCCCTCCGGACATGATCTTGACCTTTGACGTCAGCTTTGTCCGTAATTTACATCGAATGCTCGTTAAGACTAGATTACCCGCCAGACTTTAGGATCGTTTTTCTTTTCGGTCGGTGGGACCTGCTTGCCCTACGGAACCCTTGTTCAAGGTTACAGGTTGAGGGTCCGCAGGCGTAGTGATGGGCCCCACTGATCCAGGAATCAGAATAGTTTGCGAAAAAGAAGAGCAATCTTTTCCAACCGATTAGGTTAATAAAATACGTTTTAAGTAAACAAGAACAAATAACTGCATGTTGCATGAGCCCTAAGCCAAAACACCTACCCTCCTTCACTCCCAAATATCTAAACCCTCGTGTCTTTCCCCCCGCAGCTCCTCACAAAGCTTGGTTTCGGGCACCGGGTCACCGTTTTATCAGTTGGGAAGAGTCAAGCGCATCATCAGCTTCACCATTTGTTCCGACTCCGGGTTTCAGAATGTTTGCATCAGCCGGTAACGATGGGGACAACATCACTCCGCCTCCCGGGACCCCTCAAACAGAACAGCAGTGGAATCAGTTAGTAGAACAGATGAGATTGCGACAGGAAGCACAGATTAATAGCCTTATGGAAGCCATCAGGAGCCATGGTTTGGCTGTCAGTCTCAATCCCGATGGCACCTTCACCGTGGAAGAAGAAGAGGACCCCAATCCCACTCTTAGTCGCCCTGATTACTCCAGGATGCCACCACCCACCTCCTATGGTACTACTACCAGGACCCATGCTCCTCGATCTTCGGGTCAGCCAGCTCCCCAGCTACAGACTACTGGATCCATGCGGCGGCATGACGGGCGAACCAGTGCTCAGTTCCTCAGTGGGGACAAAATCAGTACGGAATGTCTTCTCACGGTTGGGGATATCTTGGAATGCCACAGCAAATTGGGATCCCGTCTCAGTTGGGAAACGACCAAGCCAGGCCTTCACAACTAGCTCGTAGTACCGCGGCAACAGTTTGGGATGCCACCACGGTTCGGTTCATGGACAACAAATGAGCCCCTCCTCGTAATGATGCCGGTTCACCGCTCCTAGCACAGGCTCCTACAATCCCATTTCTCACTCAGGGACCAATGGGCCACCAAGCCCCTAAACCAGTTTCATCAGAATCCCTCGAACCGCAATACCTTCTCGGCTACACACCTCTGCCGCGGCTGGCATACAGTTCAACAACCAGGGACAACAGCCCGCACCTATGCCTACCTATGAATCTCAACTCGGAAAACCAAGCTACCCGGCTGCATCAGGCCTGCCTCCGCCCACTCTGTCGGTTGAAATTTAACAAGCCACAAGGTTCTATCCCTATGACCAGGCTCCTACTCACGCTCCCCAGGGTAATTCGGGCCAAGGACAGGTTTTTACCTATGTCCCCGGATCGGCCGTTCCCTCCACCCGCCCGCGCCGCCGGTAGCTCCTCACTCTAGCTCGATCCAGCGGTGCGAATGCCATGGCTTCACCACAAGACCCTAACCTGGCCTGGTTCATGGAGCAACACAAGGAAATGAAAGCACAGATTGTCGAATTGACTGCTAAGAAGTCTGCCTTCCGACCTACAGACCCGGATTCTATTGTTCCCCTGCCCCACAAGTTTGTAATGCCTAATCTGGACCTCTTTGACGGGACTGCATGCCCGAAAACTCATTTGGACACATATACCTTGGCAATGAAGGCCAAAGGATGCACCAATCAGCAGTTGGCTGACTATTTCAGTCTCTCCTTGAAATCCAGTGCTCTAAAATGGTTCTTCCGCTTAAAACCCGAGGCCAGGGCTACATGGGATGAGATCACTAGTGCCTTTACAGAGAAGTACAAAGCTAATTTGGAATGGGAAAAAATAGGGTTGACTTGCAGACAACCGTGCAGCGTCCCGATGAGAATGTTGGGGATTTCTACAAGCGGTGGAATCTGAAACTCAGTGAGATGGCCATCCCTCCTTCTGAAGAGGAACAGTTGGACATCTTCCAGTCGTGCCTGAAATCACATTTGAGAACCTCCCTCAGCCACTTCCCCTACTCAGACTTGCGCGCTATGGTTAACTCCGCGGCTAAGTTTGAAAAGGCTTACAATCAATGGCCGCTGCACCCTCTACGAATCTGAGCTCCTCCCTCCAACACGGTTCCCGCTCCTGTTAAAGGTAAAGAGGTGATCAACTACGCAGGGCAGGAATGTAATAATGCAACTCCTTTTGCTCCCAGAAAACCAGCTGAGCCCAAGCCTCGGGTCCTAAACCTCGAAAGATTCGGAATGCCTCTGAACGACTTCTTTAGAGGATTGGTGAAAGAAGGCTTGCTGCGGCCTTTAGAAAATTTCCAACCCAGAAATCTGAATGCTCCCGTGGATACTTCTAAGTTTTGCGCTTTTCATCAGGCCCACGGACATCTAACAGATAACTGCTTTTCTCTGAAAAAGGTAATCCAAGGATTGATAGAGCAAGGGAAGTTGGAAGGCCCCGAGGGGCCTAATACAGTCAAAAATCCCTTCCCGGGAAATCAAAACCAGGTGAACATGATTGGAGCCGGAGAACCTTTGCATGTCCAGGAGGATGCAGAAACTGATGACGACCTCCAAATACCCATGGCCAACCTTGTCGAGGATCCTAAATTCGGATTCCCCCTCAGCCTTGAGGATGGTGAGCAAACCAACCCTCCTTGGTCTCATGTTAGAAATTTCTTACAAGAATATGAGGCTCGCTATTTCTCGGAGGAAGGGAAAGCCGATCTTTGAAGAAGCTGGGCTGTTCCGGTCAAATCATGAGAAAACCATTTACGAGATGGTTAGAGCGATCAAGGAAGATTGAGCAAGAAAGCTTCGAGACGGGCGCTGTATTGGGGCTTATCGGCAAGGAGGCCGAAGAACACACGGAGTTAGTGCACTTACGCAAGATGGTTTTGGGAGAAGCCGAATACGATCCCGAGGACGGTGAAAATGAAGAATCGAGAGGAGGAGGATTGCTTCTATATCCTTCCTGGAGTCAAGTACGTGCCGCCCCCTCTCACTCTTCCCCCACAGTTTCTGGGAGGAGAAGCGGAGTCGCAATTGCCGCTTCCGGCAATGGGGGCATACAAAAATTTCTGCGGCTGCACGCACCCGTCCTCCCCTAACAGATTTGATCGACGCTCTCTCTCAGCCGAAATCCTAGTAGTATGGGAAGATGATTCTGATGACAGTAATGACAGCGATGATGATGATGACGACGAAAGTGAGGAGTCAACTGATGCCCAAGATCCGGAATCAATCTGGAACAATCATGCCGGAAATGACATCATGGGAGCCGGACACAATGGTTGGTTGTCAGCAAACGACGATGAAGGACCGCCAGAAAATGCGGGTCAGATACCGATGGGGACGGACCCCCACGAAGTACTCCTCGTAAGATGCACTTGTGGTCAGTGCCCGGATACCTCAGAGGATGAAGGACAACAAAGCCCACTTACAGATCCATACATATCCAAAATCCTAGAGCACAATGTTCCCTACAAGGACCTAGCAGGCGAACGGAGAAGGTTCATTGAAGCACTGGTTGAAAAGGGAGGTTTTCAGCAACCAGAAGATGATGAATTCGTAAACGTCATCGGTTCCTTTTCTTCCTTCCCTAAAATAGACGGCATCACAACTGTAAGGGTCACTGCCGAGCCACTTGAACACACCGAGTGCATGGAGTCACTGAAAAGGGTTATTGATCTAAATGTCTCCCCAGTCGCCTTCATACCCATGGACCCACATGATGCTTTCTTAATTGCTCCTGTACTCGACAGTGGACCCCGGGTACTCCTTATTTGGATCCAGATCTACCGAGCTGTTACGTCAAACTATGAAGGGGAGCGTTGTCTATCCTTTACTTGTGGTTGCCCTGCTTGCAAGGGCGAAAGAAAGAAGATGTATGATGAGATGGAGGCTGATAGCCGTAAGATTGAGGAAACTTCGGAAGACGATTATGAAACCGAAGACATGAAAGCCATGAATTTTCACGGGGCCGAACACGTGGATGTCATAGAGTTCAACACTTTGCCTACCATGCTTTGGGGAAAGGGTTTTCGGACACTCGATCCAAGAGGATAGTTGAAGATACGTTAGAGAGAGGAAGCGGCTCCCATCCTCCCCAATGAGAAAGTGACCATGGTCACATCAAATCTGCCCCGAAACAAAGTAACAATCCTTGTCGGGGTTACCCAAGAAGAGGTCACCTTCCCGAATGTATTTCGGCTCTCGAGAGAAGTCCTGGAAACCGGCATGATACGATGCTCCTCCCATGCGAGAATGCTATAATCGTCTCCGGCTACGAGTATTACGAAAGGAACCGAGTGGCTTGCACTATACCGGAGATGAAATCGAAAAGCCGCAGAGCCTGAGAATAGCAATTCATGTTGTATGATAACTATGGACAAGGCGGGCTATGAAGGCAAATCGGAGGATGCCCTAGCTGCGTGGGCCATCCGAGGGGCAGCAACACAATCCCGGGTTCAAAAGCTTTGTGACATGGGAAGCGGTTTTAAAAGGCGCCCGGGGAAGGAGCCGATGCGGCTCAAGCTCGGCCCCTCACCGTTGCTAGACTCGCGTCGGGAACCGGTGGCCGGTAGCCAAAAGGCTCCCCATTGACCTTGGCGGCATTGAAGAAATCTAGTCAAGAAGCGGCGATGAGGAAGTCAACTTGTTGACCCGATCCGGCGAGATCTACCGGGGAACCCCAAGACGGATAAGAAGGTAGCGAGATCAAGCACCAAGGGAAGACCGTCTCCCTATGCCAAGGCGGCCGAAACTCCTGACCTCGAGAAGGAGGATCCCGTGCTCACCAGTGAAACAAACTCGGGCCAACATCTCTTTGTGGTCCCACCTTACCTCATCGTACCCCACAAGCTAAAGCTAGAAGAAAGCCTAGCCCGCACGCTAGTCCCTATTGATGCTACTCACGATGATGTGGTGCGAGTTGATTGGGAACATTCACTATGGGAATATAATCACTTTCACAGACCTCGATCTCCCTCGGTTCGGAGCCGATCATAACGAGCCCCTCTTCATCACGGTCCAGTGGATGAACGGCGTCTTCCCGAGTTTTGGTTGACAATGGGTCGGGATGAATATCCTCCCGGCTAAGATCATGAGTACGCTCGACATCAAATCCACAGATTTAAAGCCTTCCTCCCTCACAGTCAAAGCTTATGACTCTACATCCCGCACGGTACTTGGGGTTGCTACTTTGGCCCTCTGGTTTGGCAAGAAGATGATACTGTGGAATTTCAAGTTATAGATATCCGATCACCTTTAATGCCACTGATGGGAAGACCACATTGCACGAGTTAAGGGGGTTGCTTCGAGCCTCCATCGGTGTGTGAAATTCGTTTCGGATGGGGATTTGACAACCATTTATGGAGACCTAGTCACTTTGGAGGGCACCGATACGGGTGGGATACCTATTACGGAGATCAAACATGACGAGGAAGGTCTCATGCTAACGGGCTTCACGGTCGAGCCTCCCAAAGCCCAAGTTTGTAACATAGATCGACGATCACTCGGGACAAGATCCCTCCGAGTCTTGAAGATGATGAGAAGAATGAGCTACTTGCCCGGTCTCGATGCAGGGAAGCATCGGCAAGGAACTCACAAAGTTATTGAGGTGAAAGGACGAGAAAACTTCGCCACGGCACAGGATATGATGCCACCTCGGTAGACACTTTGCGAAAGAAAAGGAGATTGCCCGGAAAAGGAGAAGGCTGCCACGAGGAAGGGTCCCGATCAACGGCCCTAAACCTCTCCCTTTCGGTCCTCATTTGGATGACTACTTTGTAAAAGGTCCGACACGGCGGGATAGCGCCCCGGTCAAAGAGCCTACTCCGGCGAGAGGGATGGATGAAGTTCTGACATGACCTTAACAAGCTCGGAAGGAACCAAGGCAAATCCGGTTCGTAGGCTGTTTTGGATCTACCCAAGATACACAGGGCTACCACTACCATGGAGAGCAAGTACACTTTCAAAGGCGTTCCAAGCCTAGTAGAGCAGTTCGAGAAGCTTGCCACTGTGGTCCCAAGCTTGTCCAAGAAGGCCCAAAGCTTGAGTTCGGCGACAATGCCGAAAGCCAAAGCCACGAAGTCTTTTCGAGATGATTGGGATGGTCCGATTATGCAGCGGTTATTCGGAGAAAGAGGTTCGGGTGCCGGACTGATTGATTTCGGTTCGATCAAAGAGATGATAGCAATGATTGAGAAAGGAGAACGGCGCAAATCCCGAGTCATGAGGCCCACGACGGCAATGCCATTGAAGAATTGGGAAACTCTCTCGGGCCCGTCCGCGACCAAGGAGGAAATGATCACAAAGCTTGGATTGGTCCCCGTCCCCTTGTGTCAACCTATGTAAAAGTCCTCCGAGTCTCTCATTATTGAGTTCGAGTCTCTCGAGTCGTCCAGATGGCCTTACGCACGAAGACTACGAGGTTGTAGCAAAGCATTTGTATTCCCTTTCGTTCTCAATGAAATGATGAACCTTTACGAGTATCCCTTGATTGCCACTTTAACTAATGATGAAATAACTAATAACTTAAAAAAAAAAGTTAATAATGATTCACTAGATAAAGAAAGCGAGACACATTAAATGAACAATATATTAAAGAAATCTTTAAGCGGAGTTGTTCGGAAAGAGGAAAATCGAGCCCAAGCTGCCGAAAAGGTTTTGACAAGTGTGAATTTGGGAGCTGAGAAGAGCCTAAAGAGACGCCTTGATTGGTAGTTTCTTTGAAGGGGTGAAAAGATGCCCTGAGAATTCGTGGACGTGTTTACGCGGTCCTATAAAGACATGCCTGGATACCGCTCGACCCGGAAGCCAAGAAAGTAGCCCTCTTCATCAAAGAGAACGTCATATGCAGATACGGGTTGCCGGCCGAAATCATTTCAGATAATGGATCCCACTTTGAGGGGGAATGCGACGAGTGCTAGCGGAATTCAAATAACCCGTCACAAGTCATCTCCCTACGGGCCCCAAACTAACGGAGCCGTTGAAGCGGCAAACAAGACCTTGGAAAACATCATTCGGAAAATGGCTGTCCGAGGCAGAGATTGGCCTGACAAGCTTCACCTTGCTCTCTGGGGATACAGAACATCCGTCAGAACGGCAACCGGGGAAACACCATTTGCTCTTACCTACGGAATGGAAGCCGTGCTCCCAATCGAGCTAGAAATCCCCTCACTCCGGGTGCTGTTGGAAAGTCAGATCAACGAGGTCGAATGGCTCCAGAGTCGCCATGATGAATTAGCCCTGTTAGATGAACGCTGATTGAGAGCCATGGAACATATCCGAGCATACCAAGGAAGGATGGCCAGAGCCTTCGATAAGAAAGTAAAACATCGGGAGATCAGGGAAGGTGACCTCGTTTTGAAAGAGAAGCCCCCAGTTCGCATCAACCCGCTTGGCAAATGGGAGCTGTCAGGTCGGGCCATATGTTGTTCGAAGATCTTCTCACGGAGGGGCCATGCAACTTGCGGACCTCGACGGAAATCCTTTTGTACACCCGGTGAATGGCGATAAGGCTGCGAGATACTACGCATAAAACAACGAGTCAAAAAAAAACAAAAAAAAAACAAAAAAAAAAAAAAAAAAAAGAGTGCTAAAAGAGTAATACCCAACTAGGTTGAAAACCCGAAAAGGGCGGCCTAGGTAAAAAACAGGGTTGCACAAAAAAAAAACAAAAAAACAAAAAAGAGTGCTAAAAGAGTAATACCCAACTAGGTTGAAAACCCAAAAGGGCGGCCTAGGTAAAAAACAGGGTTGCACCAAAAAAAACAACAAAAAAAACAAAAACAAATTAACCGGGTCGAACTACGGAGACCTGAGCCCTTTAGTCCAAGGGAACGTAGGCAGCCGGAAACGGTTCGGTCTAAAACACAAATAAAAGTCATACTTTGTTATCAATACATTGATCAAGCCATGAAGGCGTTTCGAAAAACTCTGAAGCAATTCACATATTCATTACAGTTAAAAACTTTTTGATGAGTCTAAGCTCGGTTCACTCCTACGACTTACAACCTGCTAAAAGAAACTAAGATACATAATAACTAATGTATGCCTTTACGACAAGAAAGGGATACTCGGAAACCTCAAGGTCACTCCAAGCCACTCGTGCGGCTTCTCCCCTCTTCTTTCCTCCTCTTCGGGTCTTCTTCCACTGCACGGGAAAAATGTCAGTCTTCCTCCTACCAAGCTGCGGGTGTAGGGACGGGATCTATCAAACCGGCGTACGTCGGGGCCTTAGTAGCCCTAGCCTCGTCTCTCATCTCCTGCAGTCGAGCCGGTAACATAGGAATCCGCCCCTCTGTCTCTTGACATAAGACTCGTAGTCCGATCACGGCATCTCCGCTCCTATCATGAGGGTTGGCCCTCGCCTCGGCCCTCCTCCTCTCTGCGACTGTGATATCTTTCGCACCAACAATGGCCTCACGTCGTCTCAAAATAACCACCTGAGTCTCCCCCAAATGCCTCTCGTACCAATCCAAGTACCAAGTGGTCAGAAACACATGCCACGGACGCCTGAGGATAACCCTAGGAGGAAAGACGTCATACCTCCATGCTCGGGAAAGAAATGGGAACACTGAAGGATCATCCATCGAAGCAGAAGCCACCACCTTGGTGGCTATGTCCTCAAAACCCTCCAAAGGAAGTGCTGCTCCAAGCCAAAGCCGCCGAACCAGCCGGAATATAAAAGCTGGGTGAGAAAGCCCGGAAGCATAATCACATGAGAACCATCCTGAAGCACTCTCCGAGTCTCTACCCGCCAATGAGGTACCAACCATCTGATATCCGTAGTCTGGCGACAAGCCATCCAATACTCCCATGAGCCCTGATCATCAAGACCCACAGTAACCCCTCTCCTGGCAAAAGTCCAAGGTTTGACCGCATTAGAAGTTTTGCGGAGGACCCCCAGGCGCTCCATCAGCCACATAGTCAAAAGAAATGGGCTGCCCCCGTGCATATACCGCCTCCGTAGCTTGACTGTCAAGAGCATGAAGGGTCTCTCCCAGGATCAAGGGCACAACATCCCGGCCCAAACGGCAGTGTACAACCACATTCGGCAAAGCCCGATGACAAATCCCAAAAGAGTAAACCATAAACAAGGTACCAAACATGCAGAGTGCAAAAGCATCCCAATAGGCATCATCAATCAAGCCTAAACCCCTAAATCTATCAGGAAGACCAGAAATGTCAAAATGATCAGGACCACGGATCATACCTTGTGCTTCCTCCGGAGAAAGATGAAGAAGGTTGCACAACTTGTCAACGAAAGAAGCTCCTCCGGGCAAAGGAATCGCAATCTCCTCCACCTCGGGACCACCAAGCAAAGCCCGGAATTCTTCAACAGTCGGGACCATTTCATTGTAAGAAAAGCAAAAGACATGCCTCCTTGTATCCCAAAATGAAGCGGAGGCCCTCAAAAGCTCATAGTCCGGAACCAATTCTTTGAGAGACCACAAGCATTTTATCTTGTACCTTTCTTCAAAAAACGACCTCCTCTCGTGCATAATCTCCCGGGACCAATCCTTGAATTTGTTGAAAAATGACATTTGGATTTCTTTGGACAATTTTGGAGAATTTTTGGTCATTTCCATGGTTTTTCTTTCTTCTTCCCCGAAATTCCAGTAAGTTTGAACTGGAGAAGATGGAGTTTCAACGACATTTATGGTCTAAACCAGATCCAACAACCAAAATAAATGAAACCTATCAGGAGCCAGTCCAATCCGCGCGGACAGGAATGCCTCGGAGTCCAATCCGCGCGGATCCTATTGATCCCCAGCAAAATTCTTTTTCACAGCTCAAAACCTGCACAAAACCTGTCCAAAACTGTTCATATACCATACATTCACACCCTTGCCAAAAAACCGGGCTCATGCAACATACACATGCATAATAAAAAAAAGTAGGTAACAGTAATCCTAGATCATTATATTCCAAAAACAAAAAAAAAGTGTGCATGAAAAATAAAACTGTATCTGTCAAAATAAGTACAGTCCCAGAATCAATCAAAAATCATCAATCAGAATCCTCAGTGGCTGGCGCTTTCCCCCGGTCCCTCTTGCGACTCGGGCCCGCCTCCTCAGTAGTCATGAACATCTCGGGCTCGGGATCGTCATCCTCGTCTCCAGAGAGAGGCTCGCCTGGATCAACCAACACGCCACGATAAGGCAAGCCGAGATCCGCAAAGAAATCATATCCGAACGTGAACGCATCGGATCCCTGGCCATGCGAAGATGATCCACCGTGGCGCCAAACATGTCCCTGTCCATGCAAATCCCCGAGAATGACGTGGTCCGGAGGCAGCTCCATGGCGGGATCTATGAGAGGAGAAAGAGGAGTCTCGGTAGAATGCTCGAAAGGAATAGGGGAAGTCTCCCGCTCTACAAGCGCCGAGCGTGCTGTCTCGCTACGCCACTGAGCGGCCCACAGGTAACCATCCTCCTAAGGAACCCCTTGGCCCTAATCACATGCTTCGTCAGCTTCTCCACAACCACAGCCGGGAACTGTACAGAAACAAAAGCGTCAGAAATGATTGATGCGAAAAAAAAGGAGACAGAAGTAGTAAAAAGCCGTACCTTCATATCTGGACGAGGGCGAAAAGCTCGTGGGACCCGCTCAGGGATAGGGATCTGCACTCTCAATCTAACCCCATCCTGGACATATGAAAAGTCCAATCGAGGGTACCGCACAACCTCCTCCCCCTCTCTCTTAAGCACCTGAGGCGTCCTCAGCCTCCTCAAGATAAATCGCGAATAATCCTCGCTCGCCACAAACCTCGAGAAGTGCTGGCCACCTCGATAATCACCCCAGGTCTCCGAGCTCTCAGTCGGATGCATCTTGTCAGCTCCATCGGTGTCATCAAAGGCGCACCCTCGCCATGTTGACGCGTCACCCTCTCCCCCAAGTAATACGCATCACAGGTCAAACCCCTCAAAATCCTCCGCTCCACATTCCACCTCTCCGCACCCTTCAGCTGCTCCACCTCGAAGCGGCCCCAGGGGTAGAACCTCATCCCCTCATCCGTCTCAGCTCTCATCAGAGGCAGACAATCCTTGTACTTGAGGGTCGTGTGCCCCTTGGAACCTATCTTCTCCCAAGCATGCTTGGTCCAGGAGAGCATAGCCGGATATGCCCCGATGTGCTCCGCCGGCTGCCGCCACATCGTGACATGAAAGAACTCCAGAGCCCATACCTGCGAAAAGTAAAGATCACATCAATTAAGTGCGGAAAGAAACAATGCGTGCTTAAGGAAAATAAAAATCAGAAGCTTATACCTCCAGAGGGAACTCAAAGCACGTCAAGGAGCTGACAGCCTTCTGGCTGTACCTGTCTAGAGCAAAGTATAGCTCTGCCAGCCCGGCCTCCCCCCAAGATACCTCTCCAGCCATCTCCACGTCAGTTAACGTCTGCAGCAGGGCAAATACCGCCGTCCCCTCGGCGTGTCCAAAAAGTGTGCTCGAAAAAGCGAACCACAGAAAAGCCCTAGCAATCTGCACCGCAGCCACTCTCTCGTCCCCAGCCTCATAACTCTCAATGCTCTCCACGATCTTCCCGTGGACCACAGCATACTCCATCCCCATCCCCTTTTTGGGAATGGGGGTAAAGCCTAGAAGATCCTGCAGCTCCCGATCACTGTAACCATCTCTCCACTCAATGCTCCGTCCTTTAAAGGACAGGCCCGTGATCGCAGCATAATCGGAAGGTGTGACCGTAGCCTCGCCCCAGAAGAAATGGAATGTGTGGGTCACGTCCCACCAGTGCTGCGCCAAAGCAAAAATCAGGCCCTTACTCTTGGGGAACTTGAGCAACCCCCTCAGACACTCGATGAACTCATACAACCCAGTCCCAATGACGATCTGTCTCGGACTCATCAAATCTCCTCTGCCCAAGACTGGAAGCCGATCCACGGGCCGATCACGGCCTCCATTGATCCCGAGTCTTCGACTTATTCGAGTGCTCCATCACAAAACGATCTCCACCCTGCAATTGAAAGAAAAACAAAAATGTCAAAAAAAAAAAGAGAGAAAAATTGCATTTGCATTTAAAAGCATACACATGCATCATAGACATAAAGTTTTGAAAAAATTCGGCAGCATAACGGCATATAGTGGACTCAGCCCCATTTTTCTCGCACAAAAGAAAAGATTTTTGAGCAATCACCATTCATCATCCATTCATGCATAAAGAGACATGTCAATAACATTGAGTCAACGGAAGCTAAACTCCGTCCCATTTTTCATGAAATAGCATACAGAAACAATTTTCCACATTCATACATTCAATCAACGGAAGCAAAAATCCGTCCCATTTTTCACAAAAAATCATAAAACATGCATGCATACATTCATATCATTCATAAAAACATATCTCATTGCAAAAATCCTACATGCAACAAAAAAAAGAAGTCCGTCCCGGATTCGGGCAAATTTTCGTCATCTCATATTTCAAAAAAAAATGGCAAATCGCCCATACTTTTCTCAAACAAAATGCATATTTTGATTACCCATATACTCATTACAACATGCAAATCATCAAAGTCCAATTTCGAGGCCAAAAGAGGCACAATTTTCGGATTCAAAAAAAAAATCACAAAAAATCAATTTCAAATGAAAATCGACAAAGGAAATGAAGAAATTCGAAGTATACCGTGCGAAGACTCGGATCAGTGGACCAATGTTGCCACGCATCGGGATATGGCTCCTCCGCAATCGATTGCGAAAGTGAGTAATGCCTCCTCATCCTCACAAGCTCTAATCGCCTCTCCGCGATCGGGTCGCGTCCTTGGCCTTGAATAGCAACTTTCCCGTGTTCTATTGCTCGAAAAATCAAAGAAAACGAAAGGATTTCGAAGCTTCTTGGGAAAAAATGGCGGAATCTCTCTCTCTCTCTCTCGTAAATTGCAGAACAAACTGTGAAGAGGAAGAAGAAGGGCGGCGCCCTTTTAAAAAACCAGTCTGGGTTACGTTCCTGTCCGCGCGGACAGGAATGAAGGGCCAAAAAGACTATTTTGCCCTTTAAAATTCCAGGACTCTGCAGTTTAGTCCTAAACTTAACGGAGGATAACCAAAGTCTACCTAGGTTAGTCCCCTTCCAAAAGAACTTCACGGCAGTAAAACGTAAGTCCGATTTCTCCAACGAAAGTTAACGGAATCCCGTTTCTTTCCTCATTATCATCAACGGCAGTAAAACGTAAGTCCGATTTCTCCAACGAAAGTTAACGGAATCCCATTTCTTTCCTCATTATCATCAACGGCAGTAAAACGTAAGTCCAATTTCTCCGACGAGAGCTAACGAAATCCCGTTTCTTTCCTCGATTCCACCCCAGCAGCTTTTTGAACTACAATTGGCTTGATTCCTCTTAAGGATACGTAGGTAGCCTACCATAGGTCCAGCCACTCGACCAAAACGGTCATCCCCTTTCCCGGCAGCAAACGTAAGACCGGCCCCTTTCAAATGAAGTCCACCAAAGGACCATCAATCCCAAATGTTTAAGGTCTGAGGCACCTAAAACGCCATCATCCAGGTCTGAGGCACCTAAAACGCCATCATCAAGGTTCGAGGCACCTAAAACGCCATCATCATCAAGGTTCGAGGCACCTAAAATGCCATCATCATTAAGGATCGAGGCACCTAAAACTCCATCATCACCAAAGGTCTGAGGCACCTAAAACGCCATCATCATCAAGGTCCAAGGCACCTAAAACGCCATCACCAAAGGTTTGAGGCACCTAAAACGCCATCATCAAGGTCCGAGGCACCTAAAACGCCATCATCAAGGTTCGAGGCACCTAAAACGCCATCATCATCAAGGTCTGAGGCACCTAAAACGCCATCATCAAGGTCTGAGGCACCTAAAACGCCTTCATCCAGGTCTGAGGCACCTAAAATGCCATCATCATCAAGGTTCGAGGCACCTAAAACGCCATCATCTTTAAGGATCGAGGCACCTAAAACGCCATCACCAAAGGTTCGAGGCACCTAAAACGCCATCATCAAGGTCCGAGGCACCTAAAATGCCATCATCAAGGTTCGAGGCACCTAAAACGCCATCATCATCAAGGTCCAAGGCACCTAAAATGCCATCATCAAGGTCTGAGGCACCTAAAATGCCTTCATCCAGGTCTGAGGCACCTAAAACGCCATCATCAAGGTTCGAGGCACCTAAAACGCCATCATCATCAAGGTCTGAGGCACCTAAAATGCCATCATCATCAAGGTCCGAGGCACCTAAAATGCCATCATCAAGGTTTTAGGCACCTAAAACGCCATCATCTTCAAGGTCTGAGGCACCTAAAATGCCATCTTCAAGGTCTAAGGCACCTAAAATGCCATCATTACCAGGTTGACATCCTAAAACAGTCACTCCAGGGTCAAAGACCCAAACTACGACTGGCTTGATTCCTCTTAAGAATACGTAGGTAGCCTACCATTAGGTTCAGCCATCAGACCAAAATGGTTATTCCTTTCCCCGGCGGTGCGGATATGCAACTCTAGCCATCAGACCAAAATGGTCATCTCTTATCCCCAGCAGAGTTTCTTTCAGCAACCGACTGCAGAACTCGCTCACCAGGTTGACATCCTAAAACAGTCACTCCAGGGTCAAAGACCCGAACTACGACCGGCTTGATTCCTCTTAAGGATACATAGGTAGCCTATCACCAGGTCCAGCCATCCGACCACTTTGGTCACCCCTTGTCAAATATGGAGCCTTACTCTTATCGACGACCCCGCTTCCTTCGAAAGCGCCGTCATCGAGGGGCTACTGTAAGTGCTCCAATTTGAGTTGTTAGTATTTCTGTTAGAAAACTAACGAAAGCCTTCACATTCTTAACCTAAGCCTTAACTTTTCTAACAAAACCTAACTTTCCTAACAAAGCAAGGGTAAGTTGGGGATTGCTATTTGGAGTTAAGCATGGTAAAGAATCTTACAAAAGGTAAAAACCCAAAATGGGTAAGCTGTAAAACAACAGCTGGTTGAGTTTTTAAATAAAATATTCCTCTTGTCCAAAGCCTGGAGCAGCATTTAATGAATAGTGCACGCTTACATACATATCCGCGCGGATGGAAATGAAATTTCCAGAGGCCTATAAATAGAGCCCCTCAGTCTCAAAGGAAAAAAAAGAACAACAACTCACTCACACAGCACCTTGGCGAAAATATTGTAGAAAACAGTGGGAATTCCTTTGAATTGCCACCTTTTTCTTAATCATTTTCCCAAATCTCACTCACCAAATACTCACTAAATTCAAGTCTCAAACACAAACACAAAGAAGATAGGATACCACCATTGGTAAACCCTCCTTCTCCTTACCTTAAACCTCCCTCATCCATGCATGCATCTCACATTTCAAAGATGTAACTTGTTTGTTGTCCATCCCTTCCCCTAGATCCAAGAGGATCACCATGGAAGTTCATCTCCATGGATGATCTTCTATAAGGATCAACATTCCTTCCAAATTGTTTTTACTTTCTTGAAAATATTTTCTTAACCTAAAGATCAATTTTCATGCATAAAATCTCGATTTCAAGTTAAATCTCCCCCCATCCCAAGCAAATGAAGTGCTTTAAGTCCTAATGTACCCTAAGAATGCTTGATATAGTAGATCACCACTAAACAAGTTTAGTGATCACTAATCAAAGCCTAAGGAAATGGTGACAAAGCATGGATGCAAATCCCCTTTAAATCACATTTTCCTTCTTGAGAATGTTGCTGTCCAGTAGCCTTTCTCTAAGACCTCTGTCCATTGTCTAATTTTTTGGACACAGAAAAACTTGGAATTTGGTGTTGATTACAAAATACTTTTTGTAGCCAACATCCATAGGATTCCAGAAATATTTTTACTTTATTTTTTGCGTGAGTATAACTCCCTTTTTAAAATTATTTTCCAAAAGTCAGTTTAGCAGTCTCTGGAAATCCAGATTTCACATCTGTGATTTCCAGAAGGTTTTGGTCCCTCAAATCATCTCCAATCATAAAAATATTTTGCAGTCACCTTATTTAAGATGTTTTGAACAACTTTTATTCTCTGACTTTCCTCCTCAGATTCTGAAGTTTTAAAACCCTTAAATCCATTTTAAAATCAAGTGTCCACTGTCTTTTTCATTCTGGCAGAATTGACTTTCAACTTCAAGGAGTCTTTTGAGTACCAAAACTCAACCCTAAAATCATACCAAAAATCAAGGGACTTGTTTAATGTCTTACAAAGAGTTCTCAATTTTTAGTTCTCTCAGTTTGCACTTATTTTAACTAAAAAGAAATACACACACACACAAATGGTTTCAAATTAGGAAGACTCATTTTACGAGGCATTCCGGGTGAACCCTAACGTTCTTCCCGGAGTGTAACGTGACCTCCGAACCCAAATCTCTAATCTCGGGCATTTTTCAAAGTTTTGGCCCTTAAAATAAAAATAGCGTGGCGACTCCCATTTTTTTTAAATGATTTTCAAAAGAAAAATCGCGGCGGGGCACATTCATCACACACACCCAACCTCCGACCTTACAGCTTCGACCTCCCTCGCTACTTCGTCAAAGGGACCGCCAGCAAAACTGATGAAGATGAGAAAGGAACTGGGGGAATTGACAGCAGAACTGAGGGGACCGACAGCAGAACTGAGGGAACCGACAGTGGAACTGATGAAGATGAGAAAGGAACAAGAGAAGTCAGTACAGAGGCTATAGAAAAGATGGGAAAGCTGGCACAGAACCTCAAGCGTTTCAGAGGACTCAAGGCTAATCCGATAAGGGGAGCATTCCTCGGCATCACTGCACTACCTGGACCAGTGGCCACCACAGTTCAGCATGAGTACTCATTCAAAGGGATCCCCGACATAGAAGAACAGCTCGAGACACTCTTCTTGGGAGACAGGATGTTCGGTTCAGCCTACAAAGCCACATTCGAAACAGTGACACCGAAGTAGAAAGAACCAAAATTCGTGGAAGATGCTCTAAGTGGACCTGCTCTACAGAATCTTTTCGAACAATTCCCTTCGTCTTAAATGAAAAAATTTGACCTTTCGGATTATCCCCTCATTGCCACTTTTACAACTGAAAAGTTAACGAACAACATAAAAGAAGTTAATAATGATTCACTTGATAAAGAAGCAGACACAGTAAACGAACAATACATTAAAGAAGTTCTCCAGTGTGTAGTTGATAGAGACAAAAATCGGGCCCAAGCTGCCGAAGAGGTTGTGACTAAAGTGAATATGGGGTCAGTGCAAGAGCCTAAAGAGAAACAGGTGGGCAGTTTCTTCGCCGGTGCAGAAAAAGAAGCCCTGATAAAATCTCCTCAAAGAGTATGTTAACTTGTTCGCCTGGTCATACCAAGACATGCCATGGCTCGACCCCTTAATCGTGGAACACAAAATTCCTCTGGATCCTGAGTCCAACCTGTCAAACAAAAACTGCGCAAGATCAAGCCCGAATGGTCCTTACAAGTAAAAGAAGAAATTGAGAAGATGCTCCACGTCGGCTTCATCAGAGTAATTGAGTACCCAACCTGGCTCTCCAACATTGTAAAGGTCACCAAGGCTAATGGAAAGGTCAGATGCTGTGTAGACTTCTGAGATCTCAATAAGGCCAGCCCTAAAGACGTTTTCCCACTGCCCAACATCGAGATGTAGGTCGACACCGCGGAAAATTTCGAAGTAAAATCCTTTGTGGACGGTTTCGCCGGATACAATCAGATCAACATGTCCGAAGAAGATCAGGCCAAGATTGCTTTCATCACTCTGTGGGGGACATACAGTTATACGATCATGCCGCTTGGTTTAAAGAATGCTGGGGCTACTTATCAATGGGCTGCAACTGCCCTCTTCCATGACATGATTCATAAAGAAATTGAAGTATACGGAGACTCAGCATTGATCATCAATCAAGTGTCCAACAAATGGAAGACAATAGACTCTGGCCTCCAGAATTACCATGCATATATGGAGGAACTCATTACTCAGTTCAAGGACATCTCTTTCCACTACTTGCCAAGAGACAGGAACCGCTTCGCTAATGCCCTGGTGTAAGTACCCCAATCTGGGTCGTTAATGTTCCGTCAGCCCAAATTAATGATTTATAATCATTTAGGGGTATTTTGGATATTATTTTGACAATTTGAATGAGGAAGGACCTCTTAGGAATAAAAAATGGATAAATACCTCGCTGGAAATTTGTCATTTCAAATAAAAAGGGAATATTGACCAAGAGCAAAATGCCAAAACTGCTTTCTGCATAGGTCAGGCACGCTGCTTAGGTCATCCGCGCGGACAAGATTGCACGTACAATCTTGTCCACGCGGATAAGATCAGCATCCAGGCAAACTATAAATATGGCCCTTCTCCCTCAGTTTAACAACACAGAAAAACCTCCAAAAAATACAAAAACCTACTGTCATGTTGCCAAAATACACCTAGAAACCACCATTTTCCCCTTCAAAACTCAAAATCCACACCAAATCCAACCTCAAATCCACTTCAAAACTACCCCTAACCCCTTGAAACCCTCAAATCCCAAATACAAGTCCAAGAAACATTGGTAATACCCTTGTTCTTCCTTACGCAAAACTCACTCATACATACATCTTCATATATAAATGATGTAAAGTGGTTGTTCTTACTTGTTGTTTGAACCCCCCTTCCCCTCTTGTCCCAATGATCCAAGAGGATCTCCATGGAATCCATTTCCATGGATGATCTTCTAAGGTGATCCACATTTTCCTTTTACTTTTATGTCATTCCTCACTCCCCTTTTACTTTACTAGTTATTTGCTCACTTGACCGAGAAGATGGTCATCTTGGAGTTCATCTCCAAAGATGACTACTTCAAATGGTCCATATTTTCTAATTTTATGCCTCTTTACATTTCTAGTCTTTACTTGCTTTCTTGACCTAAATATGGTCATCTTGGAGTCAATCTCCATAGATGATCATTCCAAATGGTCCACATCATTTACTTCCTTGTACATCCCCTTCCCCATGTCTAAGATGCTCACCTTGGAACACTTTCCTTGGATGAACATCATCTAGACTTACAAAATAGGTCACACAAGATGTAGGAGATACACTTGAGTATAGATCTCAAGGATGGTGATTTTATGACCACCTTAGAAATCTTTCTCTAAAGTTGATACATCTTGACCTATTCCTTGTTCAAATTTACCTTCATGTCAAATTCCCCTTTTCCTCTAGCAAATGAAATGCTCACAAATTCCTAGCGTACCCCCGGGATGACTTGATTAAGTGGATTCATCACTTATGACCACTAATCAAAGTCTAGGGAAAGAGAGGATAAGCATGGATGCCAAAATCCAAATCTCCCTTTACTTTTTGTCATTCAGTTACAATTTCAGTTAAGTCCTGTAAATCCAGTTAACTTTCTGGAAATTACAGTGACTAAACTGGAAACAGTAAAAATATTGACACTGCAGGGCTATCCGCGTGGATGAGATTGCACTGCAGTCTTGTCCACGCGGATGACATTGTCATCTGCAAACAGTCCCTCAATTTTCTGTTATTTTCAGTTTAATCACTATTTATAAACTATTTTTCAGTTCAGTCCTTAAAATTTTAGTTATTTTCAGAAAAGTCCCTTTAAATACACACACACACACAAAAAAAAAAGGTTTCAAGTGAGGAAGACTCGTCATACGAGGCATTCCGGGTGAACACTAACGTTCTTCCCGGAGTGTAATGTGACCTCCGAACTCACTTTCTCTAATATTGGGTATTTTTCAAAGTTTTGGCCCTTAAACTAAAAACGGCGTGGCGACTCCAAAATGATTTTTCAAGGTCCGATAAAGATTTTTCAAAACTTCCAAAAACAAACAAAAGTTTTGTCGGGCGGCCAAAAAATCGGATACACATCATCACAGTGGCGACTCTGCTGGGGAGCATAAAATAAGCTTTTTTTAAAAAAAATAAATAATAAAAAAATGATACTAAAGTATATAGGCGGGAAACCATTAAATTTCCTCTTCAACGCCTCCTTGTGGAGTCGGTTATAAATTATGGTATAACAATGCCACGTACTGGTGCATTTCAAAAAAAAAAACTTTTGTGGGTCAAACTTCCGTCCCAACACTTGAGACTTTTGTTTTGTGTGTGTATGTATTTTCCCGTTATGCGTTGTTGTCGTTTTGACCGTCCCAAAAAAGTCGAATTTTGACTGTCGGATTGATTCTTTTGACTGTTTAAAATTTTATGTGCTTACATGTTTTCAAATAAAAAAAATCTTTTCTGCATGCATCATGCCTTTAAGATACATTTGAAAATTTCTGTTTTTACTCAAAAGGGAAGATAGACTACCGCACACTACGCGCACGTCGACCTTACACTGCACATTACGTCCTTAACCCGGGAAATCTCAGTAGCAGCCTGGGAGGCCTTACTACGCCTCTCTGTGCAAGCACGGGACGACCCAAACAGCCATTGATTTACCCTTGTGTCGACCTTGCACTTGTCCCTGACACACTTTTTCCGAGACTCGGTTGATTTTTGGTCCAGTCCGTATCAGACTGTGTCAGTGCATGCCCTGTGTCGGTCAAACCCTAGTCAACGTGCCAAGTCAGGATCCCCCGCGGACCTAACTCAGTCGAAGCCATGCCGGTTTTCCGTCATGAACTTTGACCTGATCTTGACTGGGGCTCGGACTTTGACTTTAACCCGCACAACTCATACACCGGCTCCCGGTATGACACCAAGTCATCAAGGATTAACGCTCAATCCATGTCTAATTACCGCTTAACCAATGACGAGTCAAGATCCATTGTGGACTATTATCAGTCGGAGTCATGCCGGTTTTCCGTCAGGCACTTTGACTCGATCTTGACCCTCGACGCTTGCCTGGTCGGTAGCTTACATCGAGTGCGCGTTAAGACTTCATGATCCGCCAGGCCTTAGGTTCATTTTCCTTTTCGGTCGGTGGGACCCGCTTGCCCTATGGAACCCTTGTTCGGGGTTACAGGTTGAGGGTCCGCAGACGTAGTGATGGGTCCCACTGATCCAGGACGTAGAGTAGTTAAAAAAAAAGAGCAATCTTTTCCAACCGCTTAGGTTTCAATAAAACACGTTTTAAGTAAACGAAAAAAAATAACCGCATGTTGCATGAGTCCTGAGCCTAAACACCTACCCCTTTTCTTCCACCCCCAAAGTCTGAACCTCCCTTGTATCTTCCTCCCGCAGCACCTCGCAAGGCTTGGGTACGGACACCGTGTCACCGTCTGGCTAGTTGGGAAGAATCAAGCGCATCGTCAGCTTCACCGTTTGCTTCAACTCCGATTTACAGAATGTCTGCATCAGTTGGTAACAATGGGGACAATACCACTCCGCCTCCCGGGACTCCCCAGACAGAACAACAGTGGAATCAGTTGGCCGAACAAATGAGACTGCGACAGGAGGCACAAATGAACAGCCTTCTGGAGGCTATTAGGGGCCATGGTTTGGCCGCCAGTCTTAATCCCAACGGCACTTTCACCGTGGAAGAAGAAGAGGACCCTAACCCCACTCTCGGTCGCCCTGACTACTCCAGGATGCCACTGCCAGCCTCCTTTGGAACCGCTACCGGAACCCATGCTGATCTATGGGTCAGCCAGCTCCTCAACCACAGGCTACTGGGCCCATACAGTCTAGTGGAACAAGCCAATTCGCAGTTCCTCATTGGGGACAAAATCAGTACGGAATGTCTTCCCAAGGTTGGGGGTACCTCGGAATGCCACAACAACTTGGGATCCCACCTCAGTTTGGAATCGATCAGCCCGGACCTTCACAACAACAGTTCAGAGTACCGCAGTAACAATCTGTAATGCCACCACTGCAGTTTGATCTAAGACAACAGTCAGGTTCCCCTCCTCAAAATGACGTTGGTCCGGCAGCCCCTAACACCTCGCCAGCTTCCCCAAACCCATTTCTCACTCAAGGTCCAATGGGACTGCAGTATCCTCTCGATTATACACCATCACCACAGTCAGGCATGCAGTTCAGCAACCAGGGACCACAGCCCGCATTTAAGCCTACTTATGAGTCTCACCTCGGGAACCCGAGCTACTCGGCCACCCCAGGTCTGCCACCACCCTCTTTGCCAATTGGAAGTCAATAGCAAGCCGCTGGGTTCTATCCCTTTGCCCAGGCTCCTACTTACACTCCCCAGGGTAATTTCGACCAAGGACAGGTTTTCACCTATGTCCCCGAACCGGCCATCCCTTCCACCAGTGTGCCGCCAATGGTAACTCCTCTCTTCGGCTCAGTCACTGGTTTGAACGCTCCGACCCCACCACAGGACCCTCATCTGGCTTGGTTCATGGAACAACACAAGGAAATGAAAGCACAGATTGCCAAGCTGACAGGAAAGAAGACTGCTCTAGGGCCCACAGATCCTGATTCTATTGTACCTTTACCCCACAAGTTCGTGATGCCTAACTTGGAACTGTTTGATAGAACTACCTGCCCAAAAACCCATCTGGACACCTATACCCTAGATATAAAAGCCAAAGGATGCACGAACCAGCAGCTGGCCGATTACTTCAGCCTCTCTTTGAAACTGGGGGCTCTGAAATGGTTCTTCCGGCTGAAACCCGAGTCCAGGGCCACTTGGGAACAGATCACCAATGCCTTCACCGAAAAATACAAGGCCAAACTGGAATGGGAGACGAATTGGGTAGACTTGCAAACAACTATGCAACGCCCTGATGAGAATATTGGTGACTTTTACAAACGCTGGAACCTTAATCTAAGTGAAATGGCCATTCCTCCTTCTGATGAAGAACAGCTGAACACCTTTCAGTCATGTTTGAAGCCTCACCTAAGAGCATCCGTCAGCAATTTCCACTATCCAGATCTGCGTGCCATGGTCAGCTCTGGGGCTAAGTTTGAAAAGGCTTACAATCAGTAGCAAGCAACTGCCCCTACTTACCGGTACTGAGCCACTATCGCCAATCCTGTTCCTGCCCAGCCCAAGGGTAAAGAAGCTGTCAACTTTGTCGGACAGAATTGCAACAATGCCACTCCTTTCGTGCCTAAGAAAGTCGAGATGCCCAAGCCTCAGAATATAAGGTTCAGTAACTTTGGAATGCCCCTGAGTGAAGTTTTCAGAGGACTGGTCAAGGAGGGTTTGATTCGGCCTTTGGACAATTACCAGCCCAGGGATCCCAGCATCCCTTTGGACACCACCAAACATTGTGCTTTTCATCAGTACCACGGGCACCTTACTGACGATTGTATAGTGCTGAGGAAGGCTATACGAGGGCTAATTGAAAAGGGAAAACTAGAAGTACTCGAGGGGCCCAACACAGTCAACAATCCATTCCCTAGGAATAACAACAGGGTGAACATGATTGAGATCAGAGAGCCCTCTCACGCCAAGGGATATTTGGGTAATGAGCCAAACGAAGACTCCCAAATACCCCTGATTAACTTGGTCGAGGATCCCGAATTCGGATTCCCACTCAGCCTCGAGAATGAGGGACAGGCTGACAATGGAGAACTGGGGCCATTCAGATCAAACTACCCCATGTTAGCAGCTCCCTGCACGACTATGAGGCTCGCTACTTCTCAGAAGAAGGGATAGCTGACAATGGAGAACTGGGGCCATTCAGATCAAACTATGAGAAGACCATTTACACAAGATGGCTAGAGCACTCAAGAAGAATTGAACAAGAGAGCTTTAGACGGGCACCCGTATTAGGGCTTATTAGTAAAGAGGCTGAAGCACACCTCGAGCTAGTACACTTCTGCAAAATGGTTCTGGGAGAAGATGAGTACAGTCCTAATAATAGCAAAGGTGAAGGATCAGATGAGGAGGATTGCTTCCATGTACTCCCTGGGGTCAAATATGTACCGCTACCTCTCGCTCTTCCCCCACAGTTCCTGGGAGGAAAAGCTGAGTCGCAATTGCCACTTCCAGCATTGGGGGCCTATGACAACTTCTGTGGTTGCACACACCCGTCCTCCCCTAATTGATATGATCGGCGCTCTCTCTTAGCCGAAGTTCGGATAGTATGGGATGATGATAACTCTGATGACAGTAATGATGACTCTGATGACAGTGATGATGACGAGAATGAAGAATCAACTGAACCCCAAGATCCAGAATCAGTTTAGAACAATCACGCCGGAAATGACCGCATGGGTGCCAGGCACAATGGGTGGTTGTGTACTAGTGACGACGAAGAGCCGCCATAAAATGTGAATCAGGAACCAATGGAAACTGATCCCTATGAGGAGTCCTTCCCAAGATGCAACTGTGGTCAATGCCCAAACACATCAGAGGATGAGGAGCATCAGACCCCATATGAAGAGGAATATGGATCTGAAATTCTGGAGCACAACATCCCCTATGAAAAACTAGTAGGCGAATGTAGAAATTTCATTGAAGCACTAATTGAAAAGGCAGGCTTTCAGCCTCCAGCGGACAATGAGTTTATGAACGTCATTGGATCCCTTTCTTCCTCCCCTAAGATGGACGGCATCACTGCTATAAGAGTCACTGCTGAACCTCTCAAGCACACTGAGTTCCTGGAATTGCTAAAAAGGGTTATGGATCTGGAAGCCACTCCCGTTGCCTTCATACCCATGGATCCCCATGACACCTTTCTAGTAGCTTAGCCTGTAAAAATGACAGTGATGATGATGATTCTGATGACATTAATGACAGTGATGATGATGATTCTGATGACATTAATGACAGTGATGATGATTCTGATGACATTAATCCCAGTAGTATGGGAAGATGATTCTGATGACATTAATGACAGTGATGATGATGACGACGAAAGTGAGGAGTCAACTGAGGCCCAAGATCCGGAATCAATCTGGAACAATCATGCCGAAAATGACATCATGGGAGCCGGACACAATGGTTGGTTGTCAGCAAGCGACGATGAAGGACCGCCAGAAAATGCGGGTCAGATACCGATGGGGACGGACCCCCACGAAGTACTCCTCGTAAGATGCACTTGTGGTCAGTGCCTGGATACCTCAGAGGATGAAGGACAACAAAGCCCACTTACAGATCCATACATATCCAAAATCCTAGAGCACAATGTTCCCTACAAGGACCTAGCAGGCAAATGGAGAAGGTTCATTGAAGCACCGGTTGAAAAGGGAGGTTTTCAGCAACCGGAAGACGATGAATTCGTAAACGTCATCGGTTCCTTTTCTTCCTTCCCTAGAACAGACGGCATCACAACTGTAAGAGTCACTGCCGAGCCACTCAAACACCTCGAATGCATGGAGTCACTAAAAAGGGTTATTGATCTAAATGTCTCCCTAGTCGCCTTCATACCCATGGACCCACATGACACTTTCTTAATTGCTCCTGTACCCGACAGTGGACCCCGGGTACTCCTCATTTGGACCCAGATCTACCGAGCTGTTACGTCAAACTATGAAGGGGAGCGTTGTCTATCCTTTACTTGTGGTTGCCCTGCTTGCAAGGGCGAAAGAAAGAAAATGTATGATGAGATGGAGGCTGATAGCCGTAAGATTGAGGAAACTTCGGAAGACGATTATGAAACCGAAGACATGAAAGCCATGGATTTTCCTGGGGCTGAACACCTGGATGTTATAGAGTTCAACACTGCCTACCATGCTTTGGGGAAAGGGTTTTCAGACACTCGATCCAAGAGGATAGTTGAAGATCAGTTAGAGAGAGGGAAACTGACTCCCATCCTCCCCAATGAGAAAGTAACCATGGTCAGATCAAATCCGCCCCGAAACAAAGTAACAATCCTTGTCAGGGTTACCCAAGAAGAGGTCACCTTCCCCGAATGTATTTCAGCTCTCAGAGAAGTCCTAGAAACCGGCATGATACCCGATGCTCCTCCCACGCAGAATGCTATAATCGTCTCCAGCTCTGAGTATTACAGAAAGGAACCAGAGTGGTGTACTATACCTAGGAGATGAAATCGAAAAGCCGCCGAGCCCCGAGAATAGCAATTCTGTTGTATGATAACTATGGACAAGGCGGGCTATGAAGGCAAATCGGAGGATGCCCTAGCTCGCGGGCCATCCAGGGACGACAACACAATCCCGAGTTCAAAGCCTGACATGGGAAGCGGTTTTAAAAGCCGCCCGGTAGGAAGGAGCGATGCAGCTCAAGCTCAGCCCCTCACCATTGCTAGACTCCGTCAGAACCAGTGACCGGTAGCCAAAAAGGCTCCCCAGTTGACCTTGGCAGCATTGAAGAAATCTAGTCAAGAAGCGACTGATGAGGAAGTCAACCTGTTGACCCGATCCGGGCAGATCTACCAGGGGAACCCCAAGACAGATAAGAAGGTAGCAGATCAAGCACCAAGGGAAGACCGTCTCCCCTATGCCAAGACAGCCGAAACTCCTGACCTCGAGAAGGAGGATCCCGTGCATACCCAGCTGAAACAAACTCAGGCCAATATCTCTTTGTGGTCCCTGCTTACCTCATCGTACCCCCACAAGCTAAAGCTGGAAGAAAGCCTAGCCCGCACGCTAGTCCCTATTGATGCTACTCCTGATGATGTGGTGCAGTTGATTGGGAACATTCACTATGGGAATATAATCACTTTCACAGACCTCGATCTCCCTCAGTTCGGAGCCGATCATAACGAGCACCTCTTCATCACGGTCAGTTTGGATGAATCGGCGTCTTCCCGAGTTTTGGTTGACAATGGGTCGGGATGAATATCCTCCCGGCTAAGATCATGAGTCTGCTCGACATCAAATCCACAGATTTAAAGTCTTCCTCCCTCACAGTCAAAGCTTATGACTCTACATCCCGCACAGTACTTGGGGTTGCTACTTTGGCCCTCTGGTTTGGCAAGAAGATGATACCTGTGGAATTCCAGGTTATAGATATCCCGATCACCTTTAATGCCCTGCTGGGAAGACCCTAGCTGCACCAAGTTAAGGGGGTTGCTTCGAGCCTCCATCAGTGTGTGAAATTCGTTTCGGATGGGGATTTGACAACCATTTATGGAGACCTAGTCACTTTGGAGGGCACTGATACGGGTAGGATACCTATTCTGGAGATCAAACATGACGAGGAAGGTCTCATGCTAACAGGCTTCACGGTCGAGCCTCCCAAAGCCCAAGTTTGTAACATAGATCTGACGATCACTCGGGACAAGATCCCTCCAGTCTTGAAGATGATGAGAAGAATGACCTACCCAGCCCTGCCTTGGCCTCGATGCAGGGAAGCATCAGCAAGGAACTCACAAAGTTATTAAGGTAAAAGGACAGAAAACTCGCCACGGCCTGGGATATGATGCCACCTCGGTAGACACTGCGAAAGAAAAGGAGATTGCCCAAAAAAGGGGAGAAGCTGCCACAGGAAGGGTCCCAATCAACGGCCCTAAACCTCTCCCTTTCAGTCCTCATTTGGATGACTACTTTGTAAAAGGTCCGACACAGCAGGGTAGCGCCCCAGTCAAAGGGCCTACTCCGGCAGAGGGATGGATGAAGTTACAGCATGACCTTAACAAGCTCAGAGGAACCAAGGCAAATCCGGTTCGTAGACTGTTTTTGGATCTACCCAAGATACCTGGGGCTACCACTACCATGGAGAGCGAGTACACTTTCAAAGGCGTTCCAAGCCTAGTAGAGCAGTTCGAGAAGCTTGCCACTGTGGTTCCGACTGCCCAAGAAGGCCCAAAGCCCGAGTTTGAGCTGACAATGCCAAAAGCCAAAGCCGCAGAAGTCTTTTCAGATGATTGGGATGGTCCGATTATGCAGCAGTTATTCGGAGAAGAGGTCCAGGTGCCAGATCTGATCGACTTCGGTTCAGTCAAAGAGATGATAGCAATGATTGAGAAAGGAGAACAGCTCAAATCCCGAGTCATGAGGCCCCTAACAGCAATGCCATTGAAGAATTGGGAAACTCTCTCAGGCCCGTCCGCGACCAAGAAGGAAATGATCACAAAGGTTGGATTGGTCCCCCGTCCCCTTGTGTCAACCTATGTAAAAGTCCTCCGAGTCTCTCATTATTGAGTTTGAGTCTCTCGAGTCGTCCGATGGCCTTACGCCTGAAGACTACGAGGTTGTAGCAAACGCTGTATTCCCTTTCGTTCTCAATGAAATGATGAACCTTTCTGAGTATCCCCTGATTGCCACTTTAACTAATGATAAATTAACTAATAATCTAAAAACAGTTAATAATGATTCACTAGATAAAGAAGCAGAAACATTAAATGAACAATATATTAAAGAAAGCTTTAAGCAGGTTGTTCGGAAAGAGGAAAATCGAGCCCAAGCTGCCGAAGAGGTTTTGACATGTGTGAATCTGGGAACTGCGGAAGAGCCTAAAGAGACGCAGATTGGTAGCTTCTTTAAAGGAATTGAAAAGGATGCTCTGATTGAGCTGCTAAGAGAATTTGTGGATGTGTTTGCATGGTCCTATAAGGATATGCCTGGCCTCGACCCTTCCATAGTTAAACACCGGATACACCGCCTAGACCCAGGAAGTCAAGCCAAAAAACCCAGTGAGAAGGGCGAGGAATTAAGCGACCCGAATGGTCTCTGCGGGTGAAAGGAGGAGATAGAAAAGATGCTCGGAAGCGAGGTTCATCGGGGTCATCGAATATCCGACATGGCTTTCCAACATAGTGACGGTGACAGGCTGATGGGAAGATCCGATCTTTGTGTGGACTTCGAGAGATCTGAACAAGGCTAGTCAAAGACGATTTCCCCTACCAAATATTGACATCTTTGAGTGGATACCACGGCCAATTATGAGGTTAAATCCTTTGTTGACGGTTTGCCGGCTACAACCAGTCAAAATGGCGAGAGGAAGACCAAGCCAAGGCGGCCTTCACAACCCGCTTGGGGCACGTCTTGCTACGGTCGTTATGCCGTTCGGGCTAAAAACGCAAGGGCTACTTACCGGAAGGGCGGCTACGGCCTTGTTCCATGACATGATCCACAAAGAAATTGAGGTCTATGTGGATGATATGATAATACATTCCAAAGGATCCGATGGCCAACACTTCGTTGATACGAGAAAATTCTTCGGGCGCCTCAGAGACCATGGCATGAGACTGAATCCAGCCAAATGCACCTTCGGTGTAAGACGAGGCAAGGTGCTAGGATATATGGTGACGGAACGGGGAATTGAAGTAGACCCCCAGAAAATCAAGGCCATAGTCGAAATGAAACCACCTCGGACGCTGACAGAAGTAAAATCCTTCATGGGAAGACTGCAATACATAAGCCATTTTGTAAATCAGCTGACCTCGATCTGCGAGCCAATCTTTAAGTTGATGAAGAAAAGTGCCTACACGGAATGGACTCCAGAATGCCAGTTCGCTTTTGAAAAGATCAAGGCGTACCTTGTGAATCCCCCGATCCTTTGCCCACCACATCAGCAAAAGCCACTATTGCTATATCTAACTGTCACGGATACAACAATTGGGGCTATGTTAGCTCAAGAGAAGAAAGATTCCAAGGTTGAAAACGCCATCTACTTCGTAAGCAGAAAGCTTCAAGGGAGTGAACTCAATTACTCTGCTTGTGAAAAGACTTGCGCCGGAGCACAGTGCAGGTAGTGGGAAAGTTGAAGCACTACATGCGGTCTCACCGATACATCTGGTCTCGAAGTTGGACCCCATCAAATATTTGTTCGACAAGCCTTCCATCTCCATGAGGTTGGCAAAGTGGTCGTTCTTCGTGGCTGAATACGACATCACTTACGTGACGAGAAAATCCATGAAAGGGCGAATAATGGCAAAATAGTTGGCCGACTTCCCAAGTGATGAGTCCCGAGGACCTGAACCCCAATTCCCTGATGACGGAATCTTTGCTCTAGAAGGAGAAAATTGTTGGCAGCTCTTCTTTGACGGGGCGTCAAACAAAAGGGGAAATGGGATAGGAATGCTTCTGGTCGATCCTCTTGGCGAGCATACCCCATGCAATAAAGTTGAACTTCGAGGTTACCAACAACGCTAAAGAATATGAAGCTTGCATAGCCGGGTTGGAGGCCGCTCTTGAAAGAAATATCAAAGAGTTGGAAGTGTATGGTGACTCTGCCCTCATCATCAACCAGGTCTCTAACAAATGGAAGACCGTGGACCCGGGTCTGCAGAAATATCACACTTATATGGAAGAGCTAGTGACTCAGTTCAAGGAAATCAGCTTTCATTACTTGCCCAGAGATCGCAATGATTCGCGAGATGCTGCTGGCAACACTAAGCCTCTCTCGTTGAAATACACGAAGGAAAGTCTGTCAAACCATTCAGAGTCGGGAGAAGAGAAAACCCAGCTTATTGCCTTGAGATCGAAGTGGAGGCCGGCGGCGATGATCCACTGGTATACCCAGTTTATCAGTACTTGAAGAACGGCGAAGCCTCTTTCAAAAATGAAGATGGGGAATATAAAGAAGGAATCAAAGCAAAAAGCCTCTCAGCCCTGAAGCGACTCGCCTCCCACTATGTTCTTTTGGGAAATATGTTGTACAAGAAGCGTTATCAAGGCCCCCTCCTGCGGTGTATCAGCAAACAAGAGGCTACCGAACTCATGAAAGAAGTACATGGTGGTACCTGTGGCCCCCACATGAATGCTCGGGCTTTAATGCAAATCATATTGAGAATGGGGTACTTTTGGATCTCCATAGAAACTGACTGCATCCAGTTCGTCAGAAGCTGCGACAAATGCCAGCGGTACTCGAACCTCAACCACTTGCCTCCTCACGAGCTCTACTGCATGACAACCCCTTGGCCTTTCGTCACTTGGGGAATTGATGTCATAGGCAAAATCACACCATCAGGCAGCAACGGCCACGAATTCGTCCTGGTAGCAGTGGACTATTTCACCAAATGGGTTGAAGCCAAATCCTACAAAGTCCTCAACTCAAAGAAAGTAGCCCTCTTCATCAAAGAGAACATCATATGCAGATACGGGTTGCCAGCCGAAATCATCTCAGATAATGGATCCCACTTTGAAGGGGAATGCGACAGGCTGCTGGCGGAATTCAGAATAACCCGTCACAAGTCATCTCCCTATAGGCCCCAAACTAACGGAGCCGTCGAAGCAGCAAACAAGACCTTGGAAAACATCATTCGGAAAATGGCTGTCCGAGGCAGAGATTGGCCTGACAAGCTTCACCTTGCTCTCTGGGGATACAGAACATCCGTCAGAACGGCAACCGGGGAAACACCATTTGCTCTCACCTACGGAATGGAAGCCGTGCTCCCAGTCGAGCTAGAGATCCCCTCACTCCGTGTGCTGTTAGAAAGTCAGATCAACGAGGTCGAATGGCTCCAGAGTCGCCATGATGAATTGGCCCTGCTAGATGAACGTCGATTGAGAGCCAGGAACATATCAGGAGCTTACCAAGGAAGGATGGCGAGCCTTCGATAAGAAAGTGAAACAGGACATCGGGGAAGGTGACCTCGTTTTGAAAGAGAAGCCCCGGTCCGCATCAACCCGCTTGGCAAATGGGAGCACATGCAGGTCGGACCATACGTCGTTCGAAAGGTCTTCTCGGAGGAGCCATGCAACTTGCGGACCTCGACGGAAATCCTTTTGTACACCCGGTAAATGGCGACAAGGCTGCGAGATACTACGCGTGAAACACCGAGTCATCTCCCAAAAAAAGTGCTAAAGAGTAATACCCAACTAGGTTGAAAAACCCGAAAGGCGGCCTAGGTAAAAGACGGGTTGCACCAAAAAAAAAAAAAAAAAAGTGCTAAAAGAGTAATACCCAACTAGGTTGAAAAACCCGAAAGGGCGGCCTAGGTAAAGACGAGGGTTGCACTACAAAAAAAAAAAAAAAAAAAAAAAATCTTAGTGCAAAAAGAGTAATACCCCTAGGTTGAAAACCCCAAAAGAGCGGCTAGGTAAAAAGCAGTTGCACTAAAAAAAAAAAAAATTTAACAAAGTCGAACTACGGAGACCTGAGCCCTTTGGTCCAAGGGAAACGTAGGCAGCCGGAAACGGTTCGGTCTAAAACACAAATAAAAATCATACTTTGTCATCAACACATTGATCAAGCCATGAAGGCGTTTTGAAAAACTCTAAAGCAATTCACATATTCATTACAGTTAAAAGCTTTTTGATGAGTCTAAGCTCGGTTCACTCCTACAACCCACAACCTGCTAAAAGAAACTAAAATACCTAATAAACTAATGTGCCTGCTATGACAAGCAGGGGATACTCAGAGACCTCAAAATCACTCCAAGCTACTTGTACTAGCGTCTCCTCTCTTCTTTCCTCCTCTTCGGGTCTTCTTCCTCTGCACAGGAAAAATGTCAGTCCTCCTCCTGCCAAGCTCTGGTATAGGGGCAGGATCCGTCAAGCCAGCGTCCGCCAGGGCCTTAGTAGCCCTAGCCTCATCTCTCATCTCCTGTACTCGAGCCGGTAACATGGGAATCCTCCCCTCCTGTCTCTTGACATAAGCCTCATAGTCCGTCACAACATCCCCGCTCTTATCATAAGGATTGGCCCTCGCCTCGGCCCTCCTCATCTCTGAAACTGTCGTGTCTTCCAAACCAACAATGGCCTCACGCCTCCTCAAAATAGCTACCTGTGTCTCCCAGGATGTCTCTCGTACCAATCCAGTACCAAGTGGTCGAAACACGTGCCACTGGACGCTGAGGATAACCACAGGAGGAAAGACGTCATACCTCCATGCTCGGGAAAGGAACGAGAACAGCGAAGGATCATCCATCGAAGCGAAGCCACCACCTGGTAGCTATGTCCTCAAAGCCCTCTAAAGGTGTCTGCTCCAAGCCAAGCGCCTACGAACCGGAGTGGAATATAAAAGGTGGGTGAGAAAGCCCGGAAGCATGACCACATGAGACCCGTCTGAAGCACTCTCAGGAGTCTCTACCGCCATGATGCGGCACAAACCACACGATATCCGCGGTACGGCGACAAGCCATCCGGTACTCCATGAGCCACGATCATCAAGATCCACAGTAACCCCCTCTGGCGAATGTCCAAGGCTTAACCGCATCAGAAGTTTCGCGAAGGACCCCCAAATGCTCCATCAGCCACATGGTCAACAGAAACAGGCTGCCCCCGTGCATATACCGCCTCCCGGTGGCCAACCGGTCGAGAGCATGAATGGTCTCTCCCAAGATCAAGGGCACAACGTCCCGGCCCAAACGACAGTGAACAACCACATCCGGCAAAGCCGGTGACAAATCCAGAAGGAGTAAACCATAAACAAAGTCCCAAACATGCGAGTGCAAAAGCATCCCAATATGCATCATCAATCAAGCCTAAACCCTAAACCTATCGGGAAGACCGGAAATGTCAAAATGATCGGGACCACGGATCATACATTGTGCTTCCTCCGGGGAAAGATGAAGAAGGTTGCACAACCTATCAACAAAGGAAGCTCCTCCGGGCAAAGGGATCGCAATGCCTTCCACCTCGGGACCACCAAGCAAAGCTCGGAATTCTTCAATAGTCGAGACCATCTCATTGTAAGAAAAGCAAAAGACATGTCTCTAGTATCCCCAAAGAAATGAAGCGGAGGCCCTCAAAAGATCATAATCCGGAACCAATTCCTTGAGAGACCACAAGCATTTTACCTTGTACCTCTCTTCAAAAAATGACCTCCTCTCGTGCATGATCTCCCGGGCCCACTCCTTGAACTTGTTGAAGAAAGACATTTGAGATTCTTGGGACAATTTTGATGGAGTTTTCTTGAAATTCTCCATGGTTTTCTCTCTTCCTCCCCGAAATTGCAGTTTGAACAGGTAGTTGGAGAGGGCGTTTGAATTAAAAGAGAGGACAACCAGATCCAAAGCAAAAATTAAATGCCAGTGTCAGACTTCAGTCCCATCCGCGCGGACGAAAATGAGGCCCTCATCCCCATCCGCGCGGACAAGAATGTCACCATCAGAAAAAAAATCTGCAGCAGTTTTTACTGCTGCACCGCGGAGGAATATTTCATCCCAGCCGCTCGAAACCTGCACAAAACCTGTCCAGAACAATCCATATACCAAATATTCACACCCTTGCCACAAAACCGGGCTCATGCAACATTCACATGCATAATAAATAAATAAAAAGAAAAGAAAAAATAAGCAACCATAATCCTAGATTATTACATTCCAAAAAAAAAAAGAAAAGAAAATGTGCATAAATTGTATCTGTCCAAACAAACAAATCACTAATCAGAATCATCAGAGGCTAGCGCCTTCCCTCGGTCCCTCTTGCGACTCGTGCCCATCTCCTCTGCAGTCATGAACATCTCGGGCTCGGGGTCGTCATCCTCGTCTCCAGAAAGAGGCTCATCTGGACCTATCGGTACGCCATGATAGGGCAGGCTGAGATCCGCGAAGAAATCATACCCGAACGTGAACGCGTCGGATCCCTGGCCTTGTGAAGATGATCCACCACCTGGTGCCAAACGTGCCCGGTCCATGCAAATCCCGAGGATGACGTGATGCGGAGCGGCTCCTGCTTGGAATCCATGAAAGGAGATATGGGGGTGTCTGTGGAAGGCTCGGAAGGAGTAGGGGAGGGCTCTCGCTCTACTGGCGCCGGCTGTGCTCGTCTCTCTCCCCGAGCGGCCCCACGGGTGACGAGCCGCCTAATGAACCTCTTGGCCCCAATCACCTGCCGCATCAGCTTCTCGACAACCGTGGCGAGGCGCACGAAACAAAGGCGTAGAAGTGGTTGAAGCGAAAAAAAAATAGAAGAACAAGAGACAAAAGAAATAAAGAAACGTACCCTCATATCCGGACGAGGCCGGAAAGCTTGGGAGGCCCTCTCAGGGATAGGAATGTGCACCCTCAATCTGACCCCATCCTGGACAAATGAAAAGTCCGACCGAGGGTACCGCACAACCGGGATCCCCTCCCTCTCAAGCACCTGGGGCATCCTCAGCCTCCTCAGCACAAACATCGAATACTGCTCGTCAGTCACAAACCCCGAGAAATGCTGGCCGCCCCGGTAATAAGCCCAAGTCTCCGAGCCCTCGGTCGGACTCAACATATCAGCAGGAGGCTCCATCGGTGTCATCAAAGGCGCGCCGTCGCCATGCTGGCGCGTCACCCTATCCCCAAGTAATAAACGTCACAAGATAACCCCTCAAGATCCTCCTCTCTACCATCCATCTCTCCGCGCCCTTCAGTTGCTCCACGTCAAAATGACCCCAGGGGTAGAACTGAATCCCCTCATCCGTCTTTGCTCTCATAAGGGACCGACACTCCTTATACTTGAGGGTCGTGCGCCCCCGAGCACCCCTCTTCTCCCGAGCCTGCCTGGTCCAGGAGAGCATAGCCGGATACGCCCCAACGTGCTCCGCCGGCTGCCGCCACATCGTGACGCGGAAGAACTCCAGAGCCCATACCTGCGAAAGGAAAAGATTACATCAGTTAAGTTCGGAAAAGAAACAATACGTGCAAAAGGAAAAGAAAGGGCAGAAGCTTATACCTCCAGCGGGAACTCGAAGCACGTAAGGGAGCTCACAGCCTTCCGGCTATACCTGTCCAAAGCAAAATAAAGCTCTGCTAGCCCGGCCTCCCCCCAGGCCACCTCTCCAGCTCTCTCCACATCAGTCAATGTCCTCAGTAATGCAAACACCGCCGTCCCCTCGGCATGCCCAAACAATGTACTCGAAAAAGTGAACCACAAAAAAGACCTGGCAATCTGCTCAGCAGCTATCCTCTCATCACCAGCCTCATACCTCGCTATGCTCTCCACGATCTTCCCGTGGATCACTGCATACTCCATCCCCATCCCCTTCTTGGGACTGGGGACAAAACCTAGGAGATCCTGCAACTCCCGGTCACTGTAGCCATCCCTCCACTCGATGCTGCGTCCCTTAAAGGACAGGCCCGTGATCGCAGCATAATCAGAAGGCGTAACTGTAGCCTCGCCCCAAAAGAAGTGGAAGCTATGTGTCACGTCCCACCAATGCTCCGCCAAGGCAAAAGTCAAGCCCTTGATCTTCGGCAACTTCACCAACCCCCGCAAACACTCAACAAACTCGTACAACCCCGTCTCAATAACAATCTGCCTCGGACTCATCATCGCCCCTCTGCCCAAGATCGGAAGGCTGGTCCACGAGGCTAATCACGGCCTCGGCCCGATCCCCGGGTCTTGACTTATTCAGCTGATCCTGCACAAATCGATCACCACCCTGCAATTGAAAAAACAAAATGTCAATAAACAATCGCATTTGCATTTAAAAGCAAACACAAGCATCATAAAGTTTTGAAGAAATTTCGACAGCATAACGGCATACAATAAACTCAACCCCACTTTTCTTGCACAAAAGACAAAGTCTTTGAGATTTTAAACAATCACCATTTAAACATTCATCCATACATAAAGGGACATGTCAATGACAAGGAGTCAACAGAAACAAAACTCCGTTCCGTTTTTCACAGAATAGCACAAATAAATAATTTTTCACATTCATTCATTCATAAGGAGTCAACAGAAACAAAACTCTGTCCCATTTTTCACATAAAATCCTATAGCACGCATGAATAATTCTTTGCATTCATCTCATTCATAAAAACATCATCTCATTGCACATGCAAAAGTCCATCCCGGATTCGGCAAAATTTCCGTCACCTCATTATTTCAAAAATGGCAAATCGCCCATTCTTTTTTCAAATAAAATGCATATTTGAATTACCCATATACTCAACAAAGCATGCAAATCATCAAATTCAAATTTCAATGGCAAGAACAAGGGTTTTCAATTTTTTTCAAAAAATTAAAACCCTATTTCTAACAATTCGAATAAAAATCGACAAAAATAATAAATGGTTTCAAAATATACCGTGCGAAGATCCGGATCAGTGGACCAGTGTTGCCACATATCGGGGTAGGATTCCTCCGCAATCGATTGCGAAAGCGAATAATGCCTCTGCATCCTTACGAGCTCTAGCCTCCTCTCCGCAATCGGACCGCGTCCTTGACCTTGGATAGCAGCCTCCCCGTGTTCCATGACTCAAAAATCGAAGAAAATCGAAGGATTTTGAAGCTTCTTGGTCGGCAATGGCGTTTTCTCTCTCTTTCTCTCGTAAACTGTAAACAGGCGGTGAAGAAGAAGAAGAAAAGGCCGCGGCCTTTTTAAAACCTGTCTCCACTTCGCTCCTGTCCGCGCGGACAGGATTGAGGGGTAAAATCCCTATTTTGCCCTTTAAAATTCCAGAACTTTGCAGTTTGACCCCGGACTTAACTGAGGATAACCAAAGTTAACCCAAGTTAATCCCCTTTCAAAAGAACCTTCCGGCAATGAAACGTAAGCCCGTTTTCTCCGACGAAAGAAAACGAAATCCCGTTTCTTTCCTCGTTTTCACCCCCGGCAGTGAAACGTAAGCCCGTTTTCTCCAACGAAAGTTAACGGAATCCCGTTTCTTTCCTCGTTTTCACCTCCGGCAGTGAAACGTAAGCCCGTTTTCTCCGACGAAAGTTAACGGAATTCCGTTTCTTCCATCCCCAGCAGTTTTCGAACTACGTATAGGCTTGATTCCCATCCGGGATACGTAGGTAGCCTGCCATAGGTCCAGCCACTTGACCAACACGGTCATCCTTTTCCCCGGCGGTAAAACGTAAGCCCGATTTCCCCGACGAAAGCTAACGAAATTCCGTTTCTTTCCTCGTTTTCACCTCCGGCAGCAAACGTAAGACCGATCCCTTCAAATGAAGTCCACCAAAGGACCGTCTATCCCCTCAGAGTCCGTCCCCAACGAAAGGATACGAACCATCGAAAGAAATCGTTTCAAAACAAGTTGATACCTCCAGATCACCATTTGTCAAGGTTCGAGGCACCTAAAACGCCATCATCAAGGTTCGAGGCACCTAAAATGCCATCACCAAGGTTTGAGGCACCTAAAACGCCATTATCAAGGTTCGAGGCACCTAAAACGCCATCATCAAGGTTCGAGGCACCTAAAACGCCATCATCAAGGTTCGAGGCACCTAAAATGCCATCATCAAGGTTCGAGGCACCTAAAACGCCATCATCAAGGTTCGAGGCACCTAAAACGCCATTATTAAGGTTTGAGGCACCTAATACGCCATCACCAAGTTTCGAGGCACCTAAAACACCATCATCAAGGTTCGAGGCACCTAAAATGCCATCATCAAGGTTCGAGGCACCTAAAATGCCATCATCAAGGTTCGAGGCACCTAAAACGCCATCATTAAGGTTCGAGGCACCTAAAACGCCATCATCAAGGTTCGAGGCACCTAAAACGCCATCATCAAGGTTCGAGGCACCTAAAACGCCATCATTAAGGTTCGAGGCACCTAAAACGCCATCATCAAGGTTCGAGGCACCTAACAAGGTTCGAGGCACCTAAAACGCCATCATCAAGGTTCGAGGCACCTAAAACGCCATCATCAAGGCTTGAGGCACCTAAACGCTATCACTAAGGCTTGAGGCACCTAAACGCTATCACTTCGGTTTCGACACAAAGCGATAAATCGCAATCATCCTCTGATTCGACAAACCGAAATCATTACCAGGTTGACATCCTAAAACAGTCACTCTAGGGTCGACGTCTGAAGATAGTCGAAAGACCAGAACTACGACCGGCTTGATTCCTCTTAAGGATACGTAGGTAGCCTACCATTAGGTTCAGCCATCAGACCAAAATGGTCATTCCTTTCCCGAGCGGTCCGACCAAAATGGTCACCCTCTTTTCCCCAACAGATTGGAACCTCACTTTTATCGACGACCCCACTTCCTCCGAAAGTGCCGTCGCCGAGGGGCTACCGTGTAGTGTCTCAATCTGAACGGCCCAATGTTCCTTCCCCAATTTAATGTTTTCCACATCAAATAAACATTTAAGGGCATTTTGGTCACTTCCTAAGATAATTTGAACAAGGAAGGACCTTAAAGGAACAACAAAAATAGGTTGGATCTCGCTGGGAAGAGTCATTTCCAAGAAATTGACCAACTTTGCATTAAATGCAAATAGCCAAAACTGCTTTCTGCAAAATCAGGCACGCTGACACTCCAATCCGCGTGGACAGGAATGAGACTCAGTCTCGTCCGCGCGGACATCTTCGAACCCTAATTTCAGCCTATAAATAAAATCATTCTCTCTCAGTTTAAAGGATCATTTTTCGAACCCTACTGTTATATTGACGAGAAGGTTCGAGGCACCTAAACGCCATCATCAAGGTTCGAGGCACCTAAAACGCCATCATCAAGGCTTGAGGCACCTAAACGCTATCACTAAGGCTTGAGGCACCTAAACGCTATCACTTTGGTTTCGACACAAAGCGATAAATCGCAATCATCCTCCTCGATTCGACAAACCGAAATCATTACTAAAGTTGACATCCTAAAACAGTCACTCTAGGGTCGACGTCTGAAGTTAGTCGAAAGACCAGAACTACGACCGGCTTGATTCCTCTTAAGGATACGTAGGTAGCCTACCATTAGGTTCAGCCATCAGATCAAAATGGTCATTCCTTTCCCGAGCGGTCCGACCAAAATGGTCACCCTCTTTTCCCCAAAAGATTGGAACCTCACTTTTATCGACGACCCCACTTCCTCCGAAAGTGTCGTCGCCGAGGGGCTACTGTAAGTGTCCCAATCTGAACCGCCAATGTTCCTTCAGCCCAATTTAATGTTTTCCACGTCAAATAAACATTTAAGGGCATTTTGGTCACTTCCTAAGATAATTTGAACAAGGAAGGACCTTAAAGGAACAACAAAAATAAGTTGGATCTCATTCGGGAAGAGTCATTTCCAAGAAATTGACCAACTTTGCATTAAATGCAAATAGCCAAAACTGCTTTCTGCAAAATCAGGCACGCTGACACTCCAATCCGCGTGGACAGGAATGAGACTCAGTCTCGTCCGCGCGGACATCTTCGAACCCTAATTTCAGCCTATAAATAAAATCATTCTCTCTCAGTTTAAAGGATCCTTTTTCGAACCCTACTGTTATATTGACGAGAAGGTTCGAGGCACCTAAAATGCCATCATCAAGGTTCGAGGCACCTAAAACGCCATCATCAAGGCTTGAGGCACCTAAACGCTATCACTAAGGCTTGAGGCACCTAAACGCTATCACTTCGGTTTCGACACAAAGCGATAAATCGCAATCATCCTCTGATTAGACAAACCGAAATCATTACCAGGTTGACATCCTAAAACAGTCACTCTAGGGTCGACGTCTGAAGATAGTCGAAAGACCAGAACTACGACCGGCTTGATTCCTCTTAAGGATACGTAGGTAGCCTACCATTAGGTTCAGCCATCAGACCAAAATGGTCATTCCTTTCCCGAGCGGTCCGACCAAAATGGTCACCCTCTTTTCCCCAACAGATTGGAACCTCACTTTTATCGACGACCCCACTTCCTCCGAAAGTGCCGTCGCCGAGGGGCTACTGTAAGTGTCTCAATCTGAACAGCCAATGTTCCTTCAGCCCAATTTAATGTTTTCCACATCAAATAAACATTTAAGGGCATTTTGGTCACTTCCTAAGATAATTTGAACAAGGAAGGACCTTAAAGGAACAACAAAAATAGGTTGGATCTCGCTGGGAAGAGTCATTTCCAAGAAATTGACCAACTTTGCATTAAATGCAAATAGCCAAAACTGCTTTCTGCAAAATCAGGCACGCTGACACTCCAATCCGCGTGGACAGGAATGAGACTCAGTCTCGTCCGCGCGGACATCTTCGAACCCTAATTTCAGCCTATAAATAAAATCATTCTCTCTCAGTTTAAAGGATCATTTTTCGAACCCTACTGTTATATTGACGAGAAGGTTCGAGGCACCTAAACGCCATCATCAAGGTTCGAGGCACCTAAAACGCCATCATCAAGGCTTGAGGCACCTAAACGCTATCACTAAGGCTTGAGGCACCTAAACGCTATCACTTTGGTTTCGACACAAAGCGATAAATCGCAATCATCCTCTGATTCGACAAACCGAAATCATTACCAGGTTGACATCCTAAAACAGTCACTCTAGGGTCGACGTCTGAAGTTAGTCGAAAGACCAGAACTACGACCGGCTTGATTCCTCTTAAGGATACGTAGGTAGCCTACCATTAGGTTCAGCCATCAGATCAAAATGGTCATTCCTTTCCCGAGCGGTCCGACCAAAATGGTCACCCTCTTTTCCCCAAAAGATTGGAACCTCACTTTTATCGACGACCCCACTTCCTCCGAAAGTGTCGTCGCCGAGGGGCTACTGTAAGTGTCCCAATCTGAACCGCCAATGTTCCTTCAGCCCAATTTAATGTTTTCCACGTCAAATAAACATTTAAGGGCATTTTGGTCACTTCCTAAGATAATTTGAACAAGGAAGGACCTTAAAGGAACAACAAAAATAGGTTGGATCTCGCTGGGAAGAGTCATTTCCAAGAAATTGACCAACTTTGCATTAAATGCAAATAGCCAAAACTGCTTTCTGCAAAATCAGGCACGCTGACACTCCAATCCGCGTGGACAGGAATGAGACTCAGTCTCGTCCGCGCGGACATCTTCGAACCCTAATTTCAGCCTATAAATAAAATCATTCTCTCTCAGTTTAAAGGATCCTTTTTCGAACCCTACTGTTATATTGACGAGAAGGTTCGAGGCACCTAAAATGCCATCATCAAGGTTCGAGGCACCTAAAACGCCATCATCAAGGCTTGAGGCACCTAAACGCTATCACTAAGGCTTGAGGCACCTAAACGCTATCACTTCGGTTTCGACACAAAGCGATAAATCACAATCATCCTCTGATTAGACAAACCGAAATCATTACCAGGTTGACATCCTAAAACAGTCACTCTAGGGTCGACGTCTGAAGTTAGTCGAAAGACCAGAACTACGACCGGCTTGATTCCTCTTAAGGATACGTAGGTAGCCTACCATTAGGTTCAGCCATCAGACCAAAATGGTCATTCCTTTCCCGAGCGGTCCGACCAAAATGGTCACCCTCTTTTCCCCAACAGATTGGAACCTCACTTTTATCGACGACCCCACTTCCTCCGAAAGTGCCGTCACCGAGGGGCTACTGTAAGTGTCCCAATCTGAACCGCCAATGTTCCTTCAGCCCAATTTAATGTTTTCCACGTCAAATAAACATTTAAGGGCATTTTGGTCACTTCCTAAGATAATTTGAACAAGGAAGGACCTTAAAGGAACAACAAAAATAGGTTGGATCTCGCTGGGAAGAGTCATTTCCAAGAAATTGACCAACTTTGCATTAAATGCAAATAGCCAAAACTGCTTTCTGCAAAATCAGGCACGCTGACACTCCAATCCGCGTGGACAGGAATGAGACTCAGTCTCGTCCGCGCGGACATCTTCGAACCCTAATTTCAGCCTATAAATAAAATCATTCTCTCTCAGTTTAAAGGATCCTTTTTCGAACCCTACTGTTATATTGACGAGAAAATCCCAGAAAACAGCCTTAACACCAAGCCTAAACACCAAACCCAAACACAAAATCCAAACACAAATCTTGATCATATTCAAACCCTAAACACAAATCCAAGGAAGATAGGGTACCACCATTGGTAAACCCTCCTTCTCCTTACCTTAATCTTCTTCATCCATGCATACATCTCATATTTAAAATTGATGTAACTTGTTTACTTACTTGTTGTTCATATTTTTTCTCTTTCTTGTCCTAGATCCAAGAGGATCTCCATGGATTTCATCTCCATGGATGATTCTCTACAAGGATCCACATTCTTTTAACTTGTTGTTCCTCTTTTTACATTAACTAGTTGTTATTTGATCTCTTGGCCTAAAGTGTGGTCACCTTGGAGTTCATCTCCATGGATGATCAAACTAAATGGTCCATATCCTTATTTTCATCTTCTTTTGTGTTATTAGCTCTTACTTGACCTAAAATGTGGTCATCTTGGAATAAATTTCCATGGATGACCATTTCAAATGGTCTAAATTGTTTATTTCCTTGTAAATGTTTTTCCCTAGCCTAAGATCTCCACCTTGGAAGAATTTTCATGGATGAAGATCATTAAGGTTCCTAGGTTACCAAAAAGGGTGAAGTTGATACATTGAGTTCAAAGATCTCAAGGATGGTCATCTTAATGACCACCTTAGAAATCCACTCTAAAGTTGATACACCCTTAACCTAAATTCTATTTTCATGCATTAATCTTTATTTTATGTCAAATCCCCCCATCCCAAGCAAATGAAATGCTTTGAAGTCCTAATGTACCCTAATGATGGCTTGATATAGTAGATCACCACTAATCATGTTTAGTGATCACTAATCAAAGCCTAAGGAAGGTGGGGACAAGCATGGATGCAAAATCCAAAAATGTTTTTTATATAACACTTTCTGTTGCAAACTCCAGTTCTGATTCTGTAACTCCAGTTAACATTCTGGAAATTACAGAATCAGACTGGAAAGCTGCAAAAAAAGAATCTTACTGTCCTATCCGCGCGGACAGGAATGAGTCTCGTCCTGATCCGCGCGGACATGAATGTCATGGACAAATATTTTTGTTTTCAGTCCTTCTTCACTCACAGAAGCACACTGTTTTGACTAATTTCAGTCCAGTCCAATCAAAACTCTTATTTTCAGAAAATCCCTTTTTTCAAAACACACACACACACAAATGGTTTCAAGTTTGGAAGACTCGTTTTACGAGGCATTCCGGGTGAACGTGCTAATCGTTCTTCCCGGAGTGTAACGTGACCTCCGAACTCACTTCTCTCATTTCGGGCATTTTTCAAAGTTTTGGCCCCTTAAACTAAAAACGGCGTGGCGACTCCGTTGATTTTTCAAAAAAAAAGAGAGAAAATCGGCATCATCACAGGAGTGCAACCAAGCTCTTTGATCATGAAGTCTTCATCAACAACTGGTCCTCCGGTGACGTGCCAGTTTAGAATTGGCTCATCACATTTATGTATTAGTCTTGTACAATCAATAGTTGGAGCGTCCCCCTTGGAGATTGCATGGATCTGGCTGTCTTCTAACCGGCACAGGTCTTCAAATGTCACAGCATGTCTTCTCCCAACACAAAGTCCCATTCGCTTGTCATTTCTGCCTTCGTGCCCCACAAATCTTTAGGGATTAGTGAGACGGTCTCTGTTTCATCTGGTGAAGCATCGCAGTCGCTGAAGATTTCAAAGCCCGGTTGGCATTTCCCTTTATCATCAGTCTATGGTTCTGAGAAGATAAAGTAGGAAATGCTTTCCCCTTCCCGGATGAAGTAGTCATTGAGTGTCTTTCGATATGGCTCGAGGTTTCAATCTTTGACCTTCGGGTTATTGTGGCCTTTGTATGCGGTTCCTTCCCACTTGACTTGAGTGAGGTCCCACTCCTCTTCGTCATCCCCATCGTGGATGGAAATGATGTATCCCAGGCCATGCTTTGTGTGAGGTGGGGGAACCGGTGGTGGTTCCGTTATTCCTTGTAAGTTCTTTCCAAGCCCCAAGCCAGGGAAGTATCCCTTTGCTTGCATCATTTTCCAGTTTGGAAGGTTTCCAGAAAACCGAAGTGCCTTAGAGTAATCATTTTCGTTGCAAGTTTCTATGACATTCATGGTGCTTTCTTTTTCGATTTCAAAGCCACTAGAAGAGCCATGTTGTATTTTGGTAGAGGATGATAAAAGAATTCTGATTCAATCTTCTTATTAAAAGTAAAATAGGAAGGCTCTCGTTCACAGTGTTACCAAACGAGTAGGAACTTCATCATTGTTATGACATTGGAAAGTAGAATCTAAAAAACTTTTCTAAACATCATGTTCCTTCTTCTTCCAGACAGGGTCCATTCTGGGAATGGTTGTGATAGTCCCTTCATTGATGAGGTTTTGAATAGTGCTCCTTAAAGCCATGCAATCATCGGTGAGATGGCCGCTATGTTGATGATAGAAGCAAAACTTGTGATGAGCTCACCCTTCTTTCACCTGAGGATGATATCCTTCCATTGGCTTCACCTTTCCTTTATTGACTAACTCCCAAAATATTCATTCGAGGGGTACTTCCTCTAGGTGAGAATAGACTCTTTTTGTCTTCTTGTTAGGAGGCCTCATTTGTGTTTGCAAGTTGGCGATGACTTCTTCAAAGTGTTGTCTTTGATCTCGAAGTTGGGCTTTGAGGGTCTCGACTTCTTCCTCGTAGTATTTCTTTTGAACTTTTAGGCAGGTCATAAATTCCCCTTCCATTTGCCGTTTGAAGTCGGTGTACAAGGTAAATGAGTATGTTTCGACCATTTGATTCACTTCCCCTTCTAAGCGGGTCTTGAGAGTTTCGGTCTTTGTTGTTTGAACGCTACTCGCATTGTGAGGTATAGGGTTATCTCCCTTTAGAGCGTGAATCTTTTCTGAAAGAGCAGTAACTTCGGTGGACAAAGCATTGGCTTTATCAAGCAAGGCCTTGATATCTTCTTGATGCTTGGACATTGTGTTGGGAGGTCTTCGGAGTTGATGTAGCTTCGGAAAACTGACAGAAGAGATGCAGAGATGATGTCAGGATCAAATCTAGCCCCAACGAGTCGGAAGCAGGCTTAAACGGTTCAAGCTCAGTTTCAGCAAACAGAGGCATTATCTCGCGCGAGACATGTATCCCCGCACGAGACAATTACACGGAAAGTCGATTTTTATTAATCCTAATTTTTTGTCGGAACGGAGAATTCGTTTTTTAAGGGGTTTCTAAGGATTTTATCAGAACCTAACGACTAAGTAATCGATCCGATTTTCGTAAAACAAAGCCATGTAAGATTTTTTTGAAGGATAAATTCTTTTCTTTTTAAAAGGACATCCGAAAGGGTCATTCCGAAGGGACATTTTCCGAAGGGACTTTTTCGAGGCCTTCTTTATTGTCAATTTTACATGGCTTTGCTTTGGTCAAAAACAAGAAAAGATTACTAAGTCAAATCGACCGGTCATGGAGTGATCCTAAAAGGACAATCTACATGAAAATGTGGCGATGCAGGGCTGAAAGGCTAGGCTCCCCGCGATATGACAATTTAGATGGATTGAATACGCGGAGTGGGATGATCCAACTTCGGAGAGACCGGCGACTAGGTGGTTACCGTCATCCGTCCTTAGTGTGGGTCCCGGGTTTATAGAGGGTATGTAGTGCAATGACAGATATATCATGAGTGCGCATGTGTGATAGTCAATCTAGGTGATAGATAAAACTAGAGATTTTTTTTGAAAATAAAAGGAAAACAAATAGTGTCCGCACCAAGTGGTTGCCTACGTTTCTCCCAAATTAGGGAGACTCAGGCCGTCGTAGTTCCACATAAAGGGAGAGAGAGAGAAATAATAAATTAAATTACAACTCCCGAATCCCCAATGGACCGAACTTTAATAAATTAAAACCCAATCGCACGCAGTTTACAAATAACAATCGATTATTTAAATAAAATACAGATTCGAGTTCTACATCTTAAGGGAGGCCTTAAGATGCGGGAACTCTGCAGATAATGAATTTTGGGATCCCCCTTGCGTGTTCGACTCTCGTCTTGAACTATGAGATGAACAGAAAAAATCAGAAAACAACAGATTGCCGAGGCGATATCTCGCGCGAGATAGGATATCTCGTGTGAGATATGCCTGATCTGGGAACAGAAAATCAAATTTACAACAATTTATTTTTGAAAACCTCTCTTTTAATTTTGACGCAAGTTTAAGCCTCTTAATTTTATGTCCCCAGCGGAGTCGCCACTGTGAGCGTTGTGAAGGATTTTGAGTCGCCACCTATATTATTCGTTTGGAAAACATAGAAAAACCATTTTTGAAAGAGATTTGGGTTCGGGGCTTAGGTTATGGAATGGAAAGGTCAAGGAGCACCCATTTCACCCAATCCGGAGATCGATCTTGCTAAAGAAAAGAGAGGTTTTCAAAAGAGAGAAAAGGATTCAAATAAAAATAAATAAAAATCCATTTAACGGGGTTAAACGAAATGTAGGATCGATTGCTTCGAGACCGTCCCCATGATTTAGGGAGGCTCTAGGCCGATCCTTGATTCTATGGATTTATACCACTCTAACAATCAATTAGAAAGGGATTTAGGGGTTACCTTGCGTGAGGTGATTCGGGCAGAGTTTCGACTCAAGTTTAGAATCGAATCTTGACACGGACAGAGCTTTGCCTCAGTCCTTGACTCGGATCTTGATGTTTGTTTATCAACAAGGTTGACAAACAAACTTCGAGGTGATTTTAGGGTGATTTTTTAGGAATCTTTCAGGGAGAGAAACCAACAAAATGTGTGTGTTGTATAGAATTGTCGACCTCTGAAACACTGAAAGTCATCCAGTATTTATAGGTGTTGGAGGGGTGTTGAGGATGAGATCAAACACTCCTAGGAAGGTTCCAGACTCCCAAAATCATTGGTTGGCCGAATGGATAAAGTTTTATCCCGAAGAGAGGTTGAAATCGACGAGGAAACTGTCATTTGCATGCTGGAGAATGACAATATCTCGCGCGAGACACGCCATTCCGCGCGAGATATTGTGGTCTGTGGACAGTTCTGTCCTTTTCCCGTTATCTCGTATGCAGTTTAGTCCCAAACTAACGGTGGTTAGTCAAAACTTAACGAAACATGACGAAATGGTGGATTTCTACTTCTTGACTCAAAGCGAGACTTAGAGTGGTATAAATGTGATCCGATGGGTTCAGAATGGGGTGTCTACAGTGTCTAACTTTTAGCCAATCGCTTTTCAAACGTGTGAGTTCTAAGCGACACAAAATATTTCATTGTGCATTTCACAAGCTCTTTAAGCGTTTTTTATAACGTTTGTTGAGTTAGTGTGCATTAGTCATTGCTTTGCAAAAAGGTTGAAAAAGATTTTCAAAACTGAAATTACCCGGGATCCGGCTCGCGCGCGGAGGCCCCGTGCATCTCGCATTCGCCGCTGTTCGGGAAGGTCGCCCGGATCCGAGAGGCAGCGCAATCGCGCCCCGGCATCTGGCTTATTCTGCTTTAGCGTTAGTTGGGAGGTGTCTCGCTGTGTTTTGCTTTGTAGAGTCGCCACGTCGTTTTTATTAAGCCCAAAACATTGAAAAAGGGCATCAGTTTAAAGATAATTTTAAACTGTTTTTGTGTGATGAGATTTTGAGTTCGGAGGTCAGATGACTCCCGGGAAGAGAATATTAGAATATTAGAGCTCACCCGAGTAGCCTCGTAAAACGAGTCTTTCGGATACCCCTAATATCCTTTAAATGTTGTGTGTGTGCGTGTGCTTTTAAAAATGCATGTCAGACGGATGTCTACATTGTATGCTATGTATGGAAATGTATTGAAATAGTGTAGGAAGGAAGCCTTACCAATGTTGGTTCGTGTCTCGTCTTCCGCCGGGGAATAGTGTTTGAGGTCGGAGTAGCGTTCCTGCATGGATCGGGATTGCTTCGGGAGGGACCGGTTGTCTCGCGACGTAGTTTCGGCGTGAGTTGAGGTTATAGGCTGCGTTCGGGCAGGTTCGCGTGCGTGGGGATCGTCGGGATCACTCGGGCAGAGGTTCGGCGTGCGTTGTGGTGGCAGCAGTCACTCGGGCAGTTTCGGCGTGCGTTGTGGTGGCGAGTCACTCGGGCAGAGTTTCGGCGTGGTTTGGGATCGCCGGTTTGACTCGAAAGAGCCGGACACCGTGGAAAGACTGTGCAAGGCCTCTGAGTACCACGAGGGGCCTCAGTAGTACCTCGAGAGTGCCTCTGGCAGCGCGGGAGCCGTCTCGGAGCGCTGGGAGGCTTCTGAGCACCACGAGGGGGCTCTAAGGCCTCTAAGGATCCGAAAGGGGCCGGGAATGCCTCGAGAGGACTTAGAGGGGAAGCCGAAGGCCTAGGGAGGAAGAGAGAAGTGGGAGGAGTGTGAAAATGAGGAGGGGGAGCCCTCTATTTATAGTGCCGTATTAGGTGCAAAGAGGTCCGTACGGACCTCCCCGGTAATCCAAGATTTTGGTTTTCCTCGATTTGAGGGAATCTGTGATGATGGAGGAATATTTGCAATTATGGTGTCCCCGAGCAATAAGGTCCGTACGGACCATCTTGCATGCAAAGAGGTCCGTACGGACCAACTCGCAGGGAGTAATCATTTTCCCCGGATTTGAGGGAATATTGTGGACTTTAAGGAGATTCAAGAATTATGACAACAAAGAGGTCCGTACGGACCAATATTGCTTTCCCAATTTCCCGAAAATTCCCGAAAGGTCCTTTTGTCCCTTTTTATCCTGTAAAGGCTCCTCCCTTGGTTTGGTTGGGGGTTTAGAGAGGGTTTTGAGTGAGAGGGGTCGTCGAGACCGTGTTGATGAGTCTGCGGTGTTTCCCGTGTGTTTGAAAGGGTGTGATCCAGATTGGGGTACTTACAGAAGCCTCTCGACGACGTCACTTATGAAAGAAGTGGGGTCGTCGATAAAATAAGGGTCCTAATCTGGATCGCGTGCTGGGAGACAAAGTGACCGTGGAGGTGTGAGGACGTGGTGGTGTCCTATTGTGTGACCGCATAGGTCAAGGGCCGGACCCCGTGATAGGATTCCTACGTATCCCCGGCGGGAATCAAGCCCGGGTCGTAGTTCGGGTGTGGGGTGAGTGTTTTGTGAATGCGGGCGTGGTGGTGCCCCGAAGTGTCGTGTGACCGCCGAGGTCGCGGTAAGGACGTGGTGGTGTCCCGGGTGACCGCATAGGTCGATGGCCGGACCCCGTGATAGGATTCCTACGTATCCTCGGCGGGAATCAAGCCCGGTCGTAGTTCGAGGTCGTGAATTTGTGAGTGCGGGCGTGGTGGTGCCCTCGAAGTGTTGTGTGACCGCCGAGGTCAATTGTGAGGACGTGGTGGTGTCCTGGGATGGAAATTTTACGATTTTCCTAATCGGGTGGTTTAAGGCCTTCCGGGCCGGAGATAGTTGTGAGGACTTGAATCGTCTTCTGATTGCGGTTGGTGCCACGCTGGAGGACTTTGAATCGTCTTCTGGCGGCGGTTGGTGCCACGCTGGAGGACTTTGAATCGTCTTCTGGCGGCGGTTGATGTAATGCGCGAGGACTTTGAATCGTCTTCTAGCCGCAGTTGATGTAATGCGCGAGGACTTTGAATCGTCTTCTAGCCGCATTTGATGTAATGCGCGAGGACTTTGAATCGTCTTCTAGCCGCAGTTGATGTAATGCGCGAGGACTTTGAATCGTCTTCTAGCCGCATTTGTGGATGTAATGCGCGAGGACTTTGAATCGTCTTCTAGCCGCATTTGATGTAATGCGCGAGGACTTTGAATCGTCTTCTAGCCGCATTTGTGGAGGCGTGGCTGCCTTGTGCTTCGAGAGGCGTAGATGCCTTTGTGTTTTTGCATGTTGAGTAGAAGGTTGGACTTACGATGACTGCCGGTGCTTGCGTTGCCGTTGAAGTGGGCAAGGATGACGGCCGGTGATTGCTTCACCATTTGGCGTTTTAGAGGCGCTTCGTGCCTTGGGACTTGTACTTGGAGGTGTTGGCTCCTTCTTGTGCTTGTTTTGCCGTTGAGTGGGCAAGGATGATGGCCGGTGCTGGGGATATGCAGTCTTGTATGACTTCCTTTCGACTTGTCGGGAGGAGCTCTGGCTTACTTTGATGGCCGGTGCTTGCGTTGCCGTTGAAGTGGGCGAAGTTCGGGCTTACACTGACTGCCGGTGCTTGAATTGTTGGGGATGCGTGACCTTGTAGGGGCCCTTTTCTGTTGGGAAGATGACTTCGGACCTCTTTTGAGGGCCAGCTGGCCGAGTTGTCGCTGAGCGTTTGGAGGCGTCTTGTGCCTCGGGATTCGTGGCCGGGAGGTGTCAGCTCCTTCGAGTCGCCGTTGAGGCGGCTGGGAACGGCGAGGACCGCCTGAATTGCCGACCGAGGCCGGCCGGGGATTGGATTGCCGTTGAGCTGGCGAGGACCGGTCTTACGCTTGACGGCCGGTGATTGAATTGCCGTTGAGCTGGCGAGGACCGGTCTTACGTTTGACGGCCGGTGATTGAATTGCCGTTGGAGCGGGCGAGGACCGGTCTTACGCCGACGGCCGGGGATTGAATTGCCGTTGAAGTGGGCGAGGACCGGTCTTACGCCGACGGCCGGGGATTGGATTGCCGTTGAGCTGGCGAGGACCGGTCTTACGCTTGACGGCCGGTGGTTGAATTGAAGGGTTAGGGACCATTCTGCACTTGGATTTGCTGGAAAAGGCTTTAGGACAGCCAGGCAAAGATTATAAGGGCAGAAAGTAATTTGGCCACCCTTGCAAAGAGGTCCGTACGGACCAACCTCGGCCGCAAAGAGGTCCGTACTGACCAAGTTGGTTTTTTACAGCTCCTGCATTTTGACCAGTTTAAATGCCGAGCCCTTCCCCATTCCTTCTTCTTCCATGCGTGAACCAGAGAGAGAGAAAGAGAGAAAATCCTCCATTGTTAACCAAAATCAACAATTTTTTTTGCTTGAATTGCTTGCCATGGCTGAAGGATCTCGAAGGAGTCGTCGTCAACGCAGTCAAGAGGTGGTCGAGCAACGGATGGAGCTTCAAAGAAATTGGATCTCGTTCGTTCCATCTTTCGAAGAACCCGATGTCTTGTATCCGAATCCGGAGGTGCATAATCGTCGCTCTATGAACGTCGGGGAGGTAAGAAATCTGTTCCGTTTTGATTCCCTGCTCGAATTTTTGAATGCTAGAACTAGGTTTTAGTTTTTCGCATTTTTGAATTTTTTGTTATTTTTTATGCCTTTTTGTGAAATTCTTGATGAATTGTTGAAAATGGACATGTAAAAATTGTGGGTATGTGTATTTTGTGCAGAAATGTGTAGATTAGCTTTTATTTGTGAAAATAAAGTGCTTCTCTAATGAAATGCATGCTTTGGTGTTTTGTACCGTATGCTGTTTATGTATGTACATTATGAGAAAAATTATCGTGTAGTGATAATTTTTTATAAAAAATGTGACATTTGCCGTGTTTTGTGACGGGTTTTGTCTAAAAGTGTGTGCCGTGTAGGGACGGATTTTTTGAAAAATGTGTTATGCATATGTGTCGTGCCGTGTGTGCCATGTTCTTGGGTGACGGACTTTGTGGGGAAAATATGTGCAATATGTGCCGTGTTTTTGTGACGGGTTATATGTGTCTTTGCCGTGTTGGGACGGATTTTTTGAAAATGTGTCGTGTAGGGTTTAATCCCTCCCCTTTTTGAGAAAATGTGTACAGTGGGTGCCGTGTTTTTGTGACGGACTGCATGGGAAAAATTATCTGTATGATATATGTGAAAATTATGTGCGACATGTGCCGTGTTTTGTGACGGGATATATGTGAAAAATATGTGCAATGTGTGCCGTGTTTTGTGACGGGTTACTTTCATGGCTTTCCGTGTTGGGACGGACTTTTGTGCCTTTTGTTTTATATTAAGTACTGTGATTGACGTACCTTTGCTGTGTTTACCTGCAGGATGCGGGGCTTATGACCGGGAAGGCCAAGAGGATGAAGACTCGGGATCGCTCGAGGCCGTTGTTGAGCCGTGGCAATGGATGCCCGATATTTCCGTGGATGGTAGGCCGAGTCCCCTGAGGCCGGTCTACGCTTCGGCCCGGGTGTTCGTTGAGAACCCGGCCGGAGTTTCGATACGAGGAAGAACAAGAGCGTCTTCCTTGGCCTTTCCGAGTACCGGTGGGATACCACCCACACCTTCCATCCGAGCCGGGGAGAGGTGACGGTGACGCCGACCGACTTTGCCGCGATTACGGCTTTCCTTCAAAGGAGGGCCTGCACGGTGGAGAGATATGATCTCCGATGTGGTGTTGACCGAGCCGCCGGGCTTTGAGCCTCGTCCTCGCAGGGGCCCGGGCATGTTGTATAGCGACGTGGAGCCGAAGATCACGGCCGCATTGGGGCCTACATCCGGGTACCGGCCAGTGTGACGGCGGAGCTGGGCGCGCTCCTTTTGTGGTATGCACCGTCCGAGACTTTGTTCTCGAACCACGCGACCGCGGCTCCCTTTGCTCGTTGGAGAGCTTGATTGACCTCGGATAGGGTCTCGTGATATTGCTTGGGGCGAGGCGTGCTCGCCGAGCTCTACTTCTCCTTGGACCGGTTTAGCCGGGTGTGCGCCTGTCGGCCTGTTTTGACTTCGCTTTGGAGGTATGAGTTTATTGCCGTTTTGATTTAGCAACTTGTCTTTTCTCCGTTTTCTTTTGCACCGAGCCTTCTCGTTTTTTGTCACAGTGTGGTTCTATGAGGTTTTCCAATGCTTCCCGTGGGATAGAGATCCGGGCCGTTGCCGCGCACTCCCGCTATGTCAATGGGCTCGCACGGCGAGGAAGAGGAGGACCAGCAGGGGGAAGCTCACCATCGCCACGGGATGTGCAGAGCCGTCCTGGAGCGGGGTAGCCCGAGGGGTTCGTTTTGTTCCCGTGGGCTCTGTATGAGGGGGATGAGTTTGAGGGGGCTCCCGAGGTGACAGCCGCAGCGAAGATGCCGCGGGGCTTGACTTGCGATGTCATGTATCCGGGGAGCGGGTCTTCCGGCAAAGATGGCCCCGGTGTGCTTCCCGTGGCTCCGAGGGACCCTCCCTTTGGGATGCTTGATTCCCGGGACATGGACGTGCTCGATTTTGAGAGGTACCTTGGCGGTGTCGGCGCCGAGGAGTTCATTTTGTATGGAGAGGAGTACGGGGCCTTCGTGAGGAGGAAGCTGAGGACGCCGCAGGTACTGGCGAGGGAGAGAGAGGCCGGCCCGCAGCTCCCCTGCAGGTTCCGATGCCGGGCCGGATTTCACGTATGTCCGGGGGACGGATCGAGGAGGAGGGTGTCTCGTACTGCCCCGAGCAGCTCCCGCCGCATACAGAGCGGATCCCGATAGATCGGTGAGTGTGGCCGACTCTTTTCCATCTTGGCATCTTTTCGTATTTTTCTTTTTGTTGTCGAGTATAACCGTATTGCCGAGCGTTTCCTTGGCCGCTTGTTGGTGCAGGTCCCGGGGAGAGCCTATGATATGCTGACTCGCCGTTACGTGGCGATGAGGTCGTTTGCGAAGAAGATGGCTTCGAAGATATCTTGCCGGTCTTCGCGACGCGTGCCGGCGCACGAGCCTATGCCTTCGAGGCATTCTGTAGACGTTCCTCCGCCTAGAGCCGAGCCGGAGCCGCAGCAGAGGGACCTTCGAGGGGGCGGCATAGCATGGATGCCGGACATCTTCTGAGCTCCGAGGCGCAGCTCTTTTATCGCTCTTCCCTCCGCAGATGCACAGGGTGAGGGTTCCTCGAGCCTTCTTTCTTCGATCCTTTCGCCGGATTTGATCCTTCGGATTACTTTGAGTGGCAGCCTCCGCTGGGGCTCTGACTCGATGACGAGGATGTGGCGGCGAGTTCACAGGATGCCCGACTTCTCTCGAGGACCTCGGCGAGGATGATGATGATGTCAAGAGTCGGATTAGTATCCATTTGCTTTCCCTCTTTCCATATCTTCTCTTTTTTTTTTTGTTTAGCAACAGTACATTTGATATTCCCGTAATAAAACACTCATATTTGCACGGCAAACAAGATTTTATTTTAAGATGTAATGTCATTTTTGTGATTCCCTGGATTTGTCCTAGAAATTGTTGCTATTATTATTTTATTTTGTGCATGCCACGTGAGCCGAGAGTGCGTTTGTGGGTAGTGTATGTTTGCCGGGAATGGCTTTGGCCGTTGTTTGGGCGCTTTGGAGCAAGGTCCCGCCGAGGACAAAGGGTTGTTGTACCGTTTGGCCGGGGAAATGGGTTCTTTTTGCAAGGAGGTCCGTACGGACATACTTAGCATGCAAAGAGGTCCGTACGGACCAACCTTGCTTTGGGAAGGAGATAAATGCTTTCCAAGGTCCGGTTCTTCCCCATTTCCCCATTTGCAGCCATTTTCGAGCTTTCTTCCCCATTTTCTCTAGGAACCTCCATTTTTGCCATGGATTCTTCGTACGTCCCTAGAATTTTGCCGAGGCTTTCGCAGAGAGGCAAGCACACTTCCTCGAGCAGCTGAAAACGTGGATGCGGCGCCGTATGAGGCATCGTAGACGGGCTTTCGAGGTAAGGTTTCGTCTTTGCTCGATTTGGTCTTTTAAGGAGTTGGTTCCCGATTGGGATTTGTTGCGCGGCCGCCGCGAAGTTCGGGATGTTAGGAGGCATGTGTACCGCTTTCTCCTACAATGAAATGGTGCCCACTTTTGAGGATTTTCGGGCTTTGATGGGGACCGGAGGTGGAGGCCATCTCGCTTCCTTTGATTGGTGGTGCCGCGCGAGCGTGAAGCTTGTGTGCTTTCTTCGTACTTCGTTGGAAGAAGTGCAGGGCATGATCCTTGATTCGGGTCATATCGACATTTCCGAGCCGCCTGAGCGGTTCATGGTTGATGATGAGAGTGACGTCTCTTGGGATGCCTTCGCCTTGTGCGTGATGGCGACGCTTTTCATGGTCGCCTCCTTGGCATTTGTGATGGCGCTTGCTAGATGTGGTAGGGCACCGCAGAGCCGGAGAGGATATTGTCCCGTTGGTGCCGGGGGAGACTCTTCATGGTATCGACCGTCCGGCGACCGGGGATCGTTTATGAGAGGGGGAAGCCCCGCTTTGCTCACCTTGTGGCCGCGAGAGAGACTTCAGCCATGCCCGAGGCTCCGACGTCGTTTAGCCCGTGGTCATTTGCTCGCCGACCTCTTGTGTTGGATATGGATCATCCGCCCGGGAGAGATGGATGGCACAGCTTGGTACGCATCGATCCGCCGGGTGGGTTCCGCACCGGGAGGATTGAGACTAGGAGGATCTTGCAGAAGGGTCCTACGTTGTCGAGTTCCAGGTTTGTCTTGGTCCTCCTTCTATATTCCGTCGCTTGTTTCCCCTGCAGCTTTGGGATGAAGCAGAGCCTTTGTTGGCCGGGATGACCTTGCTACCGCGGAGGTAGTTCCTCTTTGTATGGCGCCTTCCAGTGCCTTCTTGTATTTTCCGAGGGTATGGAAGTATTCCGCTTCCCTCCCGTGGTACTCCTTAGACGTCTGGGAGAGCGTCGTATTGACGACTCGCACCGGCCCGGTATGAGCAAAGGCTGTCGGGCAGTCCCAAGTGGTCTTGGAGAGCGTGCGTGTAGCGATTCTGGGACCCGGCTGCCGTAGTAGCTATTGCCTTAGGAGTGCCGAAGCCCGGTCCGACCCTTTCGATGTGACGGGAGACACTTTGTTTGACTACGAGACTAGAGTTGACCGACCGACAGGAGAGGTCCTCTTTGGCTGTACTCGCAGGAGGAGATCCGAGCCGAAGCACGGCGAATGAAGCCCCGAGAGCTACCGGATTGTTTGACTCTACGGGAGGACCCCGATCTCTGACAGAGAGACGCAGAGTTGGTTCACGTGGAGCGAAAGAAGACTCGCCGGGGACGAGGGAAGAAAGGAAAGAATGGCGAGGGGACAAGCGCAGATGGCGCGGAATGACCTCCTAGGTATCCATTCATTGCATTGCAAACACATTATTAGTTAAATGTATTAAGCTGTTTTTTAGCATGTTGTGAACTTGAGAGTAGACCGTGCTTGAACTCATCAAGAAATGTTGTAACCGTTAGTGATTTGTGATTTACTTTTAAAGCTTTGTCGAGACGCAAGATCTCTTGTTTGCCTTTGTTTCTTTTGTGCACTTTGTCGGCGTCCATCTTTGGACTTTTCTGTTGCATTTGCGGACTGAAGCAGCCTGGGGCCATGACGGCAATCCCTTTTGCTTAGGCTTTGTGCTTGGCTGAGAGGTTGAATGCTCCCTTGACAAGTCGTTTTGACGGTCTTTTTCGTAGCTTCCTTGCCTCTTGTTGGCGTCGGGCTCTTGACCTCTTTTTGCAGCTTCTGCTTGAGCTTCTTTTTTTTGTGAGCCCTTGCTCGAGCTCTCTTTTTTTTATTTTTTTTTTGTGAGCCCTTGCTCGAGCTCTTTTTTTTGTGAGCCCTTGCTCGAGCTTCTTTTTTTTTTTGAAGCGCGTGAGGGCGAAGACAAGCCCCCGGCTTGGAAGCGTACATGAGCCGCCGTTTGATGCCGAGTGACCCTGATGTCCTTTGATGTTGCCGCCGTCGTTTGACTTGGTCAAGGTGACCGCTGGGGCGTGTTCTTGAAAAGTGCGTAGCTTGATGGAGGTCTTGATTGACATTCAAACTTTTGACTTTTTTGTGTATTTTTAGACCGGACCAATTAAGGTTGCCTACGTTCCTCCTGACTAGAGGGCTCAGTTCCGCGTAGTTCGACACTACATGGAGTGCCAAGAGATGCACGCTTGTTCTTCTTTAGGCGAAGTATCTCGCGAAGTTTGCTTCCGTTGACCGGATTCATGAAGGGATTGCCGTCTAGGTCCGTCGCCTTCATGGCGCTCCGGAGAAGATCTTTTGAACCACGAAAGGGCCGATCCATGTGGGTTCCCATTTTCCCAAAGTGGGTTGGTTCGAGTGGGAGGCTTTTCTTTGAGTACAAGGTCACCTTCCCCGATGTCTCGGGATTTGACTTTCTTGTCGAAAGCTCTAGCCATCCCGCTTTGATAGGCTCGGACGTGTTCCATGGCCTTTAGTCGTCGCTCGTCTAGCGTGAGCCAATTCGTCATGTCGGCTTCGAGCCATTCGACTTCGTTGATGTCATTTTCCAAGAAGACTCTGGAGTGAGGGAATTTCTAGCTCGATGGGAAGGACTGCTTCCATCCCGTATGTCGTGGCAAATGGGGTTTCTCCCGTGGTCGTTTCGACCGATGTGCGGTAGCCCCAAAGTGCAAGGTGCAGCTTCTCGGGCCAATCTCGTCCTCGGGGGGTCATTTTTCGGATGATCCGTTCGAGGGTTTTGTTTTCTACTTCCACGGCGCCGTTTGTTTGTGGCCGGTAGGGAGAAGATTTGTGGCGTGTGATCTTGAATTCAGCCAAGCCGTCGAATTCCCCTTCGAAGTGTGAACCATTGTCTCGATATGACCTCATTTGGGATGCCGTATCGGCAGATGATGTTTTCCTTGAGGACATGCGCGACCTTCTCGGAGGTGAGTACCTTGTAGGACTTGGCTTCGACCCATTTGGTGAAGTAGTCGATGGCTACTAAGATGAACTCGTGACCGTTGCCGCTCGGGCGGAGCGATTTTCCCGATGACGTCAATTCCCCAAGTGGCAAAGGGCCAAGGTGTAGTCATGCAAGAGAGATCGTGGGGCGGTAGATGATTGAGGTTGGAGAACCGCTGGCACTTGTCGCAGCCTTCGGACAAAGTGGATGCAATCCGCCTCCATGGAGATCCAAGAGTAGCCCATCCCGAGAATGATTTGCATCGTGGCTCGGGCGTTCATGTGGGGACCGCAAGCCCCATTGTGGACTTCTGCTCATGAACTTGTTTGCTTCTTCTTGGCCGATGCAACAGTAGGAGTGGCCCATGGTAGCGTTTCTTGTATAGCATGTCCCCGAGGATGACGAAGTGAGAGGCAAGGCGTTTAGGGCCATGATGCTCTTGGTTTTGACCCCTTCCCGTGTGTGGGTCTTCCTTGTTCATGAAGGTGGTTTCCGTTCTTGAGGTATTGGAAGATCCGGTTTGTGCCGAAATGGCGTCTGACTTGCGTCTCTTTCGCTCTTCAAAGAATCTTGCAAATCGTTGTGATTAAAACCTTCTCGGCAAACTTGGGCCCGGTTTTTCTCTCGTTTGACAACATGCTTAAATGTTTGCTTAATGTATTTATTTAATTAATGTGTTTGCCTTTTGTATCAAGATGAATCGTTATTAACCTGTTTTGATTAGTTAATTTATCATTTGTTAAAGATGCAATGAGAGGATACTCGGAAAGATCGAAGCATTCATTAAGAGCATACGGAATACATTATTGGCAATGAGTTCGTAATCTTCCGGCGTGAGGCCATCGATGACTCGAGAGACTCAAATTCAAAGCTAATGGACTCGGGATGAGTTTTGACACTAGACTCTAGGACTCGAGGGGTCGACCAAGTTGTTCGATCATGTCCTTTTGGCCGGGCTGGGTCCGAGAAGGTGGCCCAGCTTATTGAGTGGCAATGAGCTTGATAGGAGATGGGGCTTGAAGGGCTTTATGTCACCGTTCCCGATCATTGCTATCACAGAGTTATCGAAACAAAATCGATTAGATCCGGCATCTCGATTTCTTCTTTGAAGAGCAGGTGGAGCTGGCTCGTCCCAAGCATCGTCTCGCGGAGTCTTTTGCTTTTGTCTTGGGCATTACTAGCTCGAATGCGCACTGTCCCGCTTGTTGAGGGCAGTGAGTGTTGACAGAGAGTTTTTCGAGTTCTTCCGCCAAAGAGGGAGTTTTCCGAACCAAAATTCATTGTGAATAGTGGTGGTCATGGATCCCCGTAGAGGCGGTGTGTCGAGAAATGCTCTTCGGACAGATTTGGCTTGAGGCCTCCGAATCTTGCCAGGTTCTCGCCGGGAGCTTGTCCATGGTTGTCGGCCGCCTTTGTTTGGCGCCGATCAGCCTCGTTCCCTTTTCCGGATCTTCTTCCAAGTTGCCGGCCTTCTTTGTGAAGTACTTGGTCATGTCGAAGCCGTAAGGACGAAGATCGGAGATGGCGTGCAAGCCTCTTTTGTTATCTCGTGGAGCGTTTTCGTGCAGCCTCGCTTGTCCTCCGCAATGTGTTCGGGAGTAGGAGAGTATCCTGTGCCGTGTGGTATTCTCCTGTTCTTTGATATTGATGATCCGTTGAGTGCCCCGATGGCGTTTCCCAAACCGAGCCCCGGATGTAGTTCATGTGCTTCATCATTTTCATCGGGGAGGGATCTTGTCCCAAATCAAAGGCGTGTCTATGTGGCACACTTGGGCCTTTGGGCTTTCGATGGTGAACCCCGTTAGCATCATGCCATCATCGTCGGGTTTGATTTCTAAGACCGGACGCCGTTTGTTTCGGTCCTTTCGTTGACTATGCTATCACCGTAGATGATGGTAAGATCTGTTCCTTGGACGAACTTTACGCACCGATGAAGAGTGGATGCCACCCCATTGATCCGGTGTAGCCAAGGGCGTCCCAAAATGGCAGTGAATGTGATTGGGATGTCGATGACTTGGAAATCCGTCAGACCATTTGTTTTCCAAACCACAGTTCAAGGTGGCTATTCCCAAGACTCGGGCGGGATGTTGAGTCGTATGCCTTGATTGCTCGAGTCGAGGGCTTTAGATCGCTTGCTTTGATCCCTAGCAAATCCATCATTTTGGCCGGAAGGACGTTCATGGATGATCCCCCATCTACCAACACCCGTGGGAGACGACGCTCGTCCAATTGAACCGTTATGTAGAGAGGCTCGTTATGGTCGCCCCAAATTTTGGAAGGTCGAGCTCGTGAAGGTGATGATATTGCCGTAATTGACGTTGCCAATCATCTCGAACCGCTTCATCGTGTGTCACCGTGATGGGAACCATGGTCCGGGCCAGCTTTCTTCCAACTTGAGCTTGTGCGGGTAAGATGAAGTGAGTAAGGACCAGAGTGAGATGTTAGCCCGAGTGCGCTTGAGCCGTGTCAAGACAGATCTTCACTTTGGGTCCAAGGTTTCACTTCTTTTGGCGTAGGGCCCCTTTTCGCCCGTGGCTCGTGTATGGCCGGCCTTTTGTCCGTCCGTGGAGGATTCACTGGGATTTGACCGGAACGTGTCGAACATTCACCTGGACTTATGGTTTTGCTTGTCTCTCCTATTTCGTAGTGGGAGGAGCCCGATTGGCGTAAGGCCGACCGCGCATTTCAATTCGTTCACCGTCATAGCCTTTACCGAAGCATCAATAGTGGCTTTGAGATCTTCCCAAGACAGGGGTTGGATTATCTCGGACCTTCGGGCCTTCGGTGGCGGTGCGAAGCTCGTCCCACTCGATCATGGAGCAAACATTGCCGTGGCCTTGTGCGTAACTAGGCAGATTTGCTGGAGTAGATGACGTAGTAGTCAAACTTTCCCGAGGGTTCTCCAAGGGTTCCGACTGTGGGATCACCGGATTCATACCTCTTTTTCAGCTTTTGTTGAGAAGATAGCTTCTTCTTTCGTCGAGGACGGCCCTCGTTCATTGCATCCCGGAATTCCATTTCCGTGACAAGCACCGCAATCGCACGTCCCACCGTATGTGTTCGTTGTTCGGCGGTGGTACCGGACCTCGTGAGGCCGGATGGGCAAGCTTTCCTCCGGGAAGGTCTTGTGGCCTTACGTCATAACCGCATGGCTCGTACGAGGGTAACAAAGTTGACTTCTCGGGAGACAATGAGAGATGTTAGAGGCCGTAGGAGCAAGCCATGGCTTGGGAAGCCCTGTAGTTGGGTGGCTAAGGTTCCGAAGTGGTGCATGGCACCTTCGATCCAGGCTTGTTGCTCACCTTGACGTTTCTCAATAGCCATGAGGACCCGCCAAACTTCTTCCAATGTTGGGAAATTTCTTGGGGGTAAGGTCCCGTTCTCATCGTTGTTATCCACCGACTTGGCCATGGGATTTGACGGACTGACCGTCCCGGTGACAGAGCCGGGAAGGAGGTAGGACCTTGCTGTTTTGACACTCGGGAGACGGGTTCCCGGGTACTCTCGACCACTCTCTCGTTAGCCGGAGGGGGTGACGGGCAAGGTTTAGACACAGTGAATGGCCTAACGGGATAAAAGGGGGAAAGCTCACGTGGCATGCGGTTTCCGTTTCTTTTATTTTTGATTTTTTTGTTGTTTTAATTTACTTAAAACATGTTTTCTCGTAATCCTAGGTAGGTTGGAAAAGATTGCTCTTGTTTTTCGCAACTATGCTAGATCCCGGGTCGTGGAGACCATCCGTGCGGCTATAAGCCCCTCGTTTTGCACCCGTATTTCGACATCCCAGGGTGGACAGCCCTGTGCGAGGGTCCTATAGTGCAAGCGGTTTCCACCGGCCTAAAAGAAAAATCGAACCTAAGGACCGAGCCTGCCATGTTCGTTTTGATGCGTTAGCCATGTGAATAGTGAACCGAGCCGGCCACCGAGTCAAGATCGTGTCAAGAGTTCGGCATGACCTTCTTTGCCTTGCTTGCGCAAGGGATCTCGTGACGTTAGGCGTTGGTCGGGTCATATCGTCATGGCCGACGTATCAAAGGCGTGATGACATGGTGTCATGCGAGCATGGATGTATATCCGGACGGAACATCGTTCGGGTGTAGCTTCGGAAATCAAGATCAGTCAAGATTTTAGCATGACCTTTCATCGCTTTGCTTGCGCAAGGGATCTTGAGTTCCGAGCCTTGACTCGTAAAATGGCCGGCATGGTATATGTATCCAGCCGTATGACACCTGACCGGGTAAAACCAACCGAGTCCGGACAGAGTGTGACTCAAGACTCAAACGTGTGGTTGACGCTTGGCTAGGATGGGATGTTTGGAATGATCCCGTGCGCGTCCAAGAGGCCTAGGAAGACCTAACGGATCGCAACCGAGACCACTCCGGTTGAGGGTTGTAGTGTGCAGGTGTATCCGAGGCAAGCAAGGCGCGTAGCGTGCGGTGTAACCGAGGCAAAGAAGAGTAGAGTGCGGTGTAACCGAGGCAAAGATGCGCGTAGTGTGCGGTCTCTAAAATTCTTTTTCCGAGTAAAACAGAGTTTTTGAAGAATTTTAAATGTATGCACAGATGTATATTGATGCATTTTTTTTTGTATTTTTATTTTTTTGTAAAATAAAAAGTAAAGCACGTGCACACACACACAACAGTTAAAGGAAGGGGTAAAATGAAAGTTTGACCCTCATCATCGTTTTAAAAATCTTTTGTTTTGTTTAAAAGTTTTTAAAACAAAATGTCCCCAGCAGAGTCGCCAACTGAAATTACCCGGGATCCGGCTCGCGCGCGGAGGCCCCGTGCATCTCGCATTCGCCGCTGTTCGGGAAGGTCGCCCGGATCCGAGAGGCAGCGCAATCGCGCCCCGGCATCTGGCTTATTCCGCTTTAGCGTTAGTTGGGAGGTGTCTCGCTGTGTTTTGCTTTGTAGAGTCGCCACGCCGTTTTTATTAAGCCCAAAACATTGAAAAAGGGCATCAGTTTAAAGATAATTTTAAACTGTTTTTGTGTGATGAGATTTTGAGTTCGGAGGTCAGATGACTCCTGGGAAGAGAATATTAGAATATTAGAGCTCACCCGAGTAGCCTCGTAAAACGAGTCTTTCGGATACCCCTAATATCCTTTAAATGTTGTGTGTGTGCGTGTGCTTTTAAAAATGCATGTCAGATCGGATGTCTACATTGTATGCTATGTATGGAAATGTATTGAAATAGTGTAGGAAGGAAGCCTTACCAATGTTGGTTCGTGTCTGTCTTCCGCTGGGGAGTAGTGTTTGAGGTCGGAGTAGCATTCCGGTATGGATCGGGATTGCTTCGGGAGGGACCGGTTGTCTGCGGACAGAGTTTCGACGTGAGTTGAGGTTGTAGGCTGCGTTCGGGCGAGAGGTTCGGCGTGCGTGGGGATCGTCGGGATCACTCGGGCAGGTTCGGCGTGCTGTCGGGTGTGCGTTGTGGTGGCAGGAGTCACTCGGGCGAGTTTCGGCGTGGTTTGGGATCGCCGGTTTGACTCGGAAAGAGCCGGACACCGTGGAAAGACTGTGCAAGGCCTCGGAGTACCACGAGGGGCCTCGTGAAGTACCTCGAGAGTGCCTCGGGCAGCGCGGGAGCGTCTCGGGAGCGCTCGGGGAGGCTTCTGAGCACCACGAGGGGCTCGGAAGGCCTCTAAGGATCCGAAAGGGGCCGGGAGTGCCTCGAGAGGACTTAGAGGGGGAGCCAGAAGGCCTAGGGAGGAAGAGAGAAGTGGGAGGAGTGTGAAAATGAGGAGGGGGAGCCCTCTATTTATAGTGCCAGATTAGGTGCAAAGAGGTCCGTACGGACCTCCCCGGTAATCCAAGATTTTGGTTTTCCTCGATTTGAGGGAATCTCGTGATGATGGAGGAATATTTGCAATTATGGTGTCCCCGAGCAATAAGGTCCGTACGGACCATCTTGCATGCAAAGAGGTCCGTACGACCAACTCGCAGGGAGTAATCATTTTCCCCGGGATTTGAGGGAATATTGTGGACTTTAAGGAGATTCAGTAATTATGACAACAAAGAGGTCCGTACGGACCAATATTGCTTTCCCAATTTCCTGAAAATTCCCGAAAGGTCCTTTTGTCCCTTTTTATCCCAGAAAGGCTCCTCCCTTGGTTTGATTGGGGGTTTAGAGAGGGTTTTGAGTGAGAGGGGTCGTCGAGACTGTGTTGATGAGTCTGCGGTGTTTCCCGTGTGTTTGAAAGGGTGTGATCCAGATTGGGGTACTTACAAAAACAGCTATTCACCTTCCTCCCTCTCTAGCATTTTTTCATCCTTGTTACCCCTCTCACACCAACAGTCACTTTTGATTGCTCCATATTTGCTTCTCCGCGTCATTTGTCTTCTCTTTATTTCTATTCTACAACTAAAACCAAATTTTCTAGAATTTTACATCATCAACTATCTTGTTTTAACATACAAGGGAAACTCAAGAAAATGGGTAAAATTATAAAAATATAAAGAGACGTACATGCAAACCCTTATTAACTTCAGTGCAGGCTGTCTACAAATAATAATACTAATAATAATATCAAAACACATCCACAAATTCTAGGCTCATGATCATGCTATAATTATGAAATAACATAATTAAAATAAAACAATTAATCAAATGACTTATTCTAACATGATTAGTTACTAAATTAAATTAAATAATTAATAATGTAATTGTTTGAATAGAAATAAAATTCGGGAATTTTCTATTTTATGTTTATCAAAGCTTTTTGATTTCATTAAAAACAAAAAACTTTTAGAACCTTCACTTCTACGATGGTCCCAAAGAGTATGATCCACTTCACCGTTTCAATGAACAGTACGTTGCAAAAACTATCACAAAGCATATGAAACGGAAACGCATCGACTTACTGTTCATCGAAGCCGATCCGTATTCAGTCCTTCCGGTTATAAAATGAAATTACAGATTTTATAAAATTTTCATTATTCAAACAATACAACTAAAGTCATAACTAGATTAATAGAGTAATAGACTGTTTTATGTAGGGCTGTACAAAAAATCCGAGGAACCGGACCGGACCAGTGAAACCGGACTGGACCAGTAAAAACCGGACCGAAAAAATAGTATTGGTCCGGTCCTGGTTCCAAATTTTTATGGAACCGATTATTTGGTCCGGCCCTGGTTTTGAAAAAATATACGCGGCCCTGAGGACCGGACCGGACCGAATATATATATAAATATATATATATATATATATATATCTATATATATATATATATATATATATATATATATATATATATATATATATAATTAACTTTGTTGGTCTTCATGAAGGACTCTTGTCATTTTCTCGGAGTTATTGCAACAAAAGACTTGGTATGCATGAAAAACCTTGTGAAAGAAATTAAGTTGCAATTTAAATCTTCGTCTACTTAGTCTGTAAAAATAAGTTTTAAAAGTTCACTTACACCCCCCTAACTTATTTCAATTTGTAACGTTTTCAATAATATTTTTAATTCCAAAATGAATACCATATCGTAGATTTTGTTATTGTAAAAAAAAAAAATATTATATTGTAATTAACTGTTGATTTTGTTATTGTAATATTGTTCAACAATTTGGTTTTTAATATGCTTTTACTTGTAGATTTTGTTATTGTAAAAAATTATATTATATTGTAATTTGTAGAACCGGTGGAACCGGACCATTGGAACCAGACCGATGGGACCGGTCCTATAATATAATGGTCCGGTCCTGGTCCTAAATTTTTACAGAACCGAAGTATTTGGTCCGGTCCTGGTTTTCTAAAATTTTGACAAAAACCGGACCAACCCGGACCGTGAACACCCCTAGTTTTATGCAATTCGAATAAATCAGACTTTAATATTACTATTGGATTTTAGAGTATAAACGCAGCAAAATATTATAATTTATAATTTCAATAGAAACAGGTATGTGTGTTATCGAGTAAAACTTGATAAAATTAAGAACGAAGTTCAAGAATTTTACCAACTTGCATATGATGACTCGCTTGAGGATTTTACTTGCAATCACTCTAAACGTATCCACGCATACAAATCGATGAAAACGATATACTCCCTCCGTCCCACTATACTTGACACCCAAGGGGTGGGTTCAAAAACCAAGAAAAAAGAATAAAATAAAAAAAATGTGTGGTAGAAAATGAAGAGAGAGAATGAGTGGGGTAAATAGTAGTGTTGATTGAATAAATGTGTGGTAGAAAATGAAGAGAGAGAATGAGTGGTGGGGTATAGTGAATATAAAAATATAAAAATTTGGTTATTTTTGAAAGGTGTCAAGTATAGTGGGACGGCCAAAAATGGAAAGAAGTGTCAAGTATAGTGGGACGGGGAGAGTATGTGAAAGAAGTGCTAGCCCCCTTCACCTTTACGTGTCTCTATGTAGCCTCCCTTTTGAGAAATGAAAAGGACTAGAGATTAGAGTTATGGTTTACTAGATAAGTTGTTTAAATAGGAGTAATTTTGACCCACTTGCCAAACTAATAAGCCCCTAATTTTTCATCATGTAAGTTTTAACCTCAAACTCATACTAATGACATAATGGATCATGACTTATCCATTAATAACTTATAATCCTTAACTATCCCAATAATTCATGCTTATACGTGTGACCGTATAGGTTTCTAACACGAATGCAATATATCCATACATACTAAAGTAACCGATTAGTATCAATTGTTAGCCACTTAACGTGATAGAAAAATGTTAGCGAATCAAAAAACCACTATAAACAGTTATAATTAAATCTCTTCATCTTAATATTCAAATTACTACTGATACATGAAACGTCATTATCATTAATAATATTTACTTGGTTTTAGAAATATTTTAACTTGACTTTATAACTAACTTGTCATGTAATGGCTATGGACTTTCAAGTCGCTTATATTTCAACCAAGAGGCTGGGATATAATCTTTATAAAGAAGTGAGGAATCCTCTTTTGATGTTTCATATTGGCGGGTACCCTTAATTGGCAAGTAAATATTAGTTGTATAATTAAGACAGGATTTGTATAGATATGGTAGGTGTATATTTGATTTACCGTGATCTTAGGGATTGTGATAAGAAGAGATCTCGTAGAATAGGGTCACTCTTGTATATAAGGAGAATAAGTCTGGAGAATAAGCAGATCAATAGAAACACGTGAATCTGGGGAAGGTAGATATATCGCTAGACGGACATTTGTTCATGGTATCAGAGCACTTAAGATCAAAACCCTAAAATTCTAATGGCCGAAAACACTGAGAAAGCTGTGGGCAGTTCGGGGAAGGATGCGGCGATGGTATCTCCGTACTACCTTCATCCGTCCGACAACCCAGGCATGATAATTTCTCATATCCAGTTGAAGGGTATGAACTATGATGAATGGGCACGATCCATGCGGAACGCGCTCAGGGCTAAGCGAAAGCTTGGTTTCGTGGACGGAACGGTGACTCAACCAAGTGAAGATGCACCCGAAATTGATGATTGGTGGATGGTAAATTCCATGGTTGTTGCATGGATATTCAACACAGTAGAACCAAGCTTACGTTCTACTGTGACATATGCGGATACGGTGAAGGAATTATGGGACGATCTCAGAGAAAGATTTTCTGTAGGGAATGGGCCAAGAATACAACAGCTGAAATCGGACATTGCCAATTGCAAGCAGGCCGGACACACAGTGGTTTCATACTATGGAAAATTGAAGATGATGTGGGACGAACTGGCCAATTACGAGCCTATTCTTTCGTGTAAATGCAAGGGATGCAAGTGTGGGATCACAGCCGAATTGGTGAAGAAGCAAGAAGCCGAACGACTTCATCAATTCTTGATGGGATTGGACGACGCAACGTTAGAAACAGTGAGGTCAAGCATTCTGAATATGGAGCCCATTCCAAACCTGATGCGTGCATATTCCATGGTGGTGAGAGAAGAACGACTCCGGGATATAGCAAAATCGAAGGATAATGGAGAAGCTGTGGCCTTCGCAGCCAAAGTTGGACAAGGAATGAAGACTGCTGGTGGCCCTGTGCGTGACAAAAATGTGACCTGCACTCACTGTAAGAAAAGTGGGCATGAAGCCAAAGAGTGTTTTAAATATATTGGCTATCCGGAATGGTGGGGCGAAAAGACGCAGACTTGGGTGAAAGGAGCTGGTCGAGGAAAAGGGAACTCAAATAATATTGGTGGACGAGATCGGGGAGATACACGAGCACAAACACCGCAGGTTAATGCTGCAGAAATCCGTGGTGATGGGAATTTGGCCGAGGCAGTAAACAGCGGCATCTTGCTAGGACTAAACAATGAGCAATTGGCAACCCTCAGAAACATCCTGAACAACGACAAAACAGAGAGACTTGCTGGTAAGAATTGTAGTTGGTTGCTTGACACAGGAGCTTCACACCATATGACGGGAAACATTGATCTTCTTAGCAATGTGACTGCAATAACACCTTGCTTGGTCAGGATGCCAAATGGAGAAAGCACTCCGGCGGTGAAGAAGGGTTCCCTGTGTCTTGGCCAAAACACTTATATTACCGATGTTTTATTTGTTCCTAAAATGAATTGCACGCTAATTTCGATATCTCAGCTTGTAAGACAATTAAATTGCATTGTTACTTTTGCTAATCAGTTATGCGTGATACAGGACCAAACCACGAGGACTTTGATTGGTGTGGGTGAACAGCAGAACGGGGTCTATCATTTCCGAGCAGTATGCATTGAACAAGCAAACAAAGCCGATGTGGGTGATGCTCGTGACTTGAGGCACAAGAGGTTGGGTCATCCTTCACACAAGATGTTAGATTTTATTCCTTCTTTAGGCAGTTCTAGAATTAGTCATAGTAGGCAAGCTTGTGATGCTTGTTTCCGAGCAAAGCAAACTAGAGTCAGTTTTTCTAATAGCAAGAATAGGGCAAACGATTGTTTTGAATTAATTCACGTGGATCTTTGGGGAAGTTATCGCACACGTTCTTCATGTGGTGCCACTTATTTCTTAACAATTGTCGATGATCATTCTCGTGCCGTGTGGGTTTACTTGCTTCTTGAAAAAACTGAGGTACCGCAGCTAATTAAGAATTTTTGTGACATGACTGCTAGACAATTTGGAAAGCATGTGAAACTAATTCGTAGTGATAATGGAACCGAACTCCGACCCTTAAAGTCTTATTTTCTTGAAAATGGAATCTTGTTGGAAACATCTTGTATAGGTACACCACAACAAAATGGGCGGGTTGAGCGGAAACACAGGCACATTCTGAATGTTGCTCGTGCATTACGATTTCAAGCCCACCTTCCTATCACGTTCTGGGGGGAATGTGTATTGGCAGCATGCCATCTTATCAATCGAACCCCAACTCCGCTGCTTGAAGGTAAATGTCCGTATGAAATTCTTCATAATAAACCTCCTGTTCTTGACCTGCTCAAGGTATTTGGATGCTTGTGTTATGCACATAAGCAACGGCGAGATAAGGATAAGTTTGGTGAACGTGGTAGAAAGTGTGTGTTTGTTGGCTACCCCGTTGGACAAAAAGGATGGCGAGTATATGACTTGAATTCAAAGGAATTGTTTGTGTCACGAGATGTGGTCTTCTTTGAGACCAGTTTTCCATTTCAAGATGGCAGCATGAATAGCAACATGGATACTCCCACCTCCAGCATAAGCACTGATGTAGACATGTGTTATGGAATTGAAGATGACATTGCTGAGTTACCCGACATAAATGATGGACCAGCTTTGGCCGAAAATATTACAAACTCCAGGGGGAGTGAGATTGAGAATGAGGACACAAGCAGACACTCCAACGAGACATTGAACAATGATGAGCAAAGTGTGGTACCTGAATATGGACGTGGACAACGACAAAGACAACCCCCCATACGATTTCAGGACTATGTTATGCATACTGTACGGTGTACTTCTGACCCCTCCGCTGCTGTCACTCATACCGCAAAATCCTCAGGTACTCGTTATCCCATAACTAATTATGTAACATGTAAACGTTTTACTGCCAAACATTGTGCTTTTTTGGCCGCTGTCACTTCAGGAAATGAACCCTCTTCCTACTCCGAGGCTGCCAAGGACGAGAGATGGCAAGATGCAATGAGGAAGGAAATTGATGCACTCGAAAATAATGGTACTTGGACCGTGTGCAATCTGCCATCAGGGAAGCGAGCCATCGGTTGCAAATGGGTATATAAGATTAAGTATTGTTCTGATGGATCTGTTGAGCGATACAAGGCACGTCTAGTCATTCTTGGAAACAGACAAGTGGAAGGTCTTGACTACAACGAGACATTTGCTCCCGTAGCCAAGATGGTTACCGTACGAACTTTTCTGGCTATAGCGGCTGCTCGAAATTGGGAACTCTCTCAAATGGACGTACACAACGCCTTCCTTCACGGAGATCTCCATGAGGAAGTGTATATGAAGTTACCTCCCGGTTTTAATGCTTCTCCTGGACAAGTATGCAAACTCCGGAAATCCTTATATGGACTGCGACAAGCTCCGAGGTGCTGGTTTTCTAAGTTAATGACTGCTCTTAAAAAATATGGATTCATCCAGTCCGGTTCAGATCACTCTCTATTCACCTACAAACGGGAGGATATTATTTTATGTGTTCTCGTTTATGTTGACGATTTAATTATTGGTGGCAATGATAGCACCACCATCAGTGTGTTCAAGAAATATTTGGGTGAATGTTTTCATATGAAGGACCTCGGAGCGTTGAAGTACTTTTTGGGCATTGAAGTGGCCCACGGAAGAGATGGGTTGTTTTTATGCCAACGTAAGTATGCCTTGGACATTATATCCGAGGTAGGATTGATAGGCTCCAAACCGTCTGCTCTTCCACTGGAACAAAATCATCAGTTGGCATTGTCTACTAGCTCGTTGTTGAAAGATCCCGAGAAGTATAGAAGGATAGTTGGTCGGTTAATTTATTTGACAATTACCTGTCCTGAGTTAAGCTACACAGTGCACGTACTTGCTCAGTTTATGCAAGCACCACGACTGGATCATTGGACGGCTGCCCTACGCGTTGTTCGATATCTGAAAGGCCATCCGGGTCAAGGAATTTTGCTGCGGTCTGATTGTGATCTCCAGCTCTCGGCTTATTGTGACTCGGATTGGGCAAGTTGTCCTCTTACACGACGCTCGTTAACTGGATACTTGGTTTTTCTGGGCAATTCTCCGATTGCTTGGAAAACGAAGAAACAACAAACTGTCTCCCGATCTTCGGCAGAAGCTGAGTACCGTTCTCTTGCTACAGCCACTTGTGAACTAAAATGGTTGAAAGGCCTGCTACTCTCCTTCGGTATCACTCATACCAGGCCTATGCGTATTCATTGTGCTAGCAAGTCCGCCATGCACATTGCGGCCAATCCAGTTTTCCATGAACGAACCAAACACATTGAGATCGACTGTCATTTTGTTCGAAATGAGCTTCGATCCGGGAATATCACCACCTCGTATATCCATACAACTCGTCAACTAGCTGATATTTTGACTAAAAGTCTTGGTCGGCAACAACTTTGCGATTTTCTTTCCAAGTTGGGCGTTCGAGATCTACACGCTCCAACTTGAGGGGGAGTATTGGCGGGTACCCTTAATTGGCAAGTAAATATTAGTTGTATAATTAAGATAGGATTTGTATAGATATGGTAGGTGTATATTTGATTTACCGTGATCTTAGGGATTGTGATAAGAAGAGATCTCGTAGAATAGGGTCACTCTTGTATATAAGGAGAATAAGTCTGGAGAATAAGCAGATCAATAGAAACACGTATTTGTTCATTTCACTATTTCCTCTACATTTAATGCATGAAATAAATAAATGTGTCAAGTATAGGGATTTAACACACTGTTCATATTAAAAATACTAATGAAGCTAAATACACGTAGTATTCTCAATGATGGGTTCGTCCAATAAACTGAATTTACTTACAACACCCGTACTGATAACTTGGAAAAATACACCTCAGTCTATCGAGAAATACTTTATTCATCATATACATTGGTCGTAATTATCAATGTCCAATATTAATAATTACTATTTGATCAAGGATAATGTTTATAAACATATAATCCCTCCGTCCCGATCGAAGTGTCCGAAAAGGACAATTGTACGAGAATTAAGAAAAGTGATGTAAGAAAGAGAAAAGTTTAAATGTTGTGAGTATGAAAAATTAAATAGGAGAGAGAATGAGTGGGATAAATAGTTAGGAGAGAGAATGTTGTGAGTGTGAAAGTAAAGTAGGAGAGAGAATGAGTGGGTGGAATAGTGAAAAAACTTTCATTTTTTGGGTATGAGACATTTTAAATGGGACGCCCAAAATAGAAAGTTGGGACACTTCGACCGGGACGGAGGTAGTATATCATAAAATTCTCATAAATAATAGAACTCTCAATTATCATTTTATGATATAGTAATTTATGTTCAATGAATTTTTTTACTTAAATTATGTGAACATAAAAGGTAGAATTAAATAATAAATATTGCAAATAATATAAAATATATCTTGACACATTTGTAAGTACCCAAATCTGGCTCATGCCTTCCGGTTAATTTTCCCGACAATTTCGGTAAGTTTTCCGGTAATTCCCCAGACCTTCCCAGCGTTCCGGAAACATTTCGGAACTGTTTTTTATTAAATAAGGGCTGAAGAGGATCCTTCCTAATTAAGAAACACGTTTTTCTTAATTAGGAAGGAGGGTTCTAGAATTTGCCACCTTGCATGGTTCTAGAATGTTGAGTCATTCAGGATAAGCCCGCACGGCTGCATTAGCTCGCTGCTCTTAGCCGCACGGCTTCATTCACCTTATCCAGATTACCTATAAATAGAGGCCTCCTCTACCCATTTCAACACACACAATAGAGGCACAAAATACACAATACACTTATAAACACTCCCAAGACGTGAAGAATATTGGTGCAAGCTCAAGAAGGTGAAGAAGGAAGGCCAAGAAGCTACCTCCCTCCTCCTTGAAGACCCAAGACCAACCTCTCCTCCTAGCTCCGTTCGAAGAAGCAAAGGAAGCAATTGGTAACCTCGCACGCCCTAACCTTGCTTTTAATTGATATACTTGCTCATTGCATTCATATATCTTGCTTGGGACTTGGCATTTATTCATAAAGATCACATCTTTATCACCCCCTTTCCCTTTTGCATGCATTAAGACCTCATTTGTCATAAAAATGTAGTCTTTTTCATAAAGGTGCATCCTTTGCACCTAAAACCCCCATTTTCAAATAAAAATGTCATTTTTATGCATCATTTGCACATAAAAATCCAATCTTTTCAATAAAAATGCATCCTTTGCATTCAAAAACCTTTTCCAATGCATCATTTGCATAAAAATCTTATATTTACGCATCACTTGCATAAAGATCATTTCTTTCAATCAAAAAGCATCATTTGCTAAAACCAAAAATGTCATCTTTTCATTAAAGAGTCATTTTTCATCATGCATTTCCCCTTTCCCCCAACCTTGGAACGGACCGGTGTAAAAGATCCTATCTTTACATCGTTCCTTCCATTAAAGGTTCACGATTTCTTTGGAAAGGGATAACCTTGAACCCTATATCTCCGATTATCGCTTAAGAAAGAGTATGAAGCCTCTATACGAGCTCGACCGTCTTAAAGCGTAGGATTGATGGGCTAAGGACCCTCCTTTTCTAAAGAACCTCATCTTTGACCAAAAGAGAGTCATTCTCTCGATCACGCAAGTCCCGAGGGTCCCGAGGTTAAAATGCGATGATCACAAGTCATAAGATGAGGACGGGATCATAATCCCAAATACATAAAATTCCAAGGAATCCCGAGCGACAACCAACAAATGATTTGTACGTCCGGAAGACAACTTGGGACATTCCCCCCTTTTTTTCTCAAACACATGCACACAAGAAAGCACGCAAGCAAGCACGACATTGCGAAATCTTGGGAGACTTGCTCAGCAAGGCACTTTGGGTGAACGCCAAACGTTCTTCCCAAGGGGTAACTTAACCTCCGAACCCAAGTAAAAACCTTTTTTTCAAAGTTTTGAGGTAATCAAAATGGCGTGGCGACTCCGTTTTTCAAATAACTCGGATGTCTTCAAACTCGCGTGAATCCACAAAATTTGGGCACACATTCACAGTTTGGCGACTCTGCTGGGGAAAACCCAAAGGAGAAAAGCTTTATTTTCAAAACAAAAATCGATACTCGGTATATAGGTGGACCCCACTTAACCTTCCTGTATCGCTCCCTAACCCGGGGCTTGGGATAACCGGTGGTTTAACAATCCCACGTACCAGTATCCCTTTTCGAAAAAAAAAATTTTGAAAAATAAAGAAAGCTTTTCCCTTTGAGCGGGTTAAACTCCCGTCGTCGATTTCATTAATCGTGCTTGCTTCCTTTACCTTGCATTGCATCATTTGCATCTTGGATTTCGTGCATACTTTGAGCATAAAAAATTGCAAAGGAGTGGAACCTGGAAAATTGATCCATGCAGTCGTACGGCTAATCCTCATAGGATTCTGACCAGGCGACCTCAGTGGCAATTCCACCAGGAAAAATCAGGATTAATCTGGCAAGTCCTAGCAGCTTGGGGCTACTCAGCTCCACTGCGGCTGGGCTTCCCAGAAAATTTACGTGTTGCATTCTCCCCCGTCCCGAAAATCATTCCTTTAAAACACATTTATGAAAATTTCTGTTTTAACTCAAAAAGGAACAATTTTTAGGAGACCGCACACTACGCGCACCTGATATATCCTGTACACTTTGCACACACGTCCTTCAAACCCGAGGGTGGTTCCAGCTGCAGTCACGGACAGCCTTACGATGCTCCCGGGCGCGCACGGAATCATCCCAACCTCCCCATGGCAAACCGGTGTCGACCAATGCACATCGTGTCACACGTTTCAAAAATTCGTGACTTTTGGTTGGTTTTTGGTCTAGTCCGTGTCATATAGCCCAGTTGCATACCCACGTAAAGGTCAAGCCTTAGCTCATAACGGAAGCCAAGATTTTCGCTCAAGCGAAATTCTGCCGAAATTCCGACAAGAAAAAATCGGTGGGATCTTGACTCCGACATTGACTATTGACCTTGACCCGCACGGAATGCGTAAGAGTCAAGACCGAGTCTTTGCCAAAAATCAAAAGATCTTTCGCTCAAGCGAAGCTCGCCAAAATTCCGACAAGGAAAAATTGGCAAGATCTTGGCCAGGCATTGACTTCGATTCCGACCCACGCACCGTGTATGCAACGAAGTTCAATGTGACACCGTGTCATCCGGCTTTTTACCGCCCGACCCATGCCTATTATTCTCTCGGACATTACCGAAAGTCGAAACCGTCATTCGCTCAGCGAAACTACGCAAAGATCCGTCAAGGCGGAGAGACGAGACTTTCCGGTATTGCCTTGACTATAATCCGCATCGCTCGTGCGTTGAAAGGTCCTATGACCCGCTAGACCCGATAGGAGCGTTCTTTACTCTCGGTCGGTGGGATCCGCGTGCCACTATGGGACCCTCGCCCCCGTCCACCCCGGGAGGTCGAAATACGGGTGGAATACGAGGGGCTTATAGACGTAGTGACGGAACCCACCGATCCGGGATCTAGAGTAGTTGTGAAAAGAAGGGCGTAACCCCTTTTCCAACCAAATAGATATTAATAAAAGACAACATTTTAAGTAAACTTGAAGATTCTATTTTGCATATTGCCTGAGCCTTCCCTAAACACCTACCCCGAGTCTAAACCTTTCCTATCCCTTTCCCGGCGAGAAAGAAGTGGGTGAGAACACCGGTCGGCCGACTTGTTAGCGCGAGAATCCTCGGAACGGTTCGCGGAATCCTCGGTTTCGAGAGTCGAGAATGGCCGATTTGTGACAGAGAACAAGGTCTTTGGTTTGGGTAACCGGATGACTAGGGAAGAAGAGCTAGCCTTAGCCCTGGAAAACGGTCGTAAGGCCCATGAGGAGCAAGCCACGCTCATTGAAGCGCTTCGTCGTCATGGAGTTCAAATAGTGGTCGAGCCCAGCGGTTCCTTGGTAATGGTAGAAGATGAGCCTCCGTAAGCGGCCATCTCACTCCATCGCCCTATAACCAATGCCCTCCTCCATCCTCATACGATCCCTTATCCAGGATTACCCCTCTTCAATCCTTTCCAACATCTCAAGCCATCGGGATCCCGACACCCTCACCTCCTCAAATGAGACCCGGCTTTGTTCCCTATCAGCAGAAAGCAAACGCCTCGGCTATCCAGGTTACGCGGCCTCTGCATTACCCCATGGGATTCACTCCCTCTCCTCGGTATGGGCCATCCCGGGCATTCCCTAGGCCTCAAAATCAGCTCAATGATCCTTTCAATTCATGTCCTGCCCACAGCAGACCTTCCACCTCCAACTTTGCCAACGGGACCCCCAGGAGGTTCCGTATCCTTTTTCCTACTTCGGAAATTATGAGCCTAATTCCTATGCCTCCGGCCCGTCTCACGGGAACACGAGACACAGTCAAGTATACACTTACTTCCCCCTCGAAGATCCCCAAGCCTTGGTACCAGCCTACCACCGTGCCACCCCTCGTCCTTCCACCCAAATCGGATAAGCCTTCTCCGAATCGAGCAATCCTAAACCATCCCCCGACTCCGATGGCTTGGCTAATGGAACAAGTTAGGTCCATGCAAGAGAAGTTTGGGGAAATAAACACCAAGAGGACAAAGCATACCGGATCACCGATCCCAGCCAAAGTTGTCCCTCTCCCTCCAAAATTCCGAATGCCGAGAAATTGAAAAGTTCAACCGATTGTCCCCTGACTCACATTGAAAGCTACATTCTTGCCATGAGATCCAAAGATTGTACGCAGCAACAAATGGCCGACCATTTTCGGTTATCATTAAAAGGTTCGGCTCTTAGGTGGTTCCTGCATGTGAAACCGAGGCCCGAGCTACTTGGGACCGGATCAAGGAAGCGTTCCTAGAAAAGTATAAGGCCAATTTGAATTGGGAAACCAGCGGAATGACCTACGGGGTACCTACAACGTTCGGATGAGCCAGTAAGTGAATTCTACAAGAGATGGAATTGGAAGCTCGGTGAAATGATGACCCCACTCAATGAAGAGGAACAGATGGAGATCTTCCAATCTTGCTTGAAACCTCAACTAAGAGTCCAAATTGGCAATTACTACTATCCCGACCTTCGGGCAATGGTAAATGCCGGCACCGAGTTAGAGAATGCCTTCAATATGGCCCCGGCCACAGACGGCCAGTTCTTATCGCTCTGAAGCACCGGTGTCAAATGCCCCACATGTGAAAGGAAAAGAAGTGATTAGGCTGTTAATTACATTCAGAATGAGAAAGCGGGACGAATGCGAGGCCAAGGCTGCAAAGCCAAAGCTCCCTTTCTATACGCGAAGATTTCGGAATGCCACTAGAAAAGGTCTTCGACGGTTTGGTAGCCCAAGGACTCATCGGACCTTTGGAAAACTGGAAGCCCAGGAACCCAAGTATCGAGAATGGACGAGACCAAACACGTCGCTTTCACAAATATCATGGCCATAACACTAATGATTGCACCTACACGAAGTTCCGATCTCTCGCCTAGTTGAAGAAGGCAAGCTAGAACCACCTCGGGGTCCCAATGTGGTCAAGAATCCTCTTCATGCTAACAATCGAGTCAACATGATCGAGTTCGGAGGAACAAATGGAAACGGTTTTGGAAATCCAGAGGTCATATATATCCCGAAATTCAATGTTCCTTATCTTTGGAATTACGGGAAATGGAAAGATCGATTAATGCCGCCGCCATGGAGGGACGGTTTGGACCCATAGTCGGAGCTGATTTCGTTAATGTTGTCGAGCTCGGCCTCTTTTCTACGACATCGAACCGGTAACCATGGTCAAGATTACGGAAGAAAGGCTCACTTATGAAGGCTGCGAGTTTGAAGTAAAACAAGCCATGTTAATGAAAGTCTCTCGAGAACCCTTCATCACCCATGATGAGCATAATGTGTTTGTAATGGCTCTTACTACTCCGAGGATCATTCCAAACCCCTGTTTGGGGAAAAGGTAGAGAGAAGAGTGAACAAGCAGGAAGACTTTTGGGATGAAGAAAAGCTGTATCTCGTATGCCGAAAGCACAACCGGTCCTACCGCCCCGTGAGGTACAAATGGATGAAGTTAAGTTCGTAAAGGAGATTCCGCCAGATCAGCCAAGTACTTCCTATGGAATTGGTGTCGACAAAGGCAATAATGATCCGCAGAGTGCACAATCAAATGACAACGGCGCAGGCTTGCTACTCCCAGGGCAACGGCAAGAAGGAGTGAGATCCCGGTCGACCCTTGTCAAGTCCCCCTTCGAGTCAATAAGTAGCGTAGGGTCCAGAGTCGGTAGCGTCTATTCGGTCGAGTCGGGAATCTTTGAATTCCGCTCCTCGGAGTCATCCGAAGGCCTCACGCACGAGGATTATGAAAATGTAATCGATGTCATCTTTCCCCTTATTTTGAATGAAATGACAAATCTTTACGATTATCCTCTTATTGCCAACTTAACAAATGATAAATTAACTCAAAACTTAACAACAGTTAATAATGAATCATTTGAACAAGATGCAAACACACTAAACGAACAATACATTAAAGAAATCTTTAAGCGGGTTTCGTAAAAAAGGAAAACCGGGCCCAAGCCGCGAGGAGGTTTTGATAAGTGTGAACTTGGGTACTATTGAGGAACCTAAAGAGACACAGATTGGAAGCTTCTTCCGGGGTTGAAAGGGACAGATTGATCGAGCCGCTCAGAGAATACGTCGACGTGTTTGCATGGTCATACAAGGATATGCCGGGGCTAGACAGTTCGATAGTAGAGCACGAGAATCCCTCTAGCACCGGATGCTAAGCCGATAAAGCGAAGCGAGAAAGATCAAGCCGGAATGGTCTCTACAGGTCAAGGAAGAAATTGAGAAGCTACTTTGCGGGTAGGGTTCATCGAGTCATTGAATACCCGACATGGTTGTCCAACATCGTGACCGTAACCAAGGCCAATGGGAAGGTGCGCTGCGTGGATTTCCGAGATCTGAACAAGGCCGGCCCAAAGACGACTACCCTCGCCAAACATAGACATCCTGGTGGACTCCACGCCAACTACGAAGTCAAATCCTTCGTTGATGGTTTTGCGAGGCTACAACCGGATCAAGATGGCCGAGGAAGACCAAGAAAAGACAGCCGTCACCACACCATGGGGAACCTACCGTTATATAGTAATGCCATTCGGGCTCAAGAATGCCGAGCCACGATGCAAGTGATCCTCGAGAATGGGTTACTACCGGATCTCCATGGAGACAGACTGCGTCTAGCACGTCCGAACTGCGACAAGTGCCGGCGGTTTGCCAACCTCAACCATCTCCCACCTCATGACCTATACCGCATGACGACTCCTTGGCCGTTTGCAACTTGGGGCATTGACGTGATAGGGAAAATAGCCCCGACAGAAGCAATGGGCACGAGTTCGTGTTGGTAGCCATCGACTACTTCACCAAGTGGGTAGAGGCCAAGTCCTACAAGGTCCTCACTTCCGGAAAAGTGGCCCGAGTTCATCAAAGAAAACATAATGTGCAGATATGGGGTGCCCAACGAGATCATTTCGATAATGGGTCACACTTCGAAGGAGACTGCGATAGGCTGCCGTCGAATTCGAGTTACTCGCCACAAGTCGTCCCCGTACGGACCTCGGACCAATGGAGCCGTGGAAGCTGCTAATAAGACACTCGAGCGGATCATCCAGGAAGATGGCCACCCGTGGTCGTGATTGGCCCGAAAAGCTGCACCTAGCACTCTGGGGCTCTGAACGTCTGTCAGAACGACCAGCAGAGAAACTCCTTTTGCCCTAACTTACGGGATGGAAGCGGTGTTACCGGTGGAGTTGGAAATCCCGTCATTAAGGGTCCTCCTGGAAAACAAAGTGTCAACGAATTAGAATGGCTACGAAGCCGGCATGATGAATTGGCCTGCTCGATGAGAGAAGGCTCAAAGCCATGGAGCACACCCGAGCCTACCGGAGGCGAATGGCCGAGCGTTTGATAAGAAAGTCAAAGCCAGAAACATCAAAGAGGGTGACTTAATGCTTTGAAAGTAAAGCCCCTACTAGAGACAACCCCACAGGAAAATGGGAACCCGTTTGGATCGGTCCTTATGTAGTGCGAGAAGATCTTTTGTCGGGGAGGAGCAATGAAGCTTGCGAGACTTGGACGGCAATCCCTTTGTCCACCCGGTCAACGGTGATAAACTCCGAAGATACTATGTCTAATAAAAAAACAAAAGAAAAAAAAAAGAAAAAATCTTAGTGCAAAAAGAGTAATACCCGGCTAAATTTGAAAAACCCCAAAAAAGGGCGGTCTAGGCAAAAACGGGGTTGCATGAAAAAAAAAATAATAAAAAAAATATATATAAAAAGAAAAAAAATCTTAGTGCAAAAAGAGTAATACCCGGCTAAATTTGAAAAAACCCAAAAAGGGCGGTCTAGGCAAAAAACAGGGTTGCACAGAAAAAAAAAAAAAAAAGACTTAGTTTTGTTAGTTCACCGGAATGAACTACGAAGACCTGAGCCCCTTAGCCTTTCTTGTAAAAGGGGAACGTAGGCAGCCATATATGGTTCGGTCTAAACAATAAAAAAGGGCAATAAAGCTTCCATAAAGTGCGTCCTTAGCAATAAATAAAAGGGTATTTCAGTTTTCATAAAACGGGTCCCAAGTAATAAGACATTTGAATTTCCATGAAACATGTCTTGATTAATTTCTAAAATAATATTTCTTGTTCATTACAAGTCAAAAATTTCTTGATGAGTTCAAGCACGGTCTACCTCTTGACTACGCTAACCCGCTAAAAAGATCTAAAATACAATAAAATGCCTAAATAAACTAATGTGTTTGCAAATGGCAATAAGAGGATCTTGAGAAAAGACTTGTCGATCGTCATTCGCCGAGTCTTCTTCGATCTTCTTCCCTTTTCCTTGGCCTCGTCGAGTCTTCTTCCTTTTCTTCTCAATAATGTCGGTATCCCTCATCCCGACCTCTGGTATCCTCACTGGAGCCTCTACCAACCCCGTGTCAATAAGCGCTCTCTCTATACGAGCACGAGTCCGTATCTCCTCCCTCTGAGACTCAGTCAAATGAGCAACCTCGGACAACCTCTTGTATCGAGCCTCCATGTCCACGACCAAGTCACACGATTGGTTATGGCAACTCGCCTTAGCCTCGGTCTCCCTCGTAGTCCTACTCGAGTCGTGGTCGGCCCAATAAAACTCGGCGTCTATCCTCCAAGATAACCTGAGTCGCTCCCATCTCCCTCTCGTACCGAGTCCAAGTAGACAGTGGTCAAGATCGTGCTCTTCCTGCTCCTAAAGATAGCCCTGGGTGGGAAAGCGGTGTATGTCCAAGCCCTTGAGAAAAAAGTGAAGGCTGGCTGGGTCCCTCATGTCTAGAGACATCACCTCCATGGTTTGGATGTCCTCCCGATCACTCAAAGGCTCTGTAAAGCCCCAAACCGCCCGGATACCAAGCGAGTATGTAGAAGGATGACCGGCGAGAATCCTGGAACCCTCACAAAGCATAAGACTCCTGAAATATCCTCCCGGTCCGCAACCTCCGGTGTGGTATCCACCAACGGATGTCCGAAGTGGATAGCCTAGCCATCATCGGCTCCCGGCTACCACTGGTCCTGCCGCCTAGGTGCACCTCTCCGAGAAATCACCCAAGGGCACCGAGTCGGCAAAGCCCCGTGCAAAGCCCCGAGCCTCTCCTGCAGCCCACAAAGTCAACACGGTCGGACTCCCGGACCTCATGAAATGGTCTCCCGAGCCATCCTGTCAATCCCATGCAAAGTCTCCCCCAAAACCGGTGGGACGATATCCTTCCCAGCCCTGCAGTCTCGACCATGTCCAGAGACCACCGTGACAAATCCCCACGGACTCGGCGGTAAACAGAACGTAAAAGACGCAAAGGATAAATGCGTCCATAGCCACCATGGTAGCGGCCATAGCTGGAGATCCAAACTGCCGGGATCTCGGAAAGGTCAATCCTGTCCGAGGCTACCATCATCTCCTCGGCCTCCCCGGAGGAATCTGCAGAAAAGATGCAAGCTTTACCGCCACCGGCCACGTCTCCGATCAGCGGAATAGATATAGCCTCGAGTCTCGGGACCCCAATCAAGGCTCTGAAGTCTTCGTGCGTTGGGACGATTTCGTTGTAAGAAAAGCAGTAAACATGTCTCCGGACGTCCTAGAACTTTCTTTGCGGCTCTCAACGAGTCCCAATCGGGCGGGAGATCCCTCAAATGCCATAAAGACTTGATCTTGAAGGAAGAATCAGGCAGCCCCTTGTGATTTTGGAAGTTATGTCTCGCCCAAGATTGAAGACCGGACAGAAAATGGTCTCTCTTCCCCCTTTGTAGTCTAACGGGCCTCTCCATCGCAAAAGTGATCAAAGGTGGTGTCTTTAGGTCCAAAATATGCCACAGGAGCAGTTGAAACAAGTTTGGGTTGAAAATAAAATGAAATGGCCAAGCTTTGGTTTTATTCAAAAAATGACCATCCAGAGACAGGCGTGAGCCGCACGGCCTCTTTTGCCCTCAAGGCCATGCCGCACGGCTTCATTTGCCTGATGTAAATTGCAAATCTGCAGCAACCAAAGTTGCTGCCCAAGGGAGTTTTCACCCCACTTTCTCAACCAAAACCTGTACAAAAACATGTCCGGAAGCCACCCAAGCAGTTTTATATCATTATATATTATTTTGGCCCAGTTTCAGCCCCAATTCCAAGCAAAAAAGTCGCCCCGAGGCTCAGATAATATGCAAATTGAAAAAGCATAAATTAGAAAAGTAAATAAAGCGTAAATACAATGTCTTCGCCCCACCGGCGTCAAAATAAAGCAAAAAATAAACAAGTTGTGCATAAAAAAGTGTTCATTGTTTGTTTTGTTCCAAATCTACTCTAGAGACCCCCTAGGCCTCAGATTCTTCTTCTTCCTCATCACTGCTCAGCTCATAGACGCTAGGCTCTCTCATCACGTCCTCCTGGTCGCTCGCATCGGAAAGAGGGATGTTGTCGTGCTCATACTCCTTGCCCGCTCCAAGATATCAGCATTAGGACCTCGCCCACGAGGCACTGGCACCGGATGAGTACTCCGAAGCCGAGGAAGAGGATGCTGCGCCCCGACATGCCTCCTTTTGCGCACGAGGCTCCCGCACGCTTGTTGACGCTTTAGTAGCGCGAGCCGGCTTCTTGACCAAGGATCGGCACACGTCTTTCCACTGTTCGCCCGACCAACCTGTCATAGGTGCGAGCCTGGAACACGAGAAAAGAAAAGAAAATCTCGAAAATCTCGAGAAAAATCTCGAGAAATTGCTAAAAAACAAAATCGAAAGCTAAAAAGGGAATAAGACCCTAAGAGTATACTCACGGTGCTATCGGGTGGCAGGGGTATCTTGGGGCTCCCTCATGTCGAGACAGGAATCCTCATCCTCCTCGGTACTCAGGTGTACGACGTATGAGAGGTGTGCGGGAGGGATAGGCGGGTCGGTAGGCTCATCCTCCCCATATCCCCGAGTGACCGCCGGCTTCGTCGGCTCTGTGGCGTCCTCAGGGCGCCGCTCCACAAACACGGCGTAGGGGGTACCCATGTCAAAATACTCCTCCGCAGCCTATACCTCCCTGGTACCTCTCAATCTCATCCGCTGCCGAGTCCACAGGCTGCGGCATCCGTCTTGGAGGATCGTGTGGAGTAATGGCGTCCAATGGAGGGACATGACCATGCTTTGCCTCGAGAAACGGTCCCCCGGATATATGATGTCGCAAGTCAGCCCGGTGAGCCACCTCCTCTGCCTTGTCACCTCAATAGCATCTCCCAGCAAAATCTCCGGATACCTGCCCCAGGGGTAGAAGTCCACTCCATCCGGTCCATCCTTATTGAGCACAGGCTTCACCATCTTGTAGTCGAAAGTGATCCGGGTCATCTCCCCTCCAGCGAACCATCGCAGGGAAAATGGTGATATCACTCTGCTGGTTCCAAGGAAAGAACCCGATCACCTCGCAGAACCAGGCCTGCATATTCAAAGCATCAAAAAGGTCATTTTTCTCATAAAAAGTCTCAAGACAGAAAAGAGAAAAGAGAAGAGAAAGAGAGGCTACCTCAAGGGCAAATGAGAAGCGATCCATAGAAGCGGCTTTGTTTTTGTACATGTCCGAGAGAGAAGTATAACTCGGCCAATCCGGCCTCTCCCCAAGAGACCGTCCCTATCACATCCACATCAACCAAAGAGTCAAGGAGGCAAGTCATGGCTAGCGTCCCGTAATTAGCAAAGATAGTGGCGACGGCATCAACCACACGAAAGCTCTAACCGCGGTGGGCGGTCACGTCACTACCGGCAAAGTCCCGCATGCAGTTACGGGATCGCCACCTCGACATTCCTCGTCTCCATACCCAATCCCTTGGGAATCAGCTCAAATCCAACCAAAGCTCGGAACTCCTCGGGTGTAATGTGGTCTCTCCAAGTCACGGGCCTCCCGGTGAACCTGCGAGCCCGATGTCAGCTAAAATCGGCAGGAGTCACGGTAAGCTCTCCCCGGCTCAGGTGGAAACTATGAGTAGAGTCCCACCAAAACTCGAAAGAGCCCGAACCGGGCCCTTGCTCTTTGAGGTGATGTGAATCCCCGTGCCGATGGCCTCCACAAACGCGTCCGGCCGGTAGCCCTCACCAACTCTTTAGGGTTCACCCCATTCTTCTCAAAATCCGGCATCCTCTGCCAAAGATTCACTGCTATCTCAGATGGTCCCCTAGACTTGTTCTCCTGTAGACAAGCACATCAAAAATAAGTGTCAGTCATTCATCTCATTTCAAAAGCATGCATATAGTCACAAAAGTGCACATATTTTTTCAAAAGAAAAGCATTCATACAAGTCTTTTTTAGCATCTTTTGCATCAAAAACGTGACTTTCATCATTTGAAACACGTCATTTTAAGCACGTTGCTTTCCTAAGGCACAAAATCATAATTTTCACAATTCTTTGCACAAAAGCATTATTTTTCAAATAAAATGGCATGCATGAATCATTTTTCATCTTCCAAAATCATGTTTTCTCATTGAAAATCAGAATTTTGACCTAGTTCTAGCACAAGGCAAGAACTCCGTCTCATATTTAGACAATTCTCATTCTTACTTCATTTGCGAGAAAAAAGTGAGTCATTCTCATAATTTTCATCAAATAAATTGCACATGCATATTCTTAGCCTCATAGGTTGTTCATGCATCTCAAAATCATTCAAAAATCCTAAGAAAATCCTAGAAAATTCCTAAGTTCTGGTTAAGCCCTAAATTATTCAAAAATCAAGCAAAATCATCGGATTTGAGCCAAATAAGAACGCTTACCCCAACCGATTGCGGGTTCGTCGATTTGTGCTCCCTCCTTCCCGGATAGAGCTCCGATGGAGGCGTGAGAAAGTCATACCTCCTATCCGTCCGGATAAGCTCCTTCCTCTTCCTTTGAGCGGCCGCGGAGACATTCCTCCTTGCTTGTCTTGGTGCCGGATCCATCTCAAATCAAGGGAAGCAAGGGAATTCAAAGAATTTCGAAATTCTTTCTTCTCTCCTCTCTCTCTCTCTCTCTGAATGGGCGGCAACAATGCCCAATAGCCCGTTCAAATCTGCTTTAAATAATCCCATGTAAAAATCGGGTTTCCAGTAGGTACGGCTTCTTTTCCTTCCTCTCATGCCGGGCGGCCTCTTTCGCTCCTGAGCAAAAATTACGATTTTGCCCTTGGACTTTCCACTTGGGCCTCCAATCCTCGTTATCCTCTAACCGAGATAACACCCTCTTCGTAAGATATCCCTTATCTCCTAAGCAATCAAGCTCTATTCCCAGTCACCTCCGTTAATTTCGTTATAACGGGATAACGTTAGGTGACAACCTCCGAATTGTCGAGTTCTTCTTAACTTAAGCTACCTCTCATGAATAGTGACGTATGCTTAAGTCATTCAAACTTTGGCAACCCATATCTCGATTCGAAAGAGATTGAGACGTATGCTCAAGTCATTGGCAACCCATATCTACGATTCGAAAGAGATTGAGACGTATTCTCAAGTCATTGGCAACCCATATCTACGATTCGAAAGAGATTGAGACGTATGCTTAAATCATTCTAGCTTTGGCAACCCATATCTCTCGATTCGAAAGAGATTGAGACATATGCTCAAGTTTTTCAAACTTTAGCAACCCATATCTCGATTCGAAAGAGATTGAGACGTATGCTCAAGTTCACCAAACTCTAGCTACCTCTATCCACTCAATAGTGACGTAAGCTCTAGTTTCAATTAGGTGACATCCTCCGGTAATTGTCAATCGTGTGACATCCTCCAGTAATTGTCAATCGGGTGACGGCCTCCATTAATTGTCAAAATCTCAAGAATCCTAGACATCGTTCCTAACTATCTAGTGATGCTTGAACTACGATCAAGGCTTGATTCCTCAGGGATACGTAGGTAGCCTTTTATAAAAGGTCCAGCCATCCGACCACTTCGGTCACCCTGTTCCTTCGTCGCTCCTCAGTGATGAAGTAATCCCTCATAGAGACCACCTTGGTCACTTCTAGCATATCTCAGTAGGATCAATTGCTTGACCTCCTAGGTCATTTTCTATTTTCTCCAAAGAAGAGACCCGGTTTTCTCTTCTCCCTTCCTCGCCGGATCTTATTCCGAACTACGGCTCGGCTTGATTCCTTCGGGATACGTAGGTAGCCTTCCAAAAGGTTCAGCCACTCGACCGTCTCGGTCATCTAATCCGTCTCGGCATTCGCCGAGATCGGATCCTTTTCTATCGACAACCCCACTTGCCTTGCAAGTGACGTTGCCGAGGGCTTCTGTAAGTACCCAAATCTCGGCTCATGCCTTCCGGTTAATTTTCCCAACAATTTCGGTAAGTTTTCCGGTAATTCCCGGACCTTCCCGGCGTTAGGAAACATTCCGAACTGTTTTTTATTAAATAAGGGCTGAAGAGGATCCTTCCTAATTAAGAAACACGTTTTTCTTAATTAGGAAGGAGGGTTCTAGAATTTGCCACCTTGCATGGTTCTAGAATCTTTGAGTCATTCAGATAAGCCCGCACGGCCGCATTAGCTCGCCGCTCTTAGCCGCACGGCTTCATTCACCTTATCCAGATTACCTATAAATAGAGGCCTCCTCTACCCATTTCAACACACACAATAGAGGCACAAAATACACAATACACTTATAAACACTCCCAAGACGTGAAGAATATTGGTGCAAGCTCAAGAAGGTGAAGAAGGAAGGCCAAGAAGCTACCTCCTCCTCCTTGAAGACCCAAGACCAACCTCTCCTCCTAGCTCCGTTCGAAGAAGCAAAGGAAGCAATTGGTAACCTCGCACGCCCTAACCTTGCTTTTAATTGATATACTTGCTCATTGCATTCATATATCTTGCTTGGGACTTGGCATTTATTCATAAAGATCACATCTTTATCACCCCCTTTCCCTTTTGCATGCATTAAGACCTCATTTGTCATAAAAATGTAGTCTTTTTCATAAAGGTGCATCCTTTGCACCTAAAACCCCCATTTTCAAATAAAAATGTCATTTTTATGCATCATTTGCACATAAAAATCCAATCTTTTCAATAAAAATGCATCCTTTGCATTCAAAAACCTTTTCCAATGCATCATTTGCATAAAAATCCTATCTTTACGCATCACTTGCATAAAGATCATTTCTTTCAATCAAAAGCATCATTTGCTAAAACCAAAAATGTCATCTTTTCATTAAAGAGTCATTTTTCATCATGCATTTCCCCTTTCCCCCAACCTTGGAACGGACCGGTGTAAAAGATCCTATCTTTACATCGTTCCTTCCATTAAAGGTTCACGATTTCTTTGGAAAGGGATAACCTTGAACCCTATATCTCCGATTATCGCTTAAGAAAGAGTATGAAGCCTCTATACGAGCTCGACCGTCTTAAAGCGTAGGATTGATGGGCTAAGGACCCTCCTTTTCTAAAGAACCTCATCTTTGACCAAAAGAGAGTCATTCTCTCGATCACGCAAGTCCCGAGGGTCCCGAGGTTAAAATGCGATGATCACAAGTCATAAGATGAGGACGGGATCATAATCCCAAATACATAAAATTCCAAGGAATCCCGAGCGACAACCAATAAATGGTTTGTACGTCCGGAAGACAACTTGGGACATTCCTGTTCGGTCGAAACCTAACGGTTTATTTAATTCCGCAAGCGCACGGGCTATTGTAATATAGCGGGTGCAAGTACGAGTCGATCCCACAGAGACAGGGTTTACTTAAGGGATATTTTTGTCTTTAGAAAATATAGAAAGGATTGGGGGTAGATAAAATTTGTTTTAGAATAATAGAGAGAGCATAAACAGAAAATATTTTAATTGAAATCTTATAAAAACGAAGCATTCTCGGGATTGGAAATCATACACATAATCTTATTCATCAAATTGTCATTGTCTTAGAAATAAAAGGTTTTCATAAAAAGCAAGGATGGTATGTTAGGCCTACGCTATTTCGGGCTAAGACAATAGCGTTTGTATTCTTCACTAATTATGTCCTAACTGTTTGAGAAATCCGTTTATGTTTGCCCCCGCCCTGTCACAAATGGGCATTCCGGCTTATCTCTAGCTGACCATAATTAGTAAGAATCCATTAAGGACGGAAGTCAACATACTTTCCATTAAAGGAACATCCCTAGGCCATTGAACTACTCTCGTGATCAATGAACCTAGTTTCTTTATATGGTTCCGTCAATCGAGATTCTCCGCTAGGTACTTCTCTCAATTGACTGAATCATACAAATTGGATATCGCCAAAATGTAAGGCATTTAGAGAATAATATAAAGAGATTGTTTTAGATGAAGAAAGAAGACAAGACTAAACATTTTTTAATGATGAATAAGCATGCTTTTGAGTTTCCAACCCCAAGAATATGGGGGTTACTCACAAGCCATTAATGACATAAAAGCATAAATAGAGATTGAGTAAGAAAGACTTATGATTGCTGAGAATGATGCTTCACTTTTATTGCTTTTCCTCCAAAGGGATTCCAAGAACAAATAATGACTTTGATCTTCAAACTTCTTTGGATAATTGTTGTTACAAATCTTTGTATCTTCTCTCTATTTAATATCAGTAGTTTCTCTCTAAGAATTCGTATATAAGACTGATTACAAGGGTCCTATTTATAAATGGAAGGAGACTCTTCAATTGGGTGCCATCAAAAGGTGCCTTTACATCTGCAGTCACGACTTGCACGGCCGTGTCAAGGATTTTGCACGGCCGTGTCCTCTTTGGCGCCAGATTTGGATTTGAATTTGAAGACTTGCACGGCCGCTCCAGATATAGCTGCACGGCCGCTCCAAGGTTAGCACGGCCAGGTCCTTTCAGTGCTCGGCCACTCCATGGGCCAAGATGGCCGGCCATGGCCTAAGTTGCACGACCGCTCCTGGTTTTGCTGCACGGCCGCTCCGACTGGTTTTCAGCTTGGAGTGCTTATTTGCTTGGTGTTCCTTCATCTTTTTTGGACCAAGATGTCCATGTATCCTTTGTATATATAAAATGACCCTAAAACCTGTCTAAAATGTATAAAACATACCAAAAACGTAAAATCTAATAAAATAACAAAAGTAAGTAAAAAGTACTAAAAAACTAAATGAAAAGTGATGATTTATTTATGTAAAAGTATATAAAAACTAGGATAATTGACTATATAATAGTCACTTATCAAACTCCCCCACACTTAAGCCTTTGCTTGTCCCCAAGCAAACTTAGAATGAAATACGGAGAGAGAGAAAAATACGATTGATCCCTCAGAAATAAAGTAGCAAGCCCTTAAATGCCTTGTAGATAATGCCTTTATCTATCTAATCATATTTTGAATACCTTTAAAAATTTATTTTAGGAAGAAATATTTTAGGGGTATTTTTAAAGAGATAAAATGCAAGACAATAACCTAATATAGCATATATAGAATTTTGACCAAGTAAAGCATGCTAGAAGGAAGAATCTTTAGTTTTATTTCTTGGTAGAAAAAGCTTATCACTTTTTAGAGTGATTTTTTTTTAGAAAAGATGAATTTTATTTCTTTAAGACGTACAAGAGAAGGTATAAACATTTATTCATAATTTAGAAGTTCCGAAGAATTGGATTACATTCTTGAATCACAAGGGTGAAGAATGGATGATGGTAGTGGAAAAATCTCGTCAAAGTCAAACAAATTTATCTTATTTTTGTACGTGTTATATTTTTGCAAAAGACCTAAGTTATTTTTGATCCTTTCAAGTAGGAGACATTGTGGTTGCGAACCCCATGTTCCTAATACTTAGATCAAGAATACTTTTTGGATATTATTTCCGTTTGGCAAGGAAGCATCGTCGCAGCGAACGCCGTGCCCCGAGTTACTTAGGAGATAATATGTTTCTTTTTGCTTTTAAGGCTTGGTGACAATTGTCACTCTTTTATCAATAAGATAGAAGTGTTTTACTTTGACTTGATTTGAAAAATGGAAGGATGGAATTTATGAAAGGGTGTGATTCAAGGGATGCAATCAAAAAGGTGCTTCTAAAAAGGGAATAAATATCTAATAAAGATAAAAAAAATGTACAATCTTAAAGGAATATATTCAAAATTTGCATAAATAACCAAGCATAAAAGAATTCCTTTCTAATCAAATGCATTTTCCTTGATGAGATTCTATATTGTGCTATACCAACTTATGAGGCTTTCAATTATTTCCTAAAAAGATCCCTTATACTTTTCCTTTTTATAGATTTCTAAGTGTATAGAAAATATGAGAGGAAAGGTAAAGGCATTTATACTAGGGCAAATGGCAAGCATAATGATAATGATTTTTGATCATCATAGGGATTTATTATTATTATTTTTTTTTATATACTATTATACATGCATAAAAGAAAAATGCAACTAAATTAAAAAGAAAAAATTATACTAGAAAAAATTATACTAGAAAGCTATTAAATCTAATCTAAAAAACAAGTAAAAATTTAAAACTAGAAAGCGAAAAATAAAAGATAGATATACCCCCCCCCCCACACTTGAAATGAACATTGTCCTCAATGTTTCAAGGAACAAAGAGTAAAAAGATAAGCATGCGGTGGTAAACAAAATTATGATAAATAGTAATATAATCCATCGATTTACTATTCCGATGATGCTTGTTTAAGGTCATAAGCTCGACCCCTTTTTATCAGTAACAATGGACGGTGAGTGGTATTGTAAGGGCCTCTTGTCCTTAACAACTCGCCATTCCTTGCCCTTTGGCGTGATTGAGCTCTTATAATTGATGCACATGCGACATCCCGGTGTGCCTTTTTTCTTAGGCCCCCTACCTTTTGATTTTTCAATTTTATTATGCTGCCTAGGGTGCATATTTTTCATACCATTATGATCTAAGGGCTTTTTAATTATTATTTTTGAGTCCTTAGATTGCGAGTTTTCACTTTTTTTGTTATCATTCTTAGGAGTGTCAACTTCATGGCACGATTTCTTGAGATTTAAGTCTTTAAATTCGACTTTCTTATTTCCAATGTTTAAAGAAAGAGTGCCATTCTTTACATCTATTATTGCACCAGCGGTGGCAAGAAAAGGTCTTCCTAGAATGATTGGAATTTGGTGATCTTCCTCCATCTCAAGAACTACAAAGTCAACCGGGATGATCAATTTCCCAATTTGACAAGGGACGTCTTCCATAATACCCACCGGGTATTTAATGGAACGATCCGCTAGTTGGAGAGAAATAGTGGTGGGTTTCATTTCCCCTACACCTAGTTTCTTACCTATCGAAAGCGGAATGAGGCTCACACTTGCCCCAAGATCTAACAAAGCATTATCAACATTATATTTACCTATTTTGCAAGGAATAGAGAAAGTGCCGGGATCTTTTGATTTAGGAGGAAGTTCTCTTTGTAAAATGGCACTTACTTCTTCTGTCAAAGTGACAGTCTTATGCTCCTCAAGTTTCCTCTTATTTGCAAGAATATCCTTTAAGAACTTAGCATAGGACGGCATTTGTTGAAGGGCATCGGTAAAAGGTATGTTGATATAAATAGATTTTAAGACTTCTAAAAATTTTGCAAATTGTTTGTCAAGTTTGGCTCTTACCAACCTTTGGGGGTATGGTATTGGAGGGTCAAAATTTCTAGAAATCTTAGGGGATTCTGTCCCATTTTCAACATCTTCATTAGTCTCAACCATCGGTGGGGTCGGACTAACGTTCTCCTTATTTGGTTTGATATTTTCCTTAGGAAGGGGATCTACAATTTCTTTTCCACTCCTAGTTTCTACCGCACTAACATGCTCATCGGGCCTTTGCGATTGACCGGGAAAACTTCCTTGTGGTCTATGCGAGGTGCCGGCTTGTTGAGCTTGTTGATTTTCAAGCATTCTATTGTGGGCGGCTAAATTATCAAACCTAGCATTCAACGACTTAATGGATTCCCTCAACTCATTATTGGTCTTCTCTTGTTCATTTTTATTTTCAATCATAAAATCCATAATAAGATCCAATTTAGACTTAGGGGGAGGGAAAGCACTAGAATTGCCATTGAAACTCTTTTGTGTGAATCCCGGTGTTTGTGTAGAAGGTTGTGGGTTTAAAATATTGTTATTCTTATAGGAAAAATTTGGGTGATTTCTCCACTCAGGATTGTATGTGTTTGAATACATACCACCCTTTTCCCCATAAGAATTAAAAAAGTTTACTTGATCACTAGAAGTAGTGTCAAGCAATTCACAACATTCTGTACTATGTGAGTTTGACCCACATAGTTCACAAACAACATTAATGTTGGCCACGGGATTTACATTAAAGTTTTCAAATTTTTTAAGAAGCATATCAACTTTAGAAGACAAGGTAGTAATGACATCAATTTTGTACTTACCTGGAATCCCCTGCGGTTGTTCCTTCTCATTGAACCATTGATAGTGATTCAGGGCTATGTTCTCTATTAAGTCGTATGCTTCGTCCACCGTCTTATTCATTAGTGCACCTCCTGCGGCGGCATCAATTGTCTCCCTTGTTCTATATGTGAGACCATTGTAGAAAGTGTGCACAATTAACCACTTTTCAAGCCCGTGGTGAGGGCACATCCTTAGGAGCTCTTTGAATCGCTCCCAAGCATCATACAGTGATTCGCTTCCTGTTTGGCTAAAATTTGTAATCTTCGTCCGAATTTGAGCGGTCTTGCTCGGAGGGAAGAAACGTCCAAGGAATGCTTCTTGAATTTGGTCCCAAGTTGTAAAAGAGTTGGGTGGGACTGAAATTAACCACTGTTTCGCCTTATCCTTAAGAGAGAAAGGAAAAAGGCGCATCCGAATTGCTTCCGGGGTAACATTCTGAATACGTGTGGTATCACAATATTCAAGGAATGTTTGGATGTGGAGATGAGGATCTTCGAAAGCGGTGCCGCTATATTGGTTATTCATAACCATAAGCAAAAGTCGCGGCTTTATCTCAAAGTGTGCCGCTTCGGCATTCGGCACAACAATAGGGGATCTAGTTCCCGGGGTACTTGGGTTAACAAAGTCCCGTAGGGTCCTAGCAGGTGTTTGCGGTTCTCCGTCCATATGTTTTTGTAGAGTTTCTCTAAATCTTCTTAATCTTTCGTGAAAGCTTCTTTCGGGTTTCGGATCAAAGTTGTCAACAAATGTCCGAGAACGTTTCATAAACTACAAGAAAAACACTTGAAGAAAAAAATTAAACGTAACAGATTATAGGACAAGAAAGCAAAATAGTAAAAATAAAACAAAAACTAAAAATTTTGTAGTAAAGACAAAAATAAAAAGTAAACCGTTGTCCCCGGCAACGGTGCCAAAAACTTGTTCGGTCGAAACCTAACGGTTTATTTAATTCCGCAAGCGCACGGGCTATTGTAATATAGCGGGTGCAAGTACGAGTCGATCCCACAGAGACAGGGTTTACTTAAGGGATATTTTTGTCTTTAGAAAATATAGAAAGGATTGGGGGTAGATAAAATTTGTTTTAGAATAATAGAGAGAGCATAAACAGAAAATATTTTAATTGCAATCTTATAAAAACGAAGCATTCTCGGGATTGGAAATCATACACATAATCTTATTCATCAAATTGTCATTGTCTTAGAAATAAAAGGTTTTCATAAAAAGCAAGGATGGTATGTTAGGCCTACGCTATTTCGGGCTAAGACAATAGCGTTTGTATTCTTCACTAATTATGTCCTAACTGTTTGAGAAATCCGTTTATGTTTGCCCCCGCCCTGTCACAAACGGGCATTCCGGCTTATCTCTAGCTGACCATAATTAGTAAGAATCCATTAAGGATGGAAGTCAACATACTTTCCATTAAAGGAACATCCCTAGGCCATTGAACTACTCTCGTGATCAATGAACCTAGTTTCTTTATATGGTTCCGTCAATCGAGATTCTCCGCTAGGTACTTCTCTCAATTGGATCGAATCATACAAATTGGATATCGCCAAAATGTAAGGCATTTAGAGAATAATATAAAGAGATTGTTTTAGATGAAGAAAGAAGACAAGACTAAACATTTTTTAATGATGAATAAGCATGCTTTTGAGTTTCCAACCCCAAGAATATGGGGATTACTCACAAGCCATTAATGACATAAAAGCATAAATAGAGATTGAGTAAGAAAGACTTATGATTGCTGAGAATGATGCTTCACTTTTATTGCTTTTCCTCCAAAGGGATTCCAAGAACAAATAATGACTTTGATCTTCAAACTTCTTTGGATAATTGTTGTTACAAATCTTTGTATCTTCTCTCTATTTAATATCAGTAGTTTCTCTCTAAGAATTCGTATATAAGACTGATTACAAGGGTCCTATTTATAAATGGAAGGAGACACTTCAATTGGGTGCCATCAAAAGGTGCCTTTACATCTGCGATCCACGACTTGCACGGCCGTGTCAAGGATTTTGCACGGCCGTGTCCTCTTTGGCGCCAGATTTGGATTTGAATTTGAAGACTTGCACGGCCGCTCCAGATATAGCTGCACGGCCGCTCCAAGGTTAGCACGGCCAGGTCCTTTCAGTGCTCGGCCACTCCATGGGCCAAGATGGCCGGCCATGGCCTAAGTTGCACGACCGCTCCTGGTTTTGCTGCACGGCCGCTCTGACTGGTTTTCAGCTTGGAGTGCTTATTTGCTTGGTGTTCCTTCATCTTTTTTGGACCAAGATGTCCATGTATCCTTTGTATATATAAAATGACCCTAAAACCTGTCTAAAATGTATAAAACATACCAAAAACGTAAAATCTAATAAAATAACAAAAGGAAGTAAAAAGTACTAAAAAACTAAATGAAAAGTGATGATTTATTTATGTAAAAGTATATAAAAACTAGGATAATTGACTATATAATAGTCACTTATCAATTCCCCCCCTTTTTTCTCAAACACATGCACACAAGAAAGCACGCAAGCAAGCACGATTACTGAAATCTTGGGAGACTTGCTCCGGCAAGGCACTTTGGGTGAACGCCAAACGTTCTTCCCAAGGGGTAACTTAACCTCCGAACCCAAGTAAAAACCTTTTTTTCAAAGTTTTGAGGTAATCAAAATGGCGTGGCGACTCCGTTTTTCAAATAACTCGGATGTCTTCAAACTCGCGTGAATCCACAAAATTTGGGCACACATTCACAACATTGCATACACTTTCACTCACTATTAAGTTTGAACCTCAATTTGAAAACGGGTAAATGACAAATTGGGTTAACGTACTATATGATTTTTTGCAATTAGTGAAACATACTACGATTTGACATTTTAATGTAACGTACTTTATCATCTCATTTCATATAATGGAACGTACCCTAACGTCGTTAAAAAAATTAACAAAAATGTCAACTAAATAAGAACAATACTAACACCCGTTACATAGACTAACATTCGTTATCCCGAGTTCCCTTCTTTCCCTGGGCTGAACCAACAAGCATCATCTTCATCTACCGACCGACCCTTGCTCTTCCCTTTTCTCTCAAAAAGAAATAAATTTACAGAACAAAAAGGAGAAACTTCTGTTCATTCCTATTTATTGTACCGGTATCTACATTTATAATCTGCGTATATGAAACTTAGTTATTTAATGCCTATAGATTTCGTTTTTCCTAACACATGTTCTTAACAAAGTCAATGCACAAATCATTCAGTTAGCCTTTTGATGTGTTCCCGATAGAATACTGACATTACATGTAAAGTTATGTTAATTTATAGATACAACAAAGCTTTGCTGAAAGTAACTGTTTTCTATCTGAGTTTTAACTGATCTAATCTTTCCTTACATAGAAAGGAGAGGTGGATTTGCCAATATTATGTTTCAACTGATCTAATCCACGTCGGTGAATCTTACAGACCTGGGCTCGATTTGAGTTCGATTTTTGGTTTAATTTCTGATTTTCTGTGTTAGAATCACAGATCTGGGCTTGATTTGAGTTTGATTTTGAGTTTAATTTCGAATTTTCCGTGTATGAAATTATGGGTTCACTTTTGGTGTTCATCCAATATTGTATTTGGATTTTTTTTTTTTTTTTTTTTTTTGCAAGAGTAGGGATGAAATGAGGATAAGGATGAAAAAATGGTTGTTCCCTTCCGACGAACAACTATTAGAATTTAAGACTCAATTCGATTGTCTATGGTTCAATTCAAAATTTCAGATTCTAGGGATTTTGGGTTTGATTTTGGATTTGATTTTTGGGTTTGTTTTTGGATTTGATTATGAGATTTTTGGATTTACGCTTCTGGGTTCAAAATATATGTTCATCGATAATTGGAAATTGGAAAAATGCAAGGTAGAGATGAAATGAGAATGAAGACGAAAGGAATGTTACTTATTTAACGATTGTTATTTTATCTAATGAGTTTGTTCATTCCGTTAATGAAAATAAACGTAATCCAACTGAGTTACCTTAATTTTAATGAAACTCAAAAGTACATTACATTATGTTGTTAATTTATAGTATATTACCTTAAATATAAACAAGGGTGTAGTACGTTTTATGTTCTCGTAATTATTCCATTTGAAAACACACCCTAAATTTGATTTCTTCTTGTCATTTGTCCCAAAAGCAAATTGTTACTCTAACTATTTTATCCTCTCCACAACGCTCCCATCCATCTATTGCCAAATTCTCACTTCCTTTCTAATTCAATCCTAATTAAAACTTTGATTATCTCAAGACTTATATCACGTCCTTAAAATGTAAGCCTAGGCAAAAGGTAAAGTTAGGCAGTGTTTATCATAAAGCGGAGCGGCCACATACATGAGATAGATAAGGTCATTCGACCCCATTCAATTTTGAAATGGGTCAGTTTTACGTAGTTCACATAAAAGTAATATGCTGAGAATATATGTTAAGGAAAGAAATTTGTGTATTTTATTCAGCATGAACAGTACAATTACTTGTAGCAAACAAAATAGAAATATCTTGAACTAAATCCCTAAACAACCTCCTGTATATCAGGACTTTATTTACCCCTAAACATTCTAACTAATTTGACTAGGTAAACACAAGAATAACTCAACATGTAAATATTAACTAGTAACAACTAGAAAATACTAAGCATCAGCACTAATATTTGACACTCCCCCTTAGTGCGTGCTTACGATCAATTAAATCGAGAGCGTCACGAAACATCTTAAGTTTTGGCTTTGGCAATGCTTTTGTAAACAGATCAGCTACTTGGTCATTTGTTCGAATATTCTTCAATTCAATTTCTTGCAGAAGAACTTTCTCCCGAATAAAGTGATGATGGACTTCAATGTGTTTTGTTCGAGCGTGGAACACAGGATTTGATGCAAGCTTGACTGCACTTTCATTGTCGCACCACATGCATAGAAACTGGATAGTCCACCTTCCCATTTATGTCGGAAACTAATTGCTTCAACCAAACACACTCCTGGGCAGCCATCGTAGCAGCACAATATTTTGCTTCTGTACTTGAAATAGTAGCATTTAGTTGCTTCTTGCTGCACCAAGAAATTACAACAAAACCCATATTGAAACAATAACATGTTGTTGATCTTCTATAATGAGTATCTCCTGCCTAATCAGAGTCTATAAACCCGCTTAATATAAAGAACTCATTCTTCTTGTACAATAAACCAAATTCAAACCTACTCTTAACAATTATAAGATTCTCTTCCCCGCATCCATGTGAGATACCTGTGGATTTTCCATGAACATAGAGATAATGCCCACAACATAAGACATATGTCCTTGTTATTGTTAAATAAATTAAACTACCAACAAGCTGTCTGAACTTTTGTGGATATGCAAAAGGCTTCCCTTCATCCTTCTGTAACTTGATATGAGATTCGATAGGCGTAGACTTCGATTTGGCTTCTTCCATGTCAAAACGTTCCAACAATGTTTTTGCATACCTTCTTTGAGATAAAAAATACCATTGTCTGCTCTTTCAATCTCCAAGCCAAGAAAACATCCAGCTTCACCTAAAATTTTCATCTCAAATCGAATGGCTAGATCATCACACAATTGTGTAATCTCAACACAATTATCTCCGGTTATGATCATATCATCCACATATAAAAGAACAAGAGCATGTAACTCCGAATTACTTTTAACAAACATGCTTGAATCAGATTTGATACCTTAAAGCCACAAAAAACTAGGTATTCAGAATTTTTTCCATACCAGGCACGCGGTGCTTATTTGAGGCCGTATAACGATTTCTTGAGACGACAAACGTGATTAGGAAATTCCTTTGACTAAAAACCTTGGGGCTGAGATATAAAGACTTCTTTATCTAGATCCCCGTAGAGAAATGCATTTTTCACATCGAGTTTCCAAAGCTTCCATCCCTTGTGTGCAGTCAATGAAACAATAGTTCTATCCGTTGTCATTTTTGCCACTGGACTGAAAGTTTCTTCGTAGTCTAACCCATAGTGTTGTGAAAATCCTCGAGCGACCAGCCTTGCTTTGTACCGCTCCACAGACCCGTCAATCTTTTTCTTCAGCTTGTAGACCCATTTACATGTAACCGGCTGAATGTCTGTTGGTTTTGGCACTAGCTCCCATGTATTGTTTTTCCTCAATGCTGAAATTTGCTCTTGCATCGTTGCATCCCAATTTATGTTTCCTGTAGCTCCTCAAAACTTGTAGGTTCATGAAAATCAAAAGGTCCTGTGATTAAAATTGTGTCACAGTACATTAATTTGTTTGAACATCATAATCTTTTTGCCACACCGGAGCCTTTCTCTCTCTACTAGACCTTCTAAGAGCTGGATTAGAAACATCAACATTGTCTGAACTCAGCTGCTCCATCCCGTCATATGCAGAAGTATTGCTCCCCTTTCCTCTAGAGATATCATAATCTGGTAACAATGCTTCAAGATCTTCTCTACTATTTGAGAAATCATCACCATTCTCAAGTAAAGTAGTTGATATCTTTGGGCATTCAAAGTAAGTGGTAATTTCATCAAATACTACATCTCGAGAAGTAGTAAACTTTTTATTCTCGGGATCCATACACCTCCAACCCTTGCGATGCCCATCATAACCCACAAATATACATCTTTTTGCCTTTGGATCCAACTTTGTTCCGTCACTTTTAGGAATAAGAACAAAACAAACTGAACCAAAAACACGCAAGTGACTCATATTTGGCTTTACATTAAATAAACGTTCAAATGGAGACTTGCCATTACCTTGCCATGGAGGTAATCGATTTACCACATAACATGAGCACTTCATCACTTCAGCCCAAAGTTGTCGAGGAAGATATTTTTCATCAATCCATGACAAGCTTACTTCTACCAAGTGTGCAAGCTTCCGTTCAACAACACCGTTTTGTTGAGGCGTTTTTCTACAAGCCATCCGCCTTTTGATTCCTTTATCATCACAAAACTTCATGAACTCACCATCCAAATACTCTGTCCATTATCTATCCTTAAGCATTTGATCTCTGAATTAATCTCCTTCTCAACATGGCTTTTGAAATCAAGAAACGTTGCAAATGCATCACTTTTATGCTTCAAGAAATATACCCACGAGAACCTGGAAAAATCATCAACAAATATCATCATATAATGATAATTGATGTAACTTGGAGTCTTCGTCGACCCCATTAAATAAGAGTTAACTAATTCAGTGGCTTTGATCTCCTGTTTCTTGACTTCTTGAACAGAAGACGTTTGCACTTGCCATATTCACAAACTTGGCAAACCAACTGTGAAGGTATATTAGTGAATCTAGGCAGTCCATCAACCAGCTGCTTAGAAGAAATTTCTTTCAATTTCTTAAATCCAACATGTCCAAACCTTGAATGCCAAATTGTTGCACTATTGTTTCGACCCATTCTTTCAACATATGCCTCAGATGCAGACAATACAAACAAGTTAGACTTCTTTTTTCCACTATAAACAACATTACCAAAAATTTCCTTTACATCTCCTAACACATTAACATCGTTTGGCCCAAAAAGAACAAACTTTACAGAATCAGTAATTTGAGAAACTGAAACTAGATATTTGCATACTCCAGGAACATGATAAACACTATTTAAAACAATGTTATCTCTTTTAGAATCAGTTACCTTCATATTTACGCTCCCTTCTTTCGTCATTGGATGAACAGAGTTGTCTGTTGTAACAATAACTTGTTTCCCCTGATAATCTTGATCCTTGGAGAGAAACATATCATCTCATGTAAAATGATGAGTGCAACCAGAATCAAATATCTAGTCCGTCTCGTAATCAACAGAGGCATTAACATCCTGAGTGTTAACAACCTCATTTGAAAAACAACTCTCCCAATCAACGTTTTGATCGCAGTCTCCATCCTCTCCGTGCTTAAGTTGCCATCTTCAATTTTTACACGACAAAACTTTTTAATGTGCCCAATTTGCCCACACCTGTAACACTTCCTTTGCTTGTTCCCGCCTTCCTTCGGTGACTTTCCTGAATTGGACTTCTTCTCGTGATCGTTGCTAGTTGTTCCTTTTGTTGTTGAACTCTTGTTCTTCCATTTCCCTTTTGAGAAAAGAACATCATCAACCAAAGCTACAGATTTTCCAGCAACATGTACTCCCGCTATTTGTCTAGACAATGATTCTTGGTTAGACAACAAATTCTCCAACTCCTCAATACTAGGTTGGTTTGTCCATCCTTGCACTGATCTGATGAATGGCAAATACTCGTTCTCCACTTCTCGAATGAGATATCTTCTCAAGCGAGGCTCTTTGATTGGTTCATCTAACGCGGAAATTTCTGCACATAGATTCTTTATTTTAAGAAAATATTGCGAAATGGTCATATCACCTTGCACAAGGCTAGCAAGCTCATTCTCCAAGTATTGTAGCCTTGAAGTATTTTTCTGTGTGAACAAAGTTTCAAGAGTGCTCCAAACTTCACTCGGCAATTTCTTATCCCGAACATGATCAATAATCTCTTTACTGATCGAAGAACGCAACTCAAACATGGCTTTTCCTCACTTGATTTTCCACTACCGACGTGGTTCGGAATTCTCTGGAATATCAACAGGAATTTCATCATATCCTGATGTTAACTCCCACAAATCCTGGCCTTGGAGATAAGACTCCATGCACAACTACCAATACTTGTAGGTTGTACCCATAAGCTTCTCCACACCAACTCCTCCCCTATTGTGATGATCCATCTCAACACCTCGAAACTTTTAGAAACAAAAAATGGTATTTTCTCCAACAAGTTGACAGCACTTGATAGACAAGAATAAATTCAGAACTTAAACCACAAGAGCTCTGATACCATCACACAAAAGTAATATGCTGAGAATATATTTTAAAGAAAGAAATTTGTGCAGTTTATTCAGCATGAATAGTACAACTAATTATAGCAAACAACATAGAAATATCTTGAACTAAATCCCTAAACAACCTCCTCTATATCATAGCTTTATTTACCCCTAAACATTCTAACTAATTTGACTAGGTAAACACAAGACTAACTCAATAAGAAAATTATTACCTCGTAACAACTAGAAAATACTAAGCATCAAAACTAATACTCCCTCCGTCCCTAAATGTTTGTCCCATTTCCCCTTTTCCTTTGTCCCAAAAAGTTAGTCTTATTTCCAAAATTAAAGCTTCAAAATCACTAAATTTTCAAAACTTGTAACATTTAGGGACGGAGCATTACATAACGGCGGTGTATATTATCAATAATTTTCAAAGCGTTCGTAAAAATAACCAAAATTAAAGCTTCAAAATTACTAAATTAAAATGTTTGAAAAGTCAAATGGGACAAACATTTAGGGACGGAGGGAGTATTTAACAGTAGTATCTTTAAATTTTTGAAAAACGATTTTATACTACTAAAAATGATTATTTTTACATTTGACCCCCTTAAAATTGAGAAAAATTTGCACTAATTTATTATTTTGAACCCCCCCCCCCCCTTTTATAGTACCTCGATTATAATGTTTATCCTCAAAACAATCTTGATTCCCTTTAGAAAAATTCCATTTATACAAAGAAAGAAAAGAAGGTTTGAGAGCTTGAGGATGAGAGTATTATCAATGCTCCTGGGTCTGGTCTCTTTCAATTACCCAAACACTTTAGGAGGATAACATCTCCATATATCCTATTATATCAGTACGTCTCATTGTCAATTTTAGAAAATAAAACAACTAAAAATTTTAAACTGAGACAAACTAAAAATGACAGACTAAAAAGAAAAATAAAAACCTTAAATCGGGGCGGAGGAAGTACAAGCTAATAAAAAATCTTTCATAAACATATTTAACAAGTTAAAAATAATATTTATTTTGGGACGAATAGAGCAGTGACACCAATGCCCAAATACAGTCACAGTAGTAAATACACATTTGACAACAAAATCTACAAATCTAATAAAATGTCATAGACAGATGATGAGAGCACAATTTCCAGCACCCACGTCATTATTACGCAAGTAAATAATGCTGGACTACATTTTTATTAAAGTTTTTAAGAGAAATAATCTACCTTTCTAAAAAACTAACGACGTATACGTGGTCTAAAGAGAAAACCCAGGAGGATAATCTTGTGGGTGCTTCTGTATGGTCTCTCTGAGCTTCATCTCTTGTTCATGGAGGTTTGATGGGCAAATGTCATATACATCTCTAAAGATCTCCGCAATAGGAGGCTTATCCGTCCTCTCTGCAACTTGAATTGCATGTGATAGCTGTGCCGCAATTAAGATTATTTAGAAAGGTTCGAGGACAACAGACAAGGTACTCGAATATTTTTTAAAAATAAAATACTTTCATTTAGTTTAAGATGGACAACATAAATAATGAAGTTTGACCAAACATTAATGTCAATCTAATCATCTCAATGAAACTGTCACTTAATGATTTATCAACAACAATTTTTTGAATTCAATTAGGATAAGTAGATTGATATTTATATTTGGTCAATGTTCACATGTGTTGACAATCAAAAATCAAATGAGACTATCTTTTTGGGACGGAGGGAGTACCTGCTTTCTAATGTTACTTCGATGCTCAGACTCAGCCTCAGCAGTCCACCAATCATTGCTTTCGATCCATTTCCTAAACCGTGTAACTGGATTCTTATCAGTTCTCCACCGTTCTATCTCATTAGCTGATCGATATTTGGTTGAGTCATCTGATGTTGAGTGGTGTCCTACTCTGTATGTGAGGGCCTGCATTCGAAAGTATCCATAAAAAGGATCATAAAATAATTCCTTTAACTAAAGGGTAAATGACAAATAAGGGTCTAAAGTTTGGGGATCGTTCGTAAAAAGGGGTCCGATGTTTCAAAACTCGCGAATAAGGGTCTAAAGGTGACTAATATTTGCAATTAAGGACTTATTAACGGAACCGTTAGAAATCTCCCTTAAACCATACCCTTATTTGCTAATAATTAGTAACATCAGACCCTTATTTTCTAAGAATTGGTAACTTCAAACACCTATTTGACAGAGAGTTCGAATGGTTCTGTCAAAACGTCCTAAATTACTAATATTTGAAATCTTTAGACCCTTAATTGCAAGTTTTGAAACATCGGACTTCATTCTACGAACGACCCCTAAAATTTAGACCTTATTTGTCATTTACCCTTAAGTTAAAAGAAATGATATTAACATAAAATATTAAACCTTAGATCACCTCAATCAGAACAGGTGTATGCCCATTAATTGCCATTTCGCGTGCCTTATTAACAGCACTATAAATAGCAAGAGCATCATTACCATCTACCCGTATACAAGGAACTCCATAAGCCTTTCCCTTAACAACAATGCCATCGCCTGCCAATAGATAGATGACAGTTGTCAGTACTTGTCATGGAAAGTTGTTAAAGTCAAAGGATGGAGAAGAAGGACAATATACTTCGAAATTGGTCTCTAACTGGGGTGCTGATGGCCCATCCATTATTCCGACAGAGAAAAATTACTGGGACTTCCAGAACCGCCGCAAAGTTCAAAGCAGCATGGAAATCTCCCTAAGATTATTAAATAAAATAAACTATCAGAAAATCACTTGGTAAGTTGAAATTAGACATGTAAAACTTTCACAAGAGGTTAGACTATATGAGAATTTCCAATATTTATTGGATCCAATCATAACTTATTCTCCTCAAGAGTTTAAAAAAAAAAGTTTCAAAGGTGTTGGTGTAATTACTGTACTAGTGCCTCCATCGCCAAAATAGGTAATTGTGCATGCATCAGTTCCATCCATCTTCAAGGAATATGCAGCACCAACAGCATGTGGTATCTGTGTCCTGAAAATACATACTACACATTATCACTTTGTAATAAGTGGCAACTTTAAAATACGGAATAATTAATGGTATATGCAACGTACTAATACCTTATTTTCGCATAATGAAACGTACTTACTAGGACAGTCTAACCCAACATAACTTCTCATTTCTTTACCAATAATGTAATATACTTTTTTTAATGAACGGCATTAAATTAAATTAACGGAAACTGACGTGGCAAAGCCACTTAAGAATATAACTAACACTTGATAAGTAAATTAACCCATGTTAAATATTTAACATGTATAAAGAATTATCACCCACCCACCTACCTCCAAACCCTTTATCTCCTTCTTCAACTCCCCCAACCCCCCCCCAAATAGGACCTGTCAACCGTTCAACCCAACTCACTAATTACCCGACCCGCCCCAACTCGATTAATATAACGGGTTTATCAAGTTACCCAAATAACCCGTCAAAATTAATAGGTTGAGCCGAGTTAAACCCATGAACCCATCACAAACCGCAAAAATAAAAAACTCAAAACTCTTTCCGTCAAACCATATTCAAGTGCTGCACAGTGCAATCAAAGCCGCCTTTCAAAAGTTGTTCACGCCTTGAAGCTGAAGAAGTCTTCAACCGAAAGCCGACTCCAATCCGCTATTTCTGAAAGAAGTAACATTATTCTGGGACGGATGGAGAGTAGTGTATTTTGGAATTTTAGTTTGTGGTTCTTTATGTGTGAAAATAAAAAATTTATTTAGTTTTTGAAATTTATTGTAGTTAATTTCTGATCTATATAATGAGGACAGTATTTTGGTATTTTTAATTTGTGAGGGTATTTAGGTATCTTTAGTATGTGAGGATAATTTGGTGCTTTTAATTCAGCTGCCAGCCTTTGCCTCGTATCTACGTATGGACTTTTAAGGGACGAGGGTATTTTCGTATTTTTGTTTTCTTTTCATATTTCTTGTTTGGCAAAAAACAAAAACAAAAGCAGCTTATCGGGTTACCTGAGTCAACCCGTATGTTAAACGAGTTGTAATGAGTATTACTCGTTACCCGCTTCAACCCGACTCAAGTCGACTCAACCCAACCCGATTGCCAGGTCTACCCACTGCAATGATCTATGGTTAACTAGATGACCGTTGATGATCAGTTAGTATTTTCGTTAGTGTCGTTATGTAGTAGGAGTCAGTTTACTCTAGTCCGAGTTAGTAGTTAGCGGGTTTATTAATTTCGGTTCAATTGTTAGCGATGTTAAAAGAAGGGGTGATTGGTGTGAGAAACTATCAATGTAAAATATTATCAATCTCCCCCAAATTTCTGCTCTCTTCTTACCCAAATTCTTCTATCTCTCAACTCAGTTCTTCTTCTACTTTTCAACCTAAATTCTTCTCTCTTCTCTATTATAATTCTGCTACTTGTTCGTTAATTCTGTTAGATTACTAGCAAGTTCATAACAATTGGTATCAGAGCCTTCTCGATCTGTGGATAGCTTGGATGAAGATGATAGAGTATGAGGCCTTCGATGGTAGTTGTTTTCTGGTTGGAGTCAATTCGAAAATCCTACTAGAGTGTCCAAAAGATAAGAACGAGTTAGAAATGTGTGCTTCTGCATTTCTTGAGCGTATGGTCCATATAGATTCATTCAAGGAGTACTTTGATGAATTTCAGATTGTTCAATCTCAGTTAGCGAAGTCTCATATGTGTGAAGAAGTGACTGAAGGGTTCTTCCTTGACCATTTCATTGCTGGACTGGAAGAAGAATACAAGTCTTTTATCAAACGGCTTGCACATTCTTCAGTTTATTGGGCTGGAGTTTATGTGAAGCATGCCAATGCTCAAGGAAATCAATTCACAGAGGACTATCAAGAGCAAAAAGATGGAGAAAGGAATGACCAGTTTGCACAGGATAAACAGAATGCAATGGGGCACATGACGCAGCACGGAAGCACGATAAATTTCGTGATTAGCGCACTAATCACAAGAACTCTTCAAGCGAAGAATCCTCAAACGCAATGAACTGGAATCCACCAGAAAAGAGAGAAAACTCTTTGAAATTCAATTAATCAAAAGCTGCATAAAACATGTTTAAAAGTTGTTTAAATACTCCCTAAACCCTAAGAAACAAATAACAAACCAAAAGACTAAAATACCCCAAGTCTAAATGCCAAATACTCGGTAAATAGGAATAAAAAGCGTAAATACGAAACACCAAATCGACGCGAGGCGGGCGCCTGGACATCCTCAGGCGGGCGCATGAAGCACAGAAAGATCCTCCTTGGTTGGCGAGGCTTGAGGCGTCCGCCTGGCTTTGGTTGAGGCGGCCGCATGGACAGCCGAAGATAACTCCTCCATTGGAACAACTTGAGGCGCCCGCATCACCTCGAATGGGGCGGCCGCCTAGAATGCCGAGAGAAACTCCTTCCTTGGCCCATCTTGAGGCGCACGCCTGGCTACATATGGGGCGGCCGCCTGGTCCTCCAGCTCTAAAACATCTCCTGCATCAGTCTCTCCCACCTCTAAAGAACTCGACCCCGAGTTCACATCTGGATAAAGGACTCCATCCGCATGGTACTCATAGATATCAGCAACATTGAACGTGTTGGAGATGTTCAAATCATTGGGGAGGGCCACCACATAAGCATTGTCATTAATCTTTCGGGTCACTTTGAAAGGTCCATACTTGCGAGACTGCAACTTCTTGTACGGACCAACGGGAAAACGCTCCTTCCGCAAGAACACCATAACATCATCCCCAACTGCGAAAACTTTCACCCGCTTCTTTTTGTCCGCAGCCGTCTTGTTCTTCAACCCCGTAGCCTCGAGCTTAGCCTTGACCGCTTCCTTGACAGATTGCACCTCCTTGGCCATAATTTCAGTAGCCTGACTCACCCCACGACCGCTAGGTAATGGCACCAAATCAACTACATGCCTAGGGATAGATGTGTAAACCAAGGAAAAAGGTGATTTCCCTGTCGCCGAATGTATTGCACTGTTATAAGCAAACTCCACTTGTGGTAACGCAAGATCCCACTGTTTCGGTTTGTCCCCACAAACACTCCTAATCATGTTCCCCAAAGTCCGGTTGGTGACCTCCGTCTGTCCATCCGTCTGTGGATGTGCTGTAGAGCTCCTATTCAGTAAAGTGCCGAACATGCGCCACAAAGTAAGCCAGAAGTGGCTCAGAAACTTGGTGTCCCTGTCCGAAGTAATGAACTTAGGAACCCCATGTAGTCGCACAATCTCCCTGAAAAATAGCTTCGCAATATTGGAGGCATCCGCCGTCTTCTTGCAAGCAATAAAATGGGACATCTTGGAAAACCGATCAACCACAACAAATACTGAATCCACGCCCCGCTGTGTCCGAGGTAAGCCCAAGACAAAATCCATGGACAAATCTAGCCAAATATCATCAGGAACAGGTAGAGGTAAGTAAAGACCAGTATTTTGAGACTGACCTTTAGAAACTTGGCAAACATAACACCTCCGAACAATCGAGCTCGAATCCTTGCTCAGGTGAGGCCAGAAATAACGCTCCTCCAAACTCGCGATAGTCTTGTCTCGTCCCAGATGTCCACTAAGGCCTCCACCGTGCAAGTCACGAATCAGTTTCTCCCGCAGGGAAGAAATAGGAATGCACAACCGATCTCCCTTAAACAGAAAACCATCTCGGACATGAAAATCTGCGCTAGGGTGCTTGCCCACACACTTCGACCATATCTCCATAAAATCTGCATCCTCCTCGTACAAGTCCTTCAGTAAGTCAAACCCCACAATCTCCTGCGATAAAGTAATCAACAAGGAAGCCCTCCTGCTCAAAGCATCTGCGACTTTGTTTTGAACTCCCGACTTGTATTGAATAATGAAAGGGAACTTCTACAAGTAACTAACCCAGCGAGCATGCATCTTGTTTATCACCTTCTGGCTGCTTCAAGGCCAGATGATCAGAAAACAGGACAAACTCCCTCTGAACTAGATAATGCTCCCACTGTCGTAAAGCTCGATAGACTGCATAGAATTCCTGATCATAAGTGCTCCACTTCTGACGAGCCTCACTCAACTTCTCACTGAAGAAAGCTACCGGACGCTTTTCTTGTGAGAGAACAGCCCCAATTCCCACGCCACTAGCATCACACTCCACCTGAAAGATTTTGTCAAAATCTGGTAGGGCAAGAACTGGTGCGGTGCAAAGCTTCTCCTTAATGAGGGCAAAACTCTGATCTTGCTCCAAGCCCCACTGAAACTTCCCCTTCTTCAGGCACTCGGTAATAGGTGCAGTAATAGTGCTGAAATCGCGCACAAACCTCCTGTAAAAGGTAGCCAAGCCATGAAAACTACGCACCTCTGTGACTGACTGTGGAACCGGTCAATCCATTATTGCCTTCACCTTCTCCTCATCAACATGAATCCCGTCCTCACCAACAACAAACCCCAGGAAAAGCAACTTGTTGGTGCAGAATATACACTTCTTAAGATTGATATACAACTGATTATCTTTCAACACTGCGGCACTTGATTAAGGTGTTCCCAAATGCGCAGCTTCTATCTCTACTATAAATCAGGATATCATCAAAGTAAACTACTACAAAAGAGCCAATAAAAGGTCGGAATACGATTCATCAACCTCAGAATGTACCAGGGGCATTAGCAACCCGAATGGCATGACTAGCCACTCGTAAAGACCATCCTTGCTTTTGAAAGCGGTCTTCCACTCGTCCCAGTGCGATCCGAATCTGATGATACCCACTGCGCAAATCTAACTTAGTAAACACTTTAGACCCGGATAACTCATCAAGCATGTCCTCCAGACGAGGGATAGGAAATCTGTACTTGATGGTGATCTTGTTGATGGCCCTACTATCAACACACATACGCCACTGATTCCCTTTCTTCGGCACAAGAAGGACAGGCACTGCACACGGACTCATACTCTCCCTGATAAACCCCTTCTGTAACAAATCTTCAATCTGCTCTCTCAGTATCTCGTTCTCCTTAGGGCTCATGCGATAATGTGGGAGGTTTGGCAGGCTAGCTACCGAAATCAAATCAATCTGATGCTGAATGTCCCTCATATAGGAGGGAGTTCGTTGGGCAACTCGTCACCAAGTAACTCCTGAAAACCTGATAAGAGCTCTGCAATATCCCGTGGCATCGCAATCTCCACACTGACAGAACCCAACAACCCTTTAACCACTATCGGACAAAAGTACTCGGCCTCTTGATAGCTGTGTCGCCTCTTTCTCGTGTATGAGCATCGCGACCAGAGCTTCTCCTTCTCCACTGTTTCTCAAAAGCGTAATACAGAGCTATAGCAATCTTACGATTATTCCAAGTGAGCAACAATACATTATCCTTACCCCGATAGGTAATATCATGATCAGCGCGAGGGCGACCAAGCAGTATATGACACACGTCCATACTCAGCACATCACAAACGACCTCCTCCCTATAATGTTTGCCAATGAAAATAGGGACCCTACAAGTTCGGGTTACTCGGAGTTCTGAACCTTTATTCACCCATCCCAAACTATACGGACTATCATGAGTGATGCACCGGTTAGGAGGCCGGAACAGTGGAGAAATGATAAAATGGCGAGGGGTAGGGGAAGACCCAAACAAACTTGGATTAGAGTGATTGAAAATGATATGAGTTTACTTGGAGTGGATGAAAGTATGGTGTTGAAGAGGCCGGAGTGGAGGGCAAAAATCCATATGGGGGGTTGATTATCTATTTATTTTTTTTATTTATTTATTTTTTTTTTTTTATATTTTTATATTTTATATTTTTATATTTTATATTTTTATTTTATTTGATTTTATTATTTTTACTATTATTATTTTTTTTTCCAACAACCTTTTCACACGATGACATATGATGATTCATGTTAGCCGACCCCAAATTATTTTGGGACTAAGGCTTTGTTGTTGTTGTTGTTGTTCTGCGAAACAAGATTTTCAGTACACCCATTATCAATAATCATATTACATACCTTGTTCTTCACAAAACAATGTGCTCGCATCAGATTCTTCCGCTGACCCTCGTCCTTGGAAGAAAGTAACATCTGTTGTAGTACGCATCCAACCCTCTCACTGGACTCCTCTTCCGCAAACTCAGCATCTTCATACTCATGTAAAACTGTAGCAGTCCTCCGGGTGGGGCAAACATTCGATCTGTGGCCATATCCCTGACAACGATAGCACTTATCCCCTGTTGGCTTGGCGTAAGGATTTGCTGCTTTCTGTGCCGGAGCCTTGTTCACTGCGCTGCTACTAGCATTGGTTGTACTCTTGGCCTGCGGAGCTGGGTCTCTATCAACTACTGCTTCAGGAGTACCTTGCTGTGGAAATCTGCGAAAAGGGGTAAAGTTTTTCGCGCTTGACTTCTCTATAAGCTCAGCCTTCAACGCTAGAGTGGTAGCATCTGTCAGAGTCCGCGCCTGATGCAAACCCATCTTCTCCTGTATGGAACCCTTCAACCCATTGATATAACGAGCAATCTGCTGATCCTCCGTCTCCTCAACCCTAACCCGCGCAGTATACCTCTGAAACTCGGTGGTGTATTCATCAACTGTTCTCTTGCCTGCCGCACACACCGAGATACGATCATACAAAGTCTGCTCATAATCCGCCGGTAAAAACCGTTCCGATATCAACTGCTTCATACGCCTCCAGGTTTTGATTGGCCCCTTCCCTTGTCGTCGCCTCTGACTAACAAGTTTTTCCCACCAAACCGCAGCAGTACTCTTCAATCGGATCGCCACCATCTTTACTTGTTTATTCGAAGGTACCTCCATAACCTCGAAGAAACGATCAACACTACTTTGCCAATCTAGAAAATCCTCAATCCCCATGGTTCCATAAAATAAAGGAATTTCAGCATTAATTCTATAATCATGATGGTTTCGATTATTACCTTGCCTCGGTTCATCATCACTATCAATCTCAGCATCGGAATCGGAACTAGAATCCTCTTTATCATTATTTTCGACCCTCCTAGGGCGTCGGCCCTGTTCAATACCCCTGTCTCTCTCGCCACCACGATTACGATCAGCACGAGCGTTTGGACCTCGTGGAGCAGCCATGAACGCCTCCATCTGCGTTGACAACGCAGCCACGGCTGTGGTTAACCGATCGAACTCCTCCCTTATTACTTGGTCCCCCATAACAAATCAGTGATGAGTGATGAAAAGACAGGTAAAGCCTGCTCTGATACCAACTGACGCAGCACGGAAGCAGGATAAATTTCGTGATTAGCGCACTAATCAAAAGAACTCTTCAAGCGAAGAATCCTCAAACGCAATGAACTGGAATCCACCAGAAAAGAGAGAAAACTCTTTGAAATTCAATCAATCAAAAGCTGCATAAAACATGTTTAAAAGTTGTTTAAATACTCCCTAAACCCTAAGAAACAAATAACAAACCAAAAGACTAAAATACCCCAAGTCTAAATGCCAAATACTCAGTAAATAGGAATAAAAAGCGTAAATACGAAACACCAAATCGACGCGAGGCGGGCGCCTGGGACATCCTCAGGCGGGCGCATGAAGCACAGAAAGATCCTCCTTGGTTAGCGAGGCTTGAGGTGTCCGCCTGGCTTTGGTTGAGGCGGCCGCATGGACAGCCGAAGATAACTCCTCCATTGGAACAACTTGAGGCGCCCGCATCACCTCGAATGGGGCGGCCGCCTGGAATGCCGAGAGAAACTCCTTCCTTGGCCCATCTTGAGGCGCACACCTGGCTACATATGGGGCGGCCGCCTGGTCCTCCAGCTCTGAAACATCTCCTGCATCAGCACACCAAGTGTTTGATAGAATGCCCAGAAGAAGTAATGGTGGAATTGTTTGATTCAGGTAATGATCACTCACACCTTAAACTAATAAGTCCTTGTGCCCGGCTGATGAATGTTTCTTCTAGAGATATCGATTGTAATTATATTCCTGAAATGGAACTTGAAATAAAGGAGTTCGAGAAAGATATAATGGATGATAGGAATGGTATAATAGCTTAAATGGAAGGAGCTAAACCTTTGTTTTGTCTAAGATTGAAATATGCTACATTTGATCCGGGATTATTATGTGAGTTTTTATGGGATCCCGGAAGATTCAAGCCTTCCGAAATTACAACAGCAAAAGTTGTTAGGCTGCGAATGATTGATGAGGTAGTTGTATCGGATGTTCATGTTTCTGAAGGTTGAAAATGAAGATGAGGACTCTGATTGTTCATATGAGTTCGTTGATGAGGTAATTTCTGATCCTGTCGATAGTTCTGTTAATGATGTTGCTTATTGTTTTAAGATGAGTTCGACTACGAATGAATTTGTGGTCCAAGTTAAGGAAAATGGGGTGGATGTTGATTGTGGCATGGGGAAAAATGATTCTCAGATTGAAATTGGCGATAATTTCATCTTGGGAGCTAGAATATACTCATGTGGAGATTTTATTAACGGAAAATTATGTTGCCTCGATAATGCACATAACGTGTTTGATAATATGTCTGACAAAAGCATATTCACATGAAACTCTATTAATTGTGCATTAGCTGATGTGGGGGTTTCAGATGAACCTTGGAGTGTTTTTGAATTGTAACCCATGACTGATTAGTGTTCAGGGATTTCAATGCTATCGTGTTGTGCTCAAGTAAGGATGTTCGATAAATCATTGGAGTTCTTGGTTGTTATTTATATAAATGAAATGGAAAAGGATACACCTAATTTTGGTCAAGGATCATTGTTAGAGTTGTTCTGGGAGCCTGGACATATCCTAAACATTGATGATATTGGGGCTGATCTAGTGGACAAGAAAGAGATGAACATTCGAGAAGTTAACACTAGAAATGCTACGATGATTGCTGACAAGGTTATAGGTATTTTTGGTATGGGGTTTAATCTCTTTGGCCCTATTGCAGAGTCCTATTGTGCTACCCATGTTGCTTCCATCTCCTGGGATCCATCATGAGTCTACTTGAGTAATGAATCCTCTTCGTATAAGTTCCGTTGGAATCCTTGTTTGTTTGTTCTCGACAGACAACCAAACATGGTAGTATATAATTGATCCATTAATGGGATAATAATAACCAGATTATTGTTGAAAGATATCATAATAAATTTTATGGTATGTGGACTGCTCAAGCGATCACTCAACAGAATATGAGGGGTATTGCTTTTCGTCAAGGAGGCTTAATGAATGGAAGTGTGCCTCTTATAGATCCATTAGCCACCCTTTTTGGCAGTGTCCATGAAAAGCTTCTAGGCGTAGACAACAAGGAATGCAATGCTCTGCCTACTCTTACTTTAATTCTCCAATCTAGTCTGAGGATCATGTCATACACTATGAGTGGTTCGGGTCATTGTAAATCTTATCCACTCATTCTCAAGCAATAAAAAAGAAGTAATTAATGCCGAAGCTCTTCAATCTGTCATTGAACTGCTCAGCAATTTTAGTTGTTTTGAATTTTGGAGAGATGTTGCTCTTCTACTTGGACAAGTTACTGCTAGTATGAGAATTTTGAATCTTTCGGGAAATGAGCTCAAAGGAGAATTGATGTGTACTTCTAGGTGGGGTAATCAAGTGAATGAAGTTTTTCTAGAAGGGTATGATGCTCAAAATCATGTTACTTTGCAATTATTGGTTATATGGTTCAATGTCTTGTGGATTAAAATGGAAAATATTGAGGTTATGGTGGTTTGCTCTGAAATGGCTATACTAAAAGAAGAAGAAGCAAAAGAAGGGGTATATAGAACACCTGAAAGCTCATGGATTAAATGGAAACATGGAAGAATCATACTTGCTGATGCATCAACCGGTGGAACCTTAATAACTATCACATGTGGTTTAGCTGCTCCATAAATGATGCAGGTTTTGGTGCTTTAGCACCGACATGGGACACTATTATTTCTATGGTTGGAGCAAGTGGTCTTACTGCTATTGCAACTGATGCAGCCAGTGTTGCGGGATCAGTTATAGTGGCTGCATTAATTGAAGTTGTTGGAGTTGGATTTGCAGGAACTAAAATGGCTATCAAAAGAGTAAGCGTTAGATGGATTTGGGTTCCAAGCTAAAGGGGAAAATCACAAGCAAGGTTGGGTGGCTATTGCTCTTGATCTCAGGGTTTATTTTTGAGACTTGCAATGGAACTGACGACTCGAGGTACTATGTTGATGATGTTAAGCTCACTTTTAGTGGCATTGGCTTGGCTTTCAAATTTACTTCCGACCACTGATATTAAAGACAGCAAGTGGACTATTGCCATAGACAAATTTGATAAAGGCTTGGTCATGCCTCCAAAAATTGCAGCAACCCAGTTTATTAGTTCCAGTGCCATACAAATATGTTGATATTCAAGCATTTTTGTATGCTTGTGCCGCCTCTGTGAAGTCCTTGGGTGAAGCAAGCACTTGTGTTGGTTCTTCCAAAGTACATAATGATTGGGCCGACTCTAGCTTGTCTCATGCTAAGTGGGATGTCAAGTGTTGCTGCCATAGTTGTCAGAGGCGCGAGGCGCCAAAAAGGCGATAGGTCCAAATTTGAGGCGAGAGGCGAGGCGCTAAAAAGGCGCCAAAAAGGCGCTCACGGAAAAAAAATTAAGGAAAAATACATAAAATACATATAACTTAACAAATATCAACAAAACATGTTATAAGTGAGCATAATACATGAAACTAAGTTCTAACATAATATCAATAACACAAATTATGCATTCATAGTTGAAATTCCAATGCATTAGATGAACTTAACTAAAAATTCAAACAAGAAAATAAATAGTTATCAAAGCAAATGAAAACAACGTCGTGAAAATCAAAAGAGAAAACAAATAATGAGAGAAAAGTCGAAGCCTGATGAACAGGCTGAAGAAAAGAGAGACTGAAGAAAAGAAAAAGAGAAAACAGAAAATCGAACAATAAAGAAAAGAGAGAAGAGTTTACTTGGTCTGATGAAGAAGACGAAGTCGAAGCCTGAAGAAGACGACGTCGAAGTCGAAGTCGAAGCCTGATGAAGAAGACGACGTCGCAACTCGCGTCGCTACCTAGGGCTCGTCGTTGCGTTGATTGCTGCTCAATCCTTGCGTCGATTTGGACCGAATGAAGTTTTGGGTTAATTTAGGGTTTATTTTGTATTTATACTAAAATTAAACTACGTCGTTTTACACTTGGACCGGTCAAAAAAAATTAAAAAAAAAAATGAGCGCCTTATTGAAATTTTTAGCGCCTCTCGCCTAAACAAAAGGCGCCAAAGGCGGCGACTTTCCCACGCCTCCTGCACATCGCCTCGCCCAGCCTCCTTGAGTCGCCAATGCCTCGCCTCGCCTCGCCTCTCGCCTGAGGCGCCAAAGGCGCTCGCCTTTAACAACTATGGTTGCTGCAGAATTACCAAATTTGCCAAGGGAATTGGTTAAAATAATCCTTGAGGACAAGGATTGTGACGCAGCACGGAAGCACGATAGATTCGTGTTTAGCGCACTAAACACAAGAGTTCTCAAGCGAAGAACCCTAAGAACACAATAACTGGAATCCACCAGAAAAAGAGAGAAAACTCTTAAATTAATCAATCAAAAACTAATTTTCGGATTACACCACTAGACCTATTTTATAGTGCCCATAAAACTTGAAAAACAATCTTAAACCTTCTAGAATTACTCCTAACCTATATGGTAACTAAATAGGACTCAAAAACTAGTAAATCTCCTCAAAATCTCCTCTAAAATCATCTTTAATCAACCTATTAAAATTAATGACGAAAATAAGAAATAAAATATAAGCTAAAACAAATTAAGTCCTAAGATAGTAATTAAAATACAAAAATAATTGATATATTTGACTTCGTCAAATATCCTTCCTTGGTGCAGATTCCTTCCTCGGTTCCTCCTACATCAGTCACCCATTCTTCAAAAGAACTCGACCCCGAGTTCTCATCCGATGTTTGGCAAGATCCGCCCCAGAAGAACAAATATTTTGAATAAATCAATGCTCTTCTCGTCCTCGGAAAGAAAATTAATACTTTTCCGTCCCAATGAAACAAATATTTAGAATAAATTTGTTCCCTAAGCCCGAACCAACGTAATTTGTGTTCTTTCAAAAATAAAAATATACTAGCAATGTCAGCACTCATCCGTCGATCGTCCTTCTCAACCTCCCCATGATCAACAATAAAAATTTCATCGTATTTAAATTCTTCCGTCTCATCAATAACACCCACAACATAATCAAAAATTGATGGTGTAGACCAAGTAATACCACCCACATCTTCATATTCATGGGCTCAACTAGGGCATGATCATGGACCATAATATTTGCAGGAACAGGTCCATTTTCATCTTCTGTAAGAGCATCCCCTTTCAAATTATTTAGTCCATTAATTGATTGAATATCCCTCTGCTGGTTTCAGAATGTCGTGCACGGTCCTCAACACTTCTACCCTTTGGTCGGTCCTGATTAACTGCTACAGCAGGTGATACCCCCTGCTGAACCTGCGGTTCAAGGGGTGGGGGAACAATGGCCTGAAGTATTTCCTGGGGAAGAGTTCCATCTCCTTTATGAAAGACTTCGTCTTTTGCACATAAATCTTCCTCCTTAATGCCCAAGTTCTTCTCTTCAACAAGTTCTTCCTTGACTGCACAAATAACCTCCTCTCCCTTGAAATCTTTGTTCAAAGTGTTTGGATCTGAAGTTGATTTGGCTCCATCTATACGCCTAATTGCAGCAGATTTTTTTTTGCCTTCAATCTCGGAATAACTACTTCTCCATTTATGGCTATCTTCTTCGATAGATCATCCCGATTTTCCACCCTTCCAGGGCGACGAACCGGTTCAACCTCCATGTCTCTTTTGCCCCTACGATTTCGATTCGCAGGAACGTTGTGACCTTGTTGAGCAGCCACAAACGCAGCAATCTGTGTTGTCAACGCGGCAATAGCGGTGGTTAAGCCATCGATATCTGCCTTTGTTGCTCGATCCCCCATAATGAATCAGCGATGAAAGACAGGATAAAGCCTGCTCTGATACCAACTGACGCAGCACGGAAAGCGATAGATTCGTGTTTAGCACACTAAACACAAGAGTTCTCAAGCGAAGAACCCTAAGAACACAATAACTGGAATCCACCAGAAAAAGAGAGAAAACTCTTAAATTAATCAATCAAAAACTAATTTTCGGATTACACCACTAGGCCTATTTTATAGTGCCCATAAAACTTGAAAAACAATCCTAAACCTTCTAGAATTACTCCTAACCTATATGGTAACTAAATAGGACTCAAAAACTAGTAAATCTTCTCAAAATCTACTCTAAAATCATCTCTAATCAACCAATTAAAATTAATGACGAAAATAAGAAATAAAATATAAGCTAAAACAAATTAAGTCCTAAGATAGTAATTAAAATACAAAAATAATTGATATATTTGACTTCGTCAAATATCCTTCCTTGGTGCAGATTCCTTCCTCGATTTCTCCTATATCAGATTGTTTGAAGGAGTAGGGAATGTAATGATCTATGGTTAACTAGATGACCGTTGATGATCGATTAGTATTTTCGTTAGTGTCGTTATGTAGTAGGAGTCAGTTTACTCAAGTCCGAATTAGTAGTTAGCCGGTTTATTAATTTCGGTCCAATTGTTAGCGATGTTAAAAGAAGGGGTGAATGGTGTGAGAAACTATCAATGAAAAATATTATCAATCTCCCCCAAATTTCTGCTCTCTCCTTACCCAAATTCTTCTATCTCTCAACTCAATTCTTCTTCTGCTTCTCAACCTAAATTCTTCTCACTCTCTCCTCTATTATAATTTTGCTATTTGTTCGTTAATTCTGTTAGATTACTAGCAAGTTCATAACACCAACCCAGCTCCGCCCTCCAAATTTATCTTCTCTTCATCTCTCCAAATACACCCACTTTCATCTCCATCATCATCACAACCTCCACCCTCCAGCGACTCCCCCCGCCATATATTCTAGCATCATCCACCCATCTGAGACCTCTCTCTCTCTCTCTCTCTCTTCTCTTTCTCTACACCGAAACAAAAAGAATTAATGGTACAATATATTCATGACCCGTTTCTCACTCCATTTTCTCTCCTCCACCTTCTATCACTGCCCTCATCTCTTCCACCCCAGCTCCATCACCCTCTCGTCTTCGCGGCTCTCCAGATTCTAAAAAAAATCCCAGATTTTGAAAAAGTTCTCGAGTTTTTTTAGAATCTTGATTTTCGGGTGAAAACCCAAAAATATTGAAAAATCGAGTGGGTATGTTTAATTTCAAATCTGGAATTCATAATGTGTATGTGGAGCTTGAATGTGATTTTTGGGTTTTAAAATCTGGGTTTTCAAATCTCAATGTTCAAATTTGGGTTACAAACATGGATTTTCCAGAAAGTTGAAATTTGTTTTTGGTTGTTTAATTTCAAATCTGGAAGGTGTTCTTGTTCTGGTTTTGCTATTGTGTATTGTTGTATTTGATAAATGGGGGGTTTAAAATGGTGAAGCTTTGGTGGGTGGTGATTGGGTGGGCTTTGCTGGGATTGATATGGACGGTGGATGGGGGTGGTGGTCGGGTTTTAGAGGGATGATGGCGGGGCAGCGGTGGGTTAAAAAGAGGGAGGGTGGTGGGTGGTTGTCGGGTAGTTAGTTTTTTTCTAATGGAAGTTTACAACTTGACCCCCATAATTGCTGACTAGGAGTCCTAAATTACACCTCATATGCCACAGAGACAATTCTATTTAGTTTCTAACGCTGTTAGTGTAAATTTTAGAACTTTGCATTATTTGATAGACATTGATCCTAAAAGTACGTTATATAGTAGATTGCATTATTTGAAAAAAAATGCAAAAGTATGGTACATGTATAGGTCCTTCAGACTTTAAAATACTGCCTCTGTTCAAAATATTGATTTCCAAAATAAGAATACTAACTAGAGGCTTAAAATTTAGTTAGTTTTTTCTCAATGTCAATGTATCCTTATATTACAGGCCGTGTGTGTCCAAGTAAGAGGCACCTCTAAAATGTAACTACTCCTTTATACATCAGCCTTCATCAAATTCATTAAGCAAAACAGGTAGGTTAGGTCAAATGGCTCAAATCTATTTCACAACCTTGACTTTTAGAGCATAAAATGATTCAAGGAAGATGTAAACTATTCAAAAACCTATTTTCCCCATACGGAAATGTTTAGACCACTCTAATTCAATGGGGTTGACTTATGAAGACCTGTGGCGAGCAGGTGGTGATAAGAGTGTTTGTATTGTATAAATTTTAATTGCATTGTTCAAGTCCGACATGTAACGGGTCAACCAGCGAATGGGTTAATGGAAGAACTACATACATGTGGAGTTTCGCTTCTACTGTAAGGTGAAGCTCGGCAATATCTTTTGGGGACCGATTGATTGGGGAGAATGTAACCGTATAGATAAATTTCTAGTAAGTCTTTTTTTTTTTTTTTTGGGTTGGGGGGAGGGGGGGAGGCGGAGGTGTTAGGGGGGGGGGGGGAATTAATTACAAAAAAGACAATTTAGAGGTTTCATATTCAAAAGGTACAGAAAATATTTTTTCTACCTAAATATATGTCAAATTTTAATAGCAAATAGTATACAACTTAAAAGTTTTTTAATGAAAACTATTTTTTCTTTAAAATTATAATATAAAGAACAACAATAACAATAACAATCAATACTATAATACTCCGTAATTATAACTAATATTATCATATGCTTAAATCATCATTACCATTATTCGAGAAAACAAAGCTCATTCAAATGGAAGCTCTTTTTCCTCCTGAGGTGACAAGAAATGTTAAGTTTTGGAGTTCTTCATGTTAAGAGTTTAACTTTGGACTTATTGGAAAGAAGGATTAAGTTTGAGAATGTAGGAGGGTAGTTCTCCAAGGATTAGTATGAAAGGTTTGTAATTGGCGTTACACGCGAATCACCAAAGAGAAATGGAAAGGAGGAGTGAGAATAGGGACTAACTAGGGTTTGGAGAGAACAAGTATTGCGGGAGCAAAGCGCACGTGTGTTACTGTAGCTGACGTTGACAAGTGAGCCAAGTATTTATACGGGTATGAGCTTGGAGGTTAAGTACGGTGCATGTGACGGATCACGTGCAATTCGTACCGCATTCTGGCGGCTTCCTATAAGTTAGACCGTACGGATCCGTGGAAGGATGTCATGTGTCACTTGTGGGGACCAGTGTGTAGTCCTTCGGTTGGGCCACGTGGCTAACTCCACTATTCTAGCCTCCAATACATAACTCATTGATGATTCCAATTATGTAGTGTGTTTCTTCTGACCTAGTTCAATCATGAGAAGCACTTAGACAGAATCCGCCATTTTGTGGAAGAGGCTTGCACATTCTTTAGAAGTGCAAGAAACTAAAGGGGCACAACCTTCTATTATGAGCATAGTTCCCAGATTGTCCCACACGTGCAACGCACATATGCGGGAGCGGAGGCCTCTTGTGATGGAGCACGTGAGTCGGAATCGCGGATTATACACATCCTACAGAGACTATATGGATACATAACTTTTTTGTGGGATATTTTGGTACTTCTTAAGGGCGGCAATGGCTTTTCCATGGACTATTAATAAAATTTTACAATGTATGCATTCAAATGTATGCACATAATAATATTAGTGCATTGTACACTAGTATAAAGCATTCAAATTCTTAATGGGTAATAATAATAACCTTGAACAAACCATCCCCTAAAGGGTGAGAAAAGTATGCACATAATTGACATAAGGCAAAAATGCAAAAAAGTACTTCAGTTAGCCAGTTTGTGAGGATATAGTACCTCAAGTGATGTTTGTTGCATAATTAGTACCTAAAGCGGCTACTTTGTGCAATTTTGGTCCCTATGTTTAACTCCGTCAATATTAAATCATTAAAAACGGATGTGCTTCATCACGTGATGTATTTTCAGGGGTAAAGTTGGAAGTTCAGTGGATACATACGAAGGGGCAAATAATAGCTGGTGTATCAAAATGTAGGGTCAAAATTTAAAAATAAATACATCTGCTTCCGCTACTCCACTTCAATGGCAACTAATCCCAACCAACACACCCATCTTCTTCCTCATTGTTTCGAATCATATAAGATTTGAAAAATTATTAATCATTCACTCAATCATACAAAATTGAAAATAAAAAATAAACCCCTACCCTCCCTTCCCCTCATCTCCCATATTTTATTCACTCAAACACACACACACACTCTTTCTCTCTCTACTTTACCTAGTTCTCAGAATCTCCGGTTAAACCCTCTAATCGGCATCTTCAATTCCCGCTCCAGTGAGTCTCCAGGTTCATCGTTGTCGGCGGCGTTAGATTCATCAGTATGTTCGCATGCTTCGTTTCTTATTTCGATTTGAGCAAGAAACTATGGAGTGAAGTTCAAACACTTAGGCCAACATGGGTGATTTTCTCATTCCTGATTTCGTGTTCAAACCAGCTTGTTCTTGCTTGACTGTGTAACATTCCTAGAGAATCACCAGGGGTGATTAATTTGGTTTATGGGCTCCAGCTTGGAAAAGGGTTGCAGCTGTGTATAATTATGATTTACAACAATTTCAAAAAGCTCAACTTTTAATTAATTAGGAATTATTAACTTTGTGAACTGGCAAGAGAGAGAAATCAAGAAATTAGTTTCAAACAAGAAAGCAAGAGAAATCACGAAATCAAGATTCGCCAAGCTGCAATTTTGGGGGTTGTTTTGGATGCCAACAACCCATATTTCTCAATTGAATTTGGTCATTTCAATCCCAAATAAATTTGGGGATTTCAAAGTGAAGTAGGGAGGAAGATGATTTTTTTTTCAATTTAGACCCTACATTTTGATACACCAACCACTTTTTGCCCCTTTGTATGTCTCCACTTAACTTCCAATTTTATATCCAAAAAATAGCACGTGATGAGGCACATGAATTTTTAACGGTGAATTTGGGACGGTGTTAGTTATAGGTAGGTATCTCTTTTGCACAAAAGTTCCATCATAGGTACCTAAATTGCAACAAAAATGACTTTAGGTACTAAATCCACACAAACTGGCCAATTGAGGTACTAATTTTGCATTTTTGCCTTGACATAATATGGGATAGGTTTTAACTTACGCAACTGTTGATGCCACAGTGAAGTAATTGAGTTTGCTGGACCCGTAATGGATGGGCATCTGTCTTCCTTTTCCAAGATCAGCGTTGTTTCCAAAACACTGGTTTGCAAAATCTTGCAGGGTAAATCCCCTCCATAATAGAACTCCGGGTTCCCTATACTGCAAAATACAACTCTTTAAGACATTTTCATTCACATGTGTGGGCAGCAATGAGATGCATATCATAATGCTTTCAAAACTTGTAACTGGAGCAAATCAATTGGACATGAACCCAAACAAAAATAAATAAGTTTCAACTAAGAATAAGAGACTAAGAGGTAAGAAAAAAACATATGAGATAACCAAAAAGATAGCTATCTCCGAATCCCCAACCACAAAAAACAGAAGTGCCAAAGTCAGTCCCATGTCAGAAGGAAGATTATAGTTAGCATCACTATGGTTTAGCAACATCTTGTACTCCAAAACAGCTATCTATCTTCAAACTTATTTTCTTCATCTTCAGTATTCTAGTACAGAATGAACATAATATCTTTTTGTTCATGTGAGTAGTTAAGCAGTAACAGATAACAAGAATTTTACAACCAGGATACGAAATGTTATGCTTCTGGTTAGGTGGTGGAGACAACAAGGGAACCTAGTGTTGGGAGTAGAGACCTAATGGGATTCTAGGCAAAGGAAAAGAGGTAATATAAGAAACGGAAAAGGAGGGGGCTATGCGCTCAGATATGTGAGCGCATAGCATTGTGTGAGGGGGTATGCGCCCAGATTATGTGAACGCATAGGGACACTAATGCACTCAGATAATGTGAGCGCATAGGCGCGATCTCAGCAGTTTCCTTATTCCGAGATTTCCTTTCCAACTAGAGTTAGGGCTTATTCCTTGTTCACCAAGGACTAGGTTTTGCGGGTTGTTCCAAGGAGCCTATATAAACCAAGTGGGAGCCAATATTATTGTGTGCTAGGTGAAATTGCTAGGATATCTATATAGAATCTGTGAGGTCAACAAGAGCTAGGGCAGGACGGGGCGGTCTTTGGGGTGCCCTTGGGGGCATTCCTTGGATGCCCGAAAATCATGTCTAGGGTGATTGTATTGTATGAGGGTGTGGGCACGGGTGGAACTATTTTGCGAGGAAAAATATGTTATTTATTGTAACACATATTTGTGATTATAGTGAATACTCCCTCCGTCCCACTCCAAGTGTCACTTTTTACCCAAAATGGCATCCCGTTTGAAGCGTCACCTTTCCTAAAAAGGAAATGTTTTATTAATATTCTATTATCCCATCCACTATTCCCTCCACTAATTCTCTCTCCTCTACACTCACAACACTTTTTAAATTCACTATTTCCTCCACTAATTCTCTCTCCTATTTTCAAATTACACTCACAACATTTTTTCTTCCCCCTTTTTTCCTTAATTTGCGTGCCACCTCTAAAAGGGTGACACTCTTGGTCGGACGGAGGGAGTATTCTGGATTGATATTGCCTCCGGATGTAGTCCGTTATTGGGGTTAGTTGGGTGAACAAATTATGTGTTTCTTTCTTTATTGCTTTCATATGATTATTGCATGAATGTTGATTCTCGTCATCGGTTATCGGTTACAGGTATGGGACAGTGACTGCTCTGATAAACCACAATTCCACAACAACTGGCATCAGAGCTTCGATTCAAAGATCAAGGCTGTCTGAATTGATTTGGATGTGGTTGCAGGAACATGGATCAAAATTAGGAGCTGCATAAATTCTTTTGATTTATGTTACTTAGACTAAATATGATCAAGGTTTCATAGATTCGAATGGATTTGAGACTGCAGGGATTCAGATCAGGGTTGCCGTACATAATCATGGAAGTGCATCAGACCCGAGATTAGGGACGGCAATTTAACCAAACCCGATCCGTACCGAAGGTGATCCGATCGAAATTTTTCGGATATGGTTTCAATTTTTTATGACCCGATCGGATTCGGATCGGGTTCGGTACCAATGTCGACCCGATCCGACCCGAACACATATAAATAAGTTGGAATTTATGTTTTAGCCCTTATAGTTTAGAAAATACAAATAAGTCTTTGTATATAAGTAAAAGTTTAGGGTTTTTGGAGATAGAAATTGATAGAAATTAGGGCTCTCTCTGTTCTCTCTTTCTCTCTCTATCCGCTCTGTCCCTCTGCTATTTCTCTCTCTCTCCGCCCTCGTCTCTCTCTCTCCGCTCGTCTCTCAATCTCAACAATACCAATTTCACTTCAAGAGGGTTGAATTCAAAGAATGGGAATGGTAAAAGTAAGAATGGGAAGAACAAGAAGCATAACAACAACAACATCAATGAGAAAGAGAGCAAGAACAGTGTGGATAAGAGGTAATTATCCATTTCATCCGAGGTTAGTCCATGATTTCTGTTGCTTTAATTTGATTTTTTTTTTCTATTGTTTTGTTACTTTGTCATCATCTTCAAACAGAGGGCTTAGATTCACGACGTTTTGCCACAATAATTTAGCCTCCAAATGTTCAAATCTTAGTTGTTAAACTAATTTGTTCCAATTTGTCTATTCTAATTTGCACTACATTATTTTTTCCGGTTCTGTGATTTTTTTTTTATTATTATTGAAATGCCTCGGATCGGATCGGGTTCGACTAAGGGGTTTTAATATTTGGGTCGGATTCGGATCAGACCTGATCCGATCGGACCCCGACCCGTTGCCATCCCTACCCGAGATCAAGGGTTGCAAAATCCAAACGGACGTAGGATTGCAGAATCCAAACAAGATTAGGGTTTTGCATAGATCTAAGCAGGTTGATGTTATTGAGGATTGTGGGAGGCTCAACATGAAAATTCTATAGAATCAGATTTGGGCTACAAATATGAAATTATGGAAGTTGGAAAATAAAGAAAAGTATTAGTTTTTAAGCTTGGCGAGTGTAGGGCGCATGCAATAGGTATGTTGAGGACGTGCAACAAAGGTACACAATACGTTCAACGGACGTGCGGAGTTCGTGCAAAATTTGTGTGGAATACGTGCAGAGTATGTGCAGTAGCAGTGCAGCATGGGATACTATTGTGACATGCGGAAGGAACATTCAGAGGTGGCATAGAAACTTGAACTTCATGCGTAGTAGAATGGCAAAGGTTGGTGGTCATCTTTGTCTCTGTGACATGGAGGATGGCTACAGGAGCTAACTTTGTAGATTGGGAAAGGACGTTGTACACCACATACAACGGGTTCCGCTTGGGGAAACAAGGGGGTTTTCTAGTAGAGGATGTCGAAGGCCGAAAGCGTTGGGTGAGAGAAATCTCATGAAACGGTATGTTGGGAAGAGGTTGATGGGCATTCGAGATAGCCAGCAAGGGAACGAGAATTCAACGGCACCAACATGTGAGCGGATCCATAACAACGTGCGATGGGACGCTAGTGGAACATGAAAGAACCAAGAACATGTCTAGCATGGGTTTGCCGGACTTTGTGGATGGAAAAAAAAGGGCAGATTGAGCAGGAAGGATCACCGGAGGTAAAGACTCGGAGCATGAATAAACCAACAGCTATGTTGAAAACTGACGCTCAGCTTCAACTCGTCTGACTAGACTTGGCATAATCTTGATTGTAGCGGGCAAAATAACGGAATGTCATTCTCGGGTTGGAGTTTGACCGAGGTAGTCAAGGAGTTGGCTGTCTCCAGGTAGGAGATTGCTAAATGGTGGAGAAAATAAAGGAAACCTAGTGTTGAAGTAGAGACATTATGAGATTCTATGCAAATGAAAAGAGGTAAAATAAGAAACAAAAAAGGAGGGGGCTATGCACTAAGATAATGCGAGTGTATAGCATGTTGTGGAGGCCAAATTTGAGGGGCTATGCGGCCAAATTATGTGAACGCATAGGGGCACTAATGCGCTCAAATAATGTGAGTGCATAGGCGTGATCTCAGCAGTTTCCTTATTTCAAGATTTCCTTTCCAACTAGAGTTAGGGCCTATTCCTTGTTCACAAAGGACTAGGGTTAGGGGTTGTCCCAAGGAGCCTATATAAACCAATGGCAGTCAATATTATTGTGTGCTAGGAGAAATTGCTAGGATATGTATATAGAATTTGTGAGGTTAACAAGAGAGCCTAGGGCAGGGCAGGGCGACTTTTAGGGTGCCCTTAGGGCATTCTTTGGATGATCGAAAAGCATGTCTAGGGTGATTGTACGAGGGAATATCCTGACTTGTTAGTGCCCCCAAATGTAGTCCGATCTTAGGATGAACCAGGTGAACAAATTGTGTTCTTCTTTCTTTATTGCTTGAGTATGATTATTGCATGAATGTTGATTCTCATCATCGGTTACTAGTGTGGGACAGTGACTGCTCTGAGATACCACAATTTCACAACACTTCTCTCGTTAAGATTGTTGTGACTCACATTCAAATATATGTACTATGATTCCTTAGGTTTTCTTTTTTCATTCGAAAAATAAACTACCTGTATGAATTGTATGAATGATGGTAATCCTACGGGGTTATATAAGGGTTTTAGGGGGTTGTATGAGAGTTTTCCAGGTCGAAGAGGCGCTGGCGCTACACGAACCACTGAGAGCGATAAAGAGGACGAGCGAGAATAGGAACTAGGATGGTTTTGGGGATAGACAAGTATTGCGGGACTTGGGAGAGAGAGTTCAATAAGTTAGAGGATGATCCATCTTGCTACGAATGAATGTCTTTTGAGTGTATTTATAGGTAATGAAAGAGGAGCATGCCCAAGTGAGGGGCACATGTGCTCCATATTGGTGGACCATCCCGCAATTCTCCCTTGTAAATCCAATTATTCCATATGTAACAATATGATTGGGCCACGTGGCGAACTTAACTATTCTAGTCTTCAATCCACTACTCCTCGGCAATCCCGATATGCGTAGAAAACTTCCCCCGTCCTTGTCTATGCGGGAAGTACTTAGAGAATGACAACCCTCACTTCGCGGGAGAGAGTGATGTATTTGCGGGATAGAGATGCATCCACAAGATAGGGACATTTACAGGAAAAAGCGTTCGCGGGAAGAGAAAATGCGGAAAAAGCGATAACACGTGCAAGACACATGCGTGCTATATTTGAGGGACATGCATATTCTATATCAGTCCCCCTGCGTTGAAATTTCTCTTGGAATTTTTGCACGCAAATGACACAATATTATAGGACATAGACAAAAGAAAGATTATAATTAGCATCACTTTTTGTTTAACTACATCTTGTACTCCAAAACAGTAAACCTTTCAACCAAGTTTTCCTCATCTTCAGTATTTTCGTATAAATTGGACATAAGATCTTTTTATTTGACTATTACCTCACAAGCATTTCCCAACAGATCCCAGCTTATATGCTTCTCTCATTATGAATCCTTTGCTTTTCTTTTTTCAATCGAAAAATAAACCATCGTTCAAAGATAGAAGAAAAGAAGTGAAAAGATACCCACCAATACAACTGAGTCAACTTATATGCCATAGACAAAAGAAAAGACTAAGCTAATACCAAAACTCGCCACCAATTCCTCATGTCTTTAATCTTCTTTTCATAACAAATAACAAAAAAAAAAAAAAAGAATGATTGTATTAGTGTCAACTTTTTAATCTACCACTGTACACTAATCTTACCATCCATGTCAAACATATTTGGAGATCTATAGCACATTGTACCATTCCCACACCAGAGGGTCCAATCAAAATCTGTTTTAGCTCCATGACGACTTCTATTAGAGTAAAAAGGGCAAACCCCGGTGCGCCAAGCGCTCCCCGCCTTGCGGGGGTTGGGAGAGGGAACCATTTGCTAGAGCCTTCCCCTGACAATTGCCAAGAGGCTGTTCGCCAAGGTTCGAACCCGTGACCTTATGGTCACCAAAGGAGCAACTTAACCGTTGCCCCAAGGCTCGCCCTCTATTAGAGTCAACTTTGTTAAAGAATCCAAACATGTTGCAAGAAACTTCCAAAAGCCTACCCATTTGAATAATTTATCATTCTCGGTTTTCATCCTCTCTCTCTCTCTCTCATAAGTTATCATTCTCCTGAAAAGTGCCATAACCATTTTATAAAGCCTTGTTGAAAAGGTAAGCTTCCTTATACCCAAACCCCGCTCCAATTGGAGAACTAATATTCTTCCAAGTTCCAATGAGACATCTAATCTTCATTCGAAAAAACAAATCCGTTTTCTAATTTTAGTTAGGTTGTGTGCGTATGGCCAGAATAGGGAGAAAGAGAAGGTATATTGGAAGGAAGGAGAAAGTACTACCACCCAAGGTGTACCACGCTCCTTCAGAGAAGTACTGTGGCTTCCAACAGGACAATCATTTTGATCTGAATCCAAGTTACCTCCTTCCTCATGGAGAAGATCAAGATAGATGGTCAAATTCAAACATTCGTACACTTTTAAGAAGAGAAATTATAGGAATAGAATCGCATCCATTACCACCAACTATCCTTTTGAATAGATCTTTCATAGCAATCAATTCTTCAACATATAGCACCCAAGTTGAAAACAAAGTGCAAGTAACTAATATTCCATTTCATGTTGATACCATGACTTCCACCACCACTCTCCGTGTTAGTATGATATTGCGGTTTTGTTTTTGGGCATCTTGGAAAAGACCTCATACTAATGGAGTGGGTGGGTACTCTCATATAATAGGAAATTCTTTCTTCAATTGTCGATGCCAAATGTGGGATTTGGGTTGACACCCAAACAATCCTCCTCCCAAACCGAGGACTACATCACCAGTATCCTCCCCTCCAACGAAATGTGTACTGCCACTATAGACCAGTGGGACCTGCCGCCTCATCACCACAATATCAGGAAGACTTTTAATAAAAGTCACACAAGGCTCCATTCTGAGGTTACACAAGGGGGAATCCCAACAGATTGCACATGTGGTCCACCGGCCCATTCCCGAACCATATCCCTCATACCATTTGTTGGGACCGCAACTTCCAGCACCAATCTCCACATTAGTAACACATTATTCGCTTTGAGCCAAGCCCGCACGGTTTCGTTTTTTAGGATCTTGTTTTTTATATCTCCCAAAAACAAAACTATGCGGGCTTGGCCGATAGTGGACAATATCATACTAATGCGGAGAATGGTGGTAGATGTAGCAGTCCCAACAGCTCATGGCAGGAATAATAGAAGTTGCCATCTTGAGGTTTGAAAACAAAAGAAGGAATTGTCATTTTTGTTAATCTTGAAAAATATTTTTAGTTAACAAGGTTTAATTTATTTTCTTGTCGATACATGTTATCTTTAATCCTATTCCAGTTTGACATGCGTTAAAAATTATTTATGCTTATATGTGGTTTAGGTGAAAGACACCTACAAGCTGTAATCCCGAAGAATGATATACTGTGGCGTGAATTTACCACATTAGAATATGAATCATGGATAAGCACTCACAGTATATGCTCACTTGAAGATGGCAAGTGTGGCATGTGAACTTGCATGGATAGAATTTAAATAAAATAACCCAAAGATGAACTAGGCAAGTGAGATGCTTATGAACCTGAGGGAAGACGAGGTCATTAAAGTTGAGTGCTGCTGCTGATGCAATGTTGATAGCCTCTTCTCCTATTGTGGTGGCATAGAAGGAAATTCTCCCTTGCCTTTGCGCTTCATAAAAGAGAGTATCCATAACTTGAAGGGTGACCATTTCATTGTACATTTTCACTGCCATTTCTTTCCCAATCTGATATATGTACATCCCATGAGCATATTTCCGTTAAAGATTCATATAGGAGAAAAAAAGAAAGCTTTTGTCAATAATATAAACCATCTTACACGGAGTACCTCCACGGAATTGCTATTAGGAATCCGCTGTCCATTGTCATTAAGAACTCGGTAGCAAGGGATTCGTTCCTCATGAGAATGTGATATGAATTGTAGATTAGAGGTGAACTTGACCGATCCACCTGGAAAATTGAGAACCTGACATAACGACGGTGTACATCAATGATTGAAAAACGTAGAATATGTGGGTAGAAATGTAAATTCATCAAGGAGAACAAATCACATAACTTTCTATATCCATCTGACAAGAGAACAAGTCAAGGGAAATCAATTTTAAAAAACAAAAAATATCCAGTAAACTAGAATGATATGCACATCTGTATCTTACTCCACCACCATCCCTCTTGCCCCAAGTCAGTTTATTTTTACACAAGATATCAAATTTTTAGTACTCTTTCCACAGCTAAATGAACATGACATCTTATGTGATATTTACACGATCCAAGCCTAAGACATCTGATGTAAAAATCAATCCAAAGACTATCAATTTCTCTTCATGAAATTTTGACAAAAACTGGGGTCAATTTCTGTTACAACTCTGGATAGACTAAAATGAGTAAATAGTGTACACGCCAAAACTCACATAAGATATAAATAGGAAAAACGAATATGCCCCTCCGTTGCATCACAAACAAATTATTGTTTCAGCTGCAAACAGAAGGGTAGAAAAGAAACAAGTGACCTCCCCCCCCCCCCAACACTTGTTTCCTTCATCATAACTTACCCAAAGCCTCCATTAGAAACAAATGGATATGAGGCTTTGGATCTACTTGATGAAAGCCTCTGGAATTGGCAAAGAAACACTTCAGGTGGTCCGTCGAGTAAGATTGAGAATGAAAATATTAACATACAATTTTTGACACATTAGATCTGTTTTTCTCCGAACCTCATTATCCTCAACAAAAGAGAAGAAAACTTTGGTTACAGGGTAAAAACGCCTTTTCTTCGTTAAACTTGCATATTTTCCCATGTAAGCCTTCATGTCATGCAACCTTAACTCTATGCACTCATAAGCCACCAACGCCGCAACTAGGAACTGAACCCACTACAAAAACATGTTAAGAACTTACTAACCCCATGACTGCATTAGCAAAAATTCCCTAACATAGGCAAGAATTTTGTAGGCACACCCTTTAAGACAAAATCGTACAAGTCCCGAATGTTAAAAGCACCTTCACATTTAGGAATCAACGCTATCAAAGTTAGGTTCAAGCCTTTCTCTAAAGCCCCCATTGTGTAATTTCATTGGAAAAATCAGCATGTCATCCCTCACCACACACTTCTCCGAGATTAAAAAAGAAAAGGGAAGAGCCGTTGTGAAATCATCAGGGCCTGAGATTTAGCCCATTACAAAAATTAACAATTCTCGTCCTCAAAATTTGACTATCAAAATTTGCAATGCCCCATGTACATGTAGCATTAAACAGCACTCTATTTAAAGTCAGATGTCATGTATCTTCTTCCACAAATCATCTTTAATGAATAAGTTTCTGCTTCAAATTTGATGTATGCAATATAATTGTCCTACTTTAAAATGTGTCATGAGCTATAACAAAATTGCAAACGAAGTTCTTTATACATTGTCTATATTCTGTTTTATTCAGTTAGTTTTTTATTGTGCAATAAAGAATGTTTTTATGATTCATGCAAGCTCAATGAAGTGCATAGGTCATCTTAGCCTGTGATGGTAAGGATGATGCACGCCTTCTTTTAATAACTAAGAGTATAGTAGACTTTTTCACAGGTCAAACAGTCAAATACTCTGACATAAGCTTATAATTCCAACCAAATTTCAATATGAGATTTCCTAGATATTAAAATGACATAATATGTTTTTTTTTAAGCGAAAATGACATACTATGTTCAAATTGAAATTACTGGGATAGCATAGAATTTTTTCTCTTTTTTTTTTTTGTAATTCACTCCCTTCATATTCTATGAAATGCAAACTGCAGTGGTTAAAGTTTAAAAAATAAAATTTCCACTAGAATATGGTTATCTCGACTCATTTCCTTTTTTAATGAAGTCAACCTATGACAAAATCAAATTACTATTTACATAGATTTATTACGTTTTAGATTTTGAACTTCCCAAATCGTTGTAAGAATATTAAATAACCAATCAACAACAACTTTTAGAAATTCACAGAAACTAGCAAATGAATATAAATGGTTAGTCAAAGTAAATAGTCAAAATGTGACAATTGACAGCAAATTTAGGTATCAAACTCGGAAACAAGATAAACCGAGGAAAAATTAGAAGAAAGTAGGTATGAATTTGTACCTGAGAGTCGTCGGCGGCAACATCCAGTTGTGCATCGGCTATGACCGATTGGCAACGGTGAGAATTGAAAAGGGCAATTGGGTTTTGGGTTGAAATCATACCCAACAAGAATTCCTTTTTAAAATAGAGATGACGCATGATCATGTTTCTTGATTTAGCTAAGCTGAGAGCCATGAAATGCTGAATGAATTCGACTGAATAGGAAGACTTGATTTCATGTACTGTGTGTAATAGTTCGTTGGTCAGTCTGGACTGGAGCAATATGATTAATGAGTGAAGAAGTCAAACAAAGAGTAAAGAGGTTAGTTAAGCACAACTCCAATAATAGGTAGGGGTCAAATGATACCCATGTGAAGTTGCTATGTTGGATCCAAAGATTCATTTTTATTTTATTTTTTTGTATTTTTTTTTAATTTAGTACATTATATTTACAATTTGTGGTAATTCAAGGCAATTTTAAATATCGTTAATATAGGTGGATGAAATTTATTGCTCATGTGTTCATGTCCACTAACCTTTAGAGGGCAGAAATATCATTTCCCACTATACATATCGTCCACGTGACTTGGACATCTTGCAGTTTCTACCCTTCAAATATTTAATAGTTATCGATATTTCATTGTTCTGTTAATTTTAATTAAGAAACATACAGAAAAAATGTTAAATTAATATAACAAAATAACCTTTAATCTGCGGGACATACCTCCACTTGTCCCCAATAATTTTACAATCCCAAAATTTTCTCACCTCATGTTAATCGAACCTAATCAAAAGCGGAACTGAAACCGACACCATAAACCACCTCCCTCCTGCCCGCATTAATCAACAAATAAAATGACACCTTCGTGTGAATCTTCATATCTCGCCTCTAAATAATACTTATACTCATTGTAACATCTGATCTGCATCAAACCTTTTTCCTGTAGCAATGTAGGTGAAGGAGGAGGTGGGATATGCTAAGCCGAAGGTGTGGAAAAGGGGGATTACTTGTGAAGTGTCTCATAATTTATTGTAAAATTCAGATAACTTAATACTCTCGTTAATGCTTTTCAATGATACCTACTAGGATTACTTGTATTTTTTACTAAGTGTAGACTTTTAGACGGGAGATTATCAATGGCATTGAAATTTCGAAGAACATTTTCAAGATAATGAGAATGTGACAGGACAATTCCTTCTAATGTTCTAGAAATATTTATTCCTAATATAACATCAGATAATCCCATATCGTTCACGTCAAAATGTTTCTTTAACATGACTTTAGAATTCATGATCAATTCATGAGTAATTCTCATCATAACATGTTTTCTACATTGTTGATCCCAAAGGTGCAACAAGGGTATGAAAAACAGGTAGAGTGCGGGTGAATAGATGTATAAAATTTTCAAACCCTTTTCAAAAATCAACCTTGGCTTGCTACGCTGAAAGTGTGGTCAAGTAAAAACCAACAATCAAGATAGTAAAATGCACAGCAGAAGTTTATAAGTAAAAAAATGTAGTAGTGAAAATGAGTGTGGTCGATCGCAAATGGGAAAGTGTGGTCGACCGCAAGGTTGAAAAATAAGCTATGGCAGATTTCTACTATAAACACAATTTTCAATGAGGATGGATAACAATGAAGATCAAACTTAATAAGCAATAAGAAAACTTAAGAACAAATAATGTAAAGTGCAGAAAGTGTTTGACAAGGTATTTGGATAGTTTCAATCGTAAATGATCTACATCCTCAAGTAAGATGGTTAGTCTTGGAGAAAAAATGTTAAATTAATATAACAAAATAACCCTTAATCTGCGGGCCATACCTCCACTTTTCCCCAATAATTTTACAATCCCAAATTTTTCTCACCTCATGTTAATCGAACCCAATCCAAAGCGAAACTGAAACCGACACCAAAAACCACCTCCTTCTTCAACAAAATTGGCGCCATTAATCAACAAATAAAATGTCACCTTCATGTGAATCTTCATATCTCGCCTCTAAATAATACTTATACTCATCATAACATCTGATCTGAATCAAACCTTTTTCCTGTAGCAATGGAGGTGAAGGAGGAGGTGGATATGCTAAGCCAAAGGTGTAGAAAAGGGGGGTTACTTGTGAAGTATCTCATAATTTATTGTAAATTTCAGAAAACTTAATACTCTCGTTAATGCTTTTCAATGATACCTACTGGGATTACTTGTAAACCTACTCATTTTGTTCATTGAATATGCGATGTCTAGACGAGTACAATTTGTTAAGTACATCAAACTTTCAATTATACTAGCATATTCTAGTTGAGAAACAGGTTCCCCGTATTTTTGACTAAGTGTAGACTTTTAACCGGGAGACTATCAATGGCATTGAAATTTCAAAGAACATTTTCAAGATAATGAGAATGTGACAGGACAATTCCTTCTAATGTTCTAGAAATCTTTATTCCTAATATAACATCAGCTAATCCCATATCGTTCACGTCAAAATGTTTCTTTAATATGACTTTAGAATTCATGATCAATTCATGAGTAATTCTCATCATCAACATGTTTTCTACATTGTTGATCCCAAATGTGCAACAAGGGTATGAAAAACACGTAGAGTGCGGGTGAATAGATGTATAAAATTTTCAAACCCTTTTCAAAAATCAGCCTTGGCTTACTACGCTGAAAGTGTGGTCAAGTAAAAACCAACAATCAAGATAGTAAAATGCACAGCATAAGTTTATAAGTAAAAAAATGTAGTAGTGAAAATGAGTGTGGTCGACCGCAAATGGGAAAGTGTGGTCGACCGCAAGGTTGAAAAATAAGCTATGGCAGATTTCTACTATAAACACAATTTTCAATGAGGTTGGATAACAATGAAGATCAAACACAATAAGCAATAAGAAAACTTAAGAACAAATAATGTAAAGTGCAGAAAGTGTTTGACAAGGTATTTGGATAGTTCCAATCGTAAATGATCTACGTCCTCTAGCAAGATTGTTGGTCTTGGAGAAAAATGTTAAATTAATATAACAAAATAACCCTTAATCTGCGGGCCATACCTCCACTTGTCCCCAATAATTTTACAATCCCAAATTTTTCTCACCTCATGTTAATCGAACCCAATCCAAAGCGGAACTGAAACCGACACCAAAAACCACCTCCCTCATGCCCGCATGAACTCCTTCTTAAACCAAATTAGCGCCATTAATCAACAAATAAAATGACACCTTCGTGTGAATCTTCATATCTCACCTCTAAATAATACTTATACTCATCATAACATCTGATCTGAATCAAACCTTTTTCCTGTAGCAATGGAGGTGAAGGAGGAGGTGGATATCCTAAGCCAAAGGTGTGGAAAAGGGGGGTTACTTGTGAAGTATCTCATAATTTATTGTAAATTTCAGATAACTTAATACTCTCATTAATGCTTTTCAATGATACCTACTGGGATTAATTGTAAACCTACTCATTTTGTTCATTGAATATGCGATGTCTAGACGAGTACAATTTGTTAAGTACATCAAACTTCCAATTATACTAGCATATTCTAGTTGAGAAACGGGATCCCCTGTATTTTTTACTAGACTTTTAGCCGGGAGACTATCATTGGCATTGAAATTTCAAAGAACATTTTCAAGATAATGAGAATGTGACAGGACAATTCCTTCTAATGTTCTAGAAATCTTTATTCCTAATATAACATCAGCTAATCTCATATCGTTCACGTCAAAATGTTTCTTTAATATGACTTTATAATTCATGATCATTTCATGAGTAATTCTCATCATCAACATGTTTTCTACATTGTTGATCCCAAAAGTGCAACAAGGGTATGAAAAACAGGTAGAGTGCGGGTGAATAGCTGTATAAAAATTTTCGAACCCTTTTCGAAAATCAACCTTGGCTTGCTACGCTGAAAGTGTGGTCAAGTAAAAACCAACAATCAAGATAGTAAAATGCACAGCTGAAGTTTATAAGTATAAAAATGTAGTAGTGAAAATGAATGTGGTCGACAGCAAATGAGAAAGTGTGGTCGAGCGCAAGGTTGAAAAATATGCCAAGGCAGATTTCTACGTTAAACACAATTTTCAATGAGGTTGGATAACAATGAAGATCATACACAATAAGCAATAAGAAAACTTAAGAACAAATAATGCAAAGTGCAGAAAGTGTTTGACAAGGTATTTGGATAGTTTCATCGTAAATAATCTACGTCCTCTACCAAGATGGTTAGTCTTGGATTTTCTAAGGGTGATAGTATATTCAGATATTGAGCAGCTGTTACAAAGATTACAAAGTTGAGAATCAATCTCAAATCTAACTATCTTTTGTATGAAGCTAATCCTATACTATAACCAGTGTATCCCAATTAATGCAATCAACAAGATTGATTTCAAGGGGTGTGTGTGTGTGTTCAAGATTCAAGAGCTCTTTATAATAGAAGTAATAAAGATTGATGAATACTGTTGTGGTTACAAAACTTAAGAGATTTCTAGGTAAATGATATTTTTTGAAGGCTTTAATATGAAGTATTTGAAGATTCAAATGATTCTGAGATTTGAGTATGAGCATCAACACTTCTTGAGGAAACTAACAACGTCTCTAGAAAATATTCAAGGCTTGATCGCAAGGTCTATTTATAGCCTTGAAAATAAAGTAGCCGTTGGAATTCCTTATTGGATAAGCATCAAGGAAAATGTGTTGTTGATGTCTGATTGGAGCACATTTCCTTTTTGTCTTCATGTTGCAGAGTTTGTGGAAAGGTGGTGTGTCCTTTGTACGAATGACAACAGCTGTCACCTTTTTGAAATTCTCTGAGTGAACTCTGCAATGGTATAATTCTTTGAGTTAACTCTGAGTTGTGGTCAAAGTCAATTATACCAAGATCTGATCTTCAATCTTCAATTTGGCTAAGGGCTTAAGAGGATGCGGTCAGCCATGGTCATTGCGGTCGACCGCATGGAGTTGCTTAAAAACTGAGGCTTGTCTTGAGCTGTGTGGTCAGCCGTGTGGTCGACCGCAAGGTTCAGATCTTCAGTCCTTTTTTAGCCAAAACACTTAGAAATTCTATCCTTCTAAAGTCTAAGTAACTATTATATAAAAATGGACTTAACTAAAAAAATTGAAGTATAAAACTTCATACATATGATACTAAAGTCCATGTAAAATAAAATAGGTGATGGTATCAATCAAATAAAGTAATAGGAGGGGTTTATAATAACCATACCCAACAATTTCCCCTATTTGATTGAGACCATTACCTAGTATAACAAAGAATAATTCATTGTACTTGGTAAAAACATGTCCAAAAGTTTAAGTATGGTAACTCATATCCCAAGTCAATACACACATTAAACCTAAGTCATAAATTTCTAACTTCCTACAAAGATAAAAGAAATTTATATAATAGAAGTAAGAAATAAAACACTTAGTGCATTTAAAGATGTTTATCATGAAATGTGTGAATGCATTTAAACTAAATGTATTAAAATCATGCATAAGTATGAGATTTGCAATTTAAGCTATATGCATGAGTTAATAAACCAGTCATTATTCTGCAAACAATTAGTTTGAATGAATAAGGTTTTCAAAAGATAATGATGCATTCATTCATAGAGAAATTTAAATATTGTGGGTTACAATCAGTTTCAATTTAAACAAAATAAGGAAGCAGCAAAAACAAAATCTTTCAAAGGTCTTCATTTTTCAAGGATCTTCAAGCTTCACATTCTTCCTTTAAACTTCATCAATCTTCAAACTTCAACAACGGGGAGGAGGAGGAGGAGGAGGAGGAGGTAGGTCAAAACTGCCACGATCTCTGATGTTGATATAGTTGTTAATGTCAGGGTTGGCTTGGGGAGCAGGGCAGGAGGAAGATCTTCTGGCATATGAAAAGCAGAACCCTCAGCACCTACTTCTTGTAGCACTCTTCTGAGCTCTGTAGCTTCACCATTTGCAGCAGCTTCAAGTGCGGTAAGCCGGTTCTTCAAGCTTTGGAAAACACCAGTTGATAGATTGGTGAGCTCTTCAACCCTTGTGGTCTGGTAATCAATTCTTGAAGTATGGATGATCATATTCTCCTTTACACTCCTGAATCTCTCCCTAATGGCAGTTAGAGCCCCCTTGATGGATGCATCAACCGAATCTTCAATCTTCCTAATCTTGTCCACCACCTCAGCTTTGTCTAAGCCCATGGCTCTAGACATCTCATCACTAGAATTCTTCATCTCAATGGATAGACTGTGTGGAAGAGTTTGAGTCATCACCTCATTTCCTCTTTAATGAACTCTTGAGAGATACAGTTTTCTGGAGTTGAAGGAGGAGGGCCAACGGGTGTGGTAGAAGCAGCTAGTTGGGAGCTTGTGCCTATTTGGCCAAAAAGGATATCCCTCACAACCTTTGTTATCATGATACTCTCCCCTTAATGGTATCAATCATTAGGTAGGGCAGAGAGTTCACTTGGGCCTGAAGGTTTTGGTGAGAGGCAGTGCAGCTTGGTTTGCAACAAGTTTTGCAATCTGACTTTGGGTATCAAGCTGAATTGAGGTGAGAGTTTCAATGGAAGTGAGGAGTTGGTTAAGAGTGGTACTCTGATTTGTCTTGGGAGAAATGATTGGGCTTTGGTGAGGAGGAGTTAGGGTTTTGGCCATCACCTCTGGCTCAGTGCGGTCAGCCGCATGATTGGAGCCAGACTTGGCAATTTCAGCTTCATCAGCAGCTTTATCAAGGCCATCATGGCCATCAACATTGACTTGATCATTTTCTTCATCATTTACATCAGTATCAACTTCTTCATTTTCTTCAATCATAGCCTCATCTCTAGGCTCAGCAAAGGGTTTATCAAGCTAGGCACTTGCATCATCATCTGGGACAATGAGTTTATATTTTCTCTTCAAAGTTTCAGCTTGAGGTGAAGGAGGAATTGAATCAACTGAGTCATCTGATAAATCATCATCACTATCACCAAGGCCAAGGTCTTCTACTGTCTTTCTAACACTCACAAGCTTTTTGGCTTCTCTTTAGAAGAAGTTTGCTCATCATCTTTCTTTCTCTTCTCCCCCTGAGTAGGAGCATCAACCAGTTGAGCATAAATAAGTCTCTCCTGCTCAGCAGCATTCAGGGTTTGTTTATGATGAATGGGAGACTTTGGCTTGGAGGATTTGATGTTAGCAGAGAGTTTTGCTTGAGTGGGAGGCTTGATATATTTGGGAGGATGGAGTGTTGAAGTTTTGGTGGATGGAGAAATTGGCTTGGAGGTTTTTGATCTAAGGAGTGCGGTCGACTGTGCATATGAGGTCGACCGTGTTTATGCGGTCGGCCTGGGATATGATGAAGACTTAGATAGACTGTGTTCCTTGAACTTGATTCCTCCTGGCTTCCTAGGAGAATCAATGAACCTAGCCTTCTTCTTTGGCTGTTCAATAACAATTCCCTTTCCCTTGTCTCTCCTGGCCACTTCCCTTGGATCCTCCTTTTCAACTTCATCTTCTTCTTCTTCAACTAGTTCCTTCTCAACTATCTTCTTGTTTTTTGGGGGAATATACTTTTCAATGGGATCTTTTTCCCAGAACTATGTGTACATCGCATCATCAAATTTGTTTCTAAACACTTGCATTGTCTTACTTGTGAAAATCATAGACTTAGGTATCTCCTCATGTAGCTCTCTATGCATGTCCACAATTTTGCTTATCTCCATGGTTTGGGTAAGAAGTAGGGATATCAGTCTTGGTTCTGTTAAGCTTGATAGATCTACCTCTGTTATCTTTCACTTTAACCTCTCTTGTATAATGGAAAAATTGGTCCACCAAAGCTGGAATGTGAAAAGATTGCTTCATGTTGAAAAATGAAAGGACTCCACTTTCCTTGAAAGCCTTTAGCATCACCCTACCAAGAGCATCTTGAGCAAGATCTTTTCTATCTATCACCCATCCATGGATGAAATGACTTGTATTCTGCAAATAAAATGTCAATGTTAAAAAAATACAAGTGTTTTAAGTACTGAGCTTAAAAAGGAGCAAAGTACTTAGCAACTTTGATAGAAATGTGCGATCAACCATACGGTTGGCATTGAGATGCGGTCGACCGTATACACAAAAAGTTAGGCAAAACATAAACAAACTAATGTAGAAATATTTTCAGATCAAAAAGTGCAAACAAGATAAAAAATGAATCAAAACCCAAAATATAAAGAATTTTTGAAAATTTTGGATGAATATATGATGAACACATCAAAAACATCAAAAACAGATTTCCAGAAATGAACAAAACTAAGTAAAATTCATATCTTCATGTTTCCTATAGCAAGAATTTCAACGTAATAACATCAAAAACATGAATCAAACACACAAGGTTGCAGAAATCAGTTTTGAATATTTGAAAAACTCGAAACCTAGTTTATGAGAAATCATCCATTGAAGCACCAAAATACCAAGTAAACATGAAATAAATAACATAATCAGTTACATAATGATAATCCGAGCATCAATGTAGAGATATTTCAAAGCAAACAACACTAAAACATGATTTTTCAAAGCAAATGGGTTTCCCCTTTTCATGAAGAAATACGAACAGAGAGTTCAAAATTTGAATTTGAAGCTTAGAGATAAAAGTTTCATACCATGACTATAAATTTTGAAAGAGAGGAATCAGTGCTTGATTTCTCATAATTTTTCTTTGTTGATTGCTTCTTAGATGGAGCCATTTTATACTAGATGAGTTAGTGAGAGAAAGTAGAGAGAAAGAGAAGAAGACAAGGAACAAGGACATCAGAGGGTTGTTATGCAGGTGATTGTGGGAAGTGAAGAAGTGGAGTAGTGGAGGGAGAGGTTATGGAGGGGGAAGTAATGCATAGTAATGTCCTTTGTGTAAGGGATAGTCCTTTTGTCATCACCTTGACTGCCAATGACGGCTGATCAAGTGTTGGAGGATGTGTCATTTAAGACAAAAATATTCTCCTTATAAATGATTTGAATTTATGAAAAATGAGGGGAAAATAATTACAAAATTACCCTTGTTCAATTATCTTATCCTAAAAAGGACAAGTTCCAAACATAAAAAAGAGTTAGAGTACTTACCTGATGTCTTCAAGGATACAGTTGAACATGCTTTTTAGAGCCAAACGGTTGACCGTATATAAAGGCTTCTATGAAGCCTAGAAATGATATTTTATCAGCTCATGCGGTTCAATTTGATACACGCAATTCACTTGAGATGGATATGAGGCATATGTATGCTAAAAGACCAATGCGGTCGACCATGCATAGGATAGGCTTGGTGCGGTTGACCGTGTTGAATGGAATTGGCCATTCTTTGACCTATACTTAATCATGAACTCAAAACACACAATGTTTGTTAGTCAAAAAGAATATGAACAAGTTTATATAAGTTCAAGCATACTCAATTCTCATCTTAATTACATAAATCTCTTGGAGTCTAGAGCATTGGTGAGGATATCTGCAATTTGATTGTCAGTGCCCACACGCTCTAAATGAATTTTACCTTTTTCAACATGATCCTTGAGAAAATGATACTTGATATCAATGTTCTTGGTTTTGGAATGCATGACTGTGAATGTGGTGCCCAAGATTGCGACATTTTTTGTGTTGAACCGCTTTCTCGTGTAAGGGGTCACCACCTCACATCGATTTGAAGACATCCGGTTTAAATTGAAAAACGGAGTCGCCACGCCATTTTGATTTTCTCAAAACTTTGAAAAAAAGGATTAGGGTCCGGATGTTAAGCTACCCCTTGGGAAGAACGTTTGGCGTTCACCCAAGGAGCCTTGCCGAAGCAAGTCTTCCAAGATCCAACTTCCGTGCTTGCTTTTGTGCTTTCGTGTGTGTGTGTGTGATTTGAAAAGGGAGGGAATATGCCAAGTGGTCTTCTGAACGTATAAACCATGAGTTGGTTATCGCTCGGGATTCCTTGGATTTTGATATGTTCGGGACTTTGATCCCGTCCTCATCTTGGACTTACGATCATCATTATGAGACCTTGGGTCACATGTGATCGGAATAGGGACACCTCTTTTATAGTCCAATAATGAGACTTTTTAGAAAGGAAGGACCTTTGCCCATCAATCCTTCATCTTGAGATGATTCGAGCTTGATAGGGACATTTGTGCTCATCTCAAGTGATGATCGGAGATGTAGGGGCTTAGGTTCGTCCATTTCTAAAGGGACTTCGACTATGGCATCTTTATGTGGAGGAAACGATGTAAAGATGAGACCTTTACACCGCTACGCCTCAAGAGATGCTTCAAGTACCAAAAGGGACTAAGGGGAGGGGTATAAAGATTGGATATTTATACTCATTCTATGCCTTTTTGTGCCTTAAGAAGGTCACTAGGCAATCCTCGGAGAGTGATCCAACCATGAGGGACATGGGGGAGTTACATTTGAAGGTAAAGATGGCATTTTTATGCAAACAAGTGTAAGGAACACTATGAAAACTAAGACTAGGAATGTAAAGGGGAGGCCTTTATGGCTTTCCTATGTCCTTTAAGAACCATTTAGGTGGACAATCCTTGGAAGCAAGGTATATGGGAAAGGGATGACATTTATGAAAGTAAAGATGACATTTTTAATGTAAAGATGACATTTTTATATGATAAAGATGACATTTTTCACATCATCATGTGAGGGATCCACCCTAGAACAAGCCATTTGTGGTCTTATTGTTCATCCTTGGGATGGATTCTCCATGAATCTTATGTGATAGGGGAAAGGGGAATATGATGATATACATGGTAAAGATATGATCTTTATGACAATAAATCACATAAAATAGTAATAAATGGCAATATGGAAAGCAAGTAAGCAATATAACAAGATGACAAGTATATTTCAAAGAGAAAAGGAGGAGAGGTTACCAATGGTGGTGTTCCTCTATCTCCCTTGAAGTTTTCCTAAGGAAGGAGTGACTTTGGAGGGATTTTGGAGAGGAGGGAGGTGATTTTGAGTGAGGTTTGGTTTCTGGAAATTCGTGTTTTGAATTTGGCAGAGTAACAGTGCTCAAAATTGTATATCAAAATGAATAGAGGAGGCCTCTATTTATAGGCAGTTTTGTGCTTCCTAATGAAGCCGTGCGGCATTAACCTTTGGCAAAAGAAGCCGTGCGGTCTTATCCTTTAATGACTCATCCTATTTCTAGAACCATGCAAGGTGGCATTCTAGAAGGTCTTTCCAGCGAGGGACTATATGAAATTTTAATTCCTAACAAGTCCTTCGCCCCTCGGAAGGTTTGGGAAAGTTCCCAAATTGCCCCTGAACTTTAGGAAAGTTCGGGGAATTGTCGGGAAACTTAACCGGAAGGCATGAGCCAGATGTGGGTACTTACAATGACATGATTGTTTGATACTACAATGGTTGATGTAATATCACAATAAATTGGACAATTTCCTTCATGGATACTAAAGTCAACTAGTTGTTGCTTCATCTACTAGTGTTTTTCCTGTCAATTGTGCAAGTGCATATTCTGCATCCGAGTAACCTATAAGATCTAAATATGATTCTTTGAAATACCAAAGTCCAAGGCTAATAGTCCCAGATAGATAACGAATAATGCGTTTTACAACTATAAGATGTGCTTCTCTAAGATCTGCTTGATATCGAGCACAAGCACAAACACTAAACATGATATCTACCTACTAGCAGTTAAATATAGTAAGGAGCCAATCATACCTCGAAACAAAGTCTGATCAACTTTCTTACCTTTCAAGTCTTTGTCTAGCTTGTTACCAGTGGCCATAGGAGTGTCGTATGTTTTTGCATTTTCATGTCCAAATTTATTGATTAGATCTTTAGTGTATTTTGCTTGGCTAAGAAAAATACCTTCATTACATTGTTTGATTTGGAGCCCAAGGGAGAATGTAAGTTCTCCCATAATGCTCATCTCAAACTTGCTTTTTCATGAGCTTCTCAAAACGCTTACACAAGATTTCATTAGTGGAGTAAAAAATGATATCATCAACATATATTTGAACAAGTAAAGAATGATCATTATATTTGGCAATAAAAAGAGTTGTGTCGATTTTACTTCGTTTGAAGCCCTTTTCTAAAATAAATTTAGATAGAGTATCATACTATGCTCTTGGAGCTTGTTTGAGTACATGCAAATCTTTTTGGAGTTTGTAGACATGATCAGGATGCTTGTTGTCTTCAAATATAGGAGTTGTGCAACATAGACTGTTTCTTGAAGTTCACCGTTGAGAAATTCACTATTCACATCCATTTGATAAACCTTGAATCTTTTGAAAGAGTCATAAGCTAAGAAAATCTTTATAGCTTCAAGTCTTGCGATGGGGCAAAGGTTTCATCGTAATCGATTCCTTCTTCTTGTTTATATCCTTGTGCAACCAACCTTGCTTTGTTTCTTGTGATACTTCCATTCTCATCCATCTTGTTTCTAAACACCCATTTTGTACCAATCACTACTTGATCCTTTGGTCTTAGAACTAGAGTCCAAACCTTACATCTTTCGAATTGGTTGAGCTTTTCTTATATAGCCACAACCCAACTTGAATCTTGCAGTGATTCATCAACTTTCTTTGGTTCAATTTGAGATAAGAGTGAAGTGTGCTCATCATAGTGAGAGCTTCTTGTTTGAACACCAGAGAACAAATCACCAATGATGTTATTGATTGGGTGATCTCTAACCTCATGAATTTCTGGAGGTAAGTCTGGTTGAGTTGATTGTTATTGAAGGTCTTCTAAAGGTACATCATTTGAGCTATCATTGTAAGTGAGTTGAGGTATTGGCTCAATGGAATGTATGGGAGTAGATTCGACTGCATCATCTTCTGTATGAACATCTTCAGTAGGAACATCTGATGTTGGTTCTGAAAAACTTGGTGCGGTCGAAGTTGATGGATTTCCTTGTGTTGAGTGATTTTCTGATCTAGGTGTAGTTTGTGGGGGAACACCTGTCTCATTAGGCTCAACAAAATCATCAGCAACATTTGAAGCCAAATGTGGCTCAAGGAGAGAATGTTCATCAAAAGTAACATGGATAGATTCTACTATCTTTAAACTATTTTTATTGAAAACACGAAAATATTTAGAATGTTTGGCATACCCAACAAAAATACCTTCATCCGCTTTAGGAGCGAATTTACATTGATGCTCTCTTCCATTTTATAGAATAAAGCATTTGCATCTAAAAATGTTGAAGAAAGCAATGTTGGGGGAACACTTGTGTTGGTTGCTTCAGCCCAAAAATATTATGGTAGCTTGGCTTCAGCGAGCATTATTTTTCCAGCCTCAATCAACGTTATATTCTTTCTTTTCACAACCCCATTTTGTTGTGTAACTCCAGCAGTAAAAATGTTATGGTCAATACCATGGTCATCACAGTATTGAGCTACACCGTTGTTCTTGAATTCGATTTCATGATCGGATATAACACTAAGGATGTCATCTTCTTTTTTAGTTTGAAGTTGTCTAAATAGTGAGGTCAAGATGTTATAGCAATCATCTTTAGAGGTCATAATCTCAACCCACGTATACCTTGAGTAATCATCCACCACAACTAAAGTATATCTACTTCCTCCAATGCTTGCGATGGTGACAAGTCCAAACATATCGATGTGCAGTAGTTGTAAACATCTTGAAGTTGAAGGCACGGTCTTGATGGAGAAAGATGCCTTAGGTTGTTTGCCAAGTTGAAATGCGGTACACTTATTTTCGTGGTGATCAACTACTTTTGGTAGACCACGAACTAGACTCTCTCTTCCAATCTTTGATAGATACTTGAAGTTCAGGGGACTAAGTCTTTTGTGCTATAGCCAACTATTTTCACTCACAGTTTTTGCTACAAAATAGAGATTAGTAATGTTGCAAGCAGAATTAAAATCAATAATATGAAGCAGTTCGTTGAATTGAAGTTGCAATGCAATCCTTTGTCACAAAATTGAGATATGGAGAGAAGATTATGCTTGAGTCCTTTGACTAGAGAGACTTCTTTTATTATGATATTTCCTTTTCGAATGACTCCATATCCAGTTGCTTTACTTTGTTGTTATCCCCAAAAGTTACCGATAGACAACTTTCTTCACGGACATCTTTTAGATACGCCCTAGCCTATGGGATGGAAGCAGTTTTACCAATTGAATTGGAAGTGTCTTCACTAAGTGTTCTTATTGAAAACCAAGTGAACGAAGTGGAATGGATGATAAATAGATATGAAGAATTGGCTCTGCTAGACGAGAGAAGACTCAAAGCTGTCGAGCATGTCCAAACATACCAACGAAGAATGGCTAGGGCCTTCAACAAGAAAGTCAAGCCAAGAAACATCAAGGTAGGAGACCTCGTGCTACGCGAACATCGTCCCGGACCTTTCAACCCCCTAGGGAAATGGGGAACTATATGGGTTGGACCCTACATTATCAAAAAGATATTTTTTTAATGAGCGGTTCAACTAGCAGACATAGATGGAGATCAGCTGCCGAAGCCCATCAACATGGACAAGCTCAAGAGATATTACGTATGACATCAACATTCTCCCTACAAATAAATGGCACAAGAAAAGTAGCCCGCTACATTAATAAACCTGAAAGGGGGGTCTAGACAGGAAAAAAGGGTGTGTATAAAAAATGGGATTAGGCTGGAACGTAGTCAGCCTTCGGTTTCGGTCTAATCAATAAACAATATCCAATCATATCCTTAAAATTAATTGAATTCATTTTTTATAACAAAAAGAAAATTCTGACTATTACGACATACGTACTTGTTAATACTAAAACTCTTGGTATAAAAGACATAAATAAATAAACTATTGATCTATCTAAGGCAATCTCTTTATACTCCCTAAGATCTAGTATTTCTTTAGCTTCGTAGAGGGACGTTTGACTTTGTACTTGGCTTCTCTAGTACTCTTGCGTGAAGGGTCCTTAGAACCGGAAGACACACCAAGACGGGTGAACACATAATTGGAGAGACTATTCAACACATTGGGCCTATCAAGAGTTTGCATATATCTGGTGAGACTTCTTTCCCTCTTCCCGTACCAATCATTAATCTTGGACCGGATCAAAACAAATATTCGTTGGATCAGCAGCAGTTTCTTCCCTTTCCATCAAGATACGACTCGTCTCAAAATTCTCCCCGAGTAAGGGGGGTACCTTACGCCATCAATCTTCACCGCATTCGGATGAACATCCTTCATCTAAGTATTTATCCGGAAGATAATACTCCCATCACTTTGACGACGGTTGCTCCAATGATCTTGATTGGTGCCTTCTCCCCAAGCTCTAGCCAAAGCAATGGCAAATTCTAGGCCGATATAAGAAACTTCACGAATTGCCTCGCCATTGATGAAAGTATCTTGTTGTTGACTAAATTGGTGAATAACCCTCTTGGGGAAATAGAAGGAGGAATCTCTTAAACCTGGAAGCATAACTCACTACCTTAAGCGGTTTGAGTTACAAGTACAGGTAGGAAAGCAAATTACAAGGTTACAAAAATAGTAAAACGAGTTAGACCAAAAAATACAAAGAGAGTGCGGTCTAACATAAGGAAAAAAAATGTTCAGCAAAAAAATTACAGAGATGCGGTTTCATTGCTGGGGTGGTGAAATAGCCCGGATCCGAGCAGGCCTCGCGGCCCCGGCATCTGGCATCTTTCGCGTTGGAGGTGTCTCGCCGTTTGTTTTCGCATTTGTAGAGTCGCCACGCCGTTTTTATTAAGCCCAAAACATTGAAAAAGGGCATCAGTTTAAAGATAATTTTAAACCGTTTTTGTGTGATGAGATTTTAAGTTCGGAGGTCAGATGACTCCCCGGGAAGAGAATATTAGAATATTAGAGCTCACCCGAGTAGCCTCGTAAAACGAGTCTTTCGGATACCCCTAATATCCTTTAAATGTTGTGTGTGTGTGTGTGTGCTTTTTAAAAATGCATGCTGTATCGGATGTCTACATTGTATGCTATGTATGGAAATGTATTGAAATAGTGTAGGAAGGAAGCCTTACCAATGTTGGTTCGTGTCTGTCTTCCACTGGGGAATAGTGTTTGAGGTCGAAGTAGCGTTCCGGTACGGATCGGGATTGCTTCGGGAGATGCCGGTTGTCCGCGGACAGAGTTTCGGCGTGAGTTGAGGTTCTTGGCTGCGTTCGGGCAGAGGTTCGGCATGCGTGGGGATCGTCGGGATCACTCGGGCAGAGGTTCGGCGTGCGTTGTGGTGGCAGGAGTCACTCGGGCAGAGTTTCGGCGTGGGTTGGGATCGTCGGTTTGACTCGGAAAGAGCCGGGACACCGTGGAAAGACCAGGCAAGGCCTCGGAGTACCACGAGGGGCCTCAGAGTACCTCGAGAGTGCCTCGGGGCAGCGCGGGAGCATCTCGGGAGCGCTCGGGGAGGCTTCGGAGCACCACAAGGGAGCTCGGAAGGCCTCGAAAGGATCCGAAAGGGGCCGGGAGTGCCTCAAGAGGACTTAGAGGGGAGCCAGAAGGCTAAGGGAGGAAGAGAGAAGAGGGAGGTGTGAAAAATGAGGGAGGGGGAGCCCTCTATTTATAGTGTAGGAAAACTGCAAAGAGGTCCGTACGGACCTCTTAGGTAATTATAGATTTCCGAGATTTGAGGGAATCTCGTGGACTTTAAGGGGATTTTCGTAATGATTATGTCTGGTGCAAAGAGGTCCGTACGGACCTTTTGGCATGCAAAGAGGTCCGTACGGACTTTCCATGCTCTTGTGAATGTGATGGCAAGCTAGCTCTCGTCGAGAGCTTTCCAACCATATATGGCACGTCTCAATCGGAGTTCGTATGAAGGAGTTATGACCTCCGGAAGTTTGCCTCTGGTTTTGTCGTATCTTTGGGATGGAGAGCGATCCGCATTGGGGTACTTACAGAAGCCCTCGGCGACGTCACTTATGAAAGAAGTGGGGTCGTCGATAAGATAAGGGTCCCGATGCGGATCGCGTCTTTGAGAGAGAAGGTGACCGTGTAGGTCGATGCGTGAGGACATGGCGGTGTCCCGTTGTGTGACCGTTTAGGTCAGTTGGCTGGACCCTGTGATAGGATTCCTACGTATCCCTAGCGGGAATCAAGCCTGATCGTAGTTCGTGTGTGGGGTGAGTGTTGTGTACGAGGACGTGAGCTGTCCTCTAACTGAGACTCTGTGTGTGGATGTGATGGTATCCTGTGGGTGACCGCATAGGCTGGTGGTAAGGGCGTGGGCGTCCAGGTGACGTGGGCGTCAGGGGTGACCGCATCGGTCGGTGGTAAGGGCGTGTGGCGTCCTGGGTGACGTGGAGGCAACCAGGGTGACCGCATAGGTCGGTGGTAGGACGTGGCGTCTAGGTGGACCGCATAGGTCGGTAAGGGCGTGGTGGCATCCTCGGGTGGCCGCATGGAGTCGGTGGTAAGGATGTGGAGGCGTCCTGGGTGACGTGGAGGCGTCCAGGGTGACCGCATAGGTCGGTGGTAAGGACGTGGAGGCGTCCTGGGTGACGTGGAGGCGTCCAGGGTGACCGCATAGGTCGGTGATAAGGACGTGGAGGAATCCTGGGTGACCGTATAGGTCGATGGCTAGACCCTGTGACAGGATTCCTACATATCCCTAGCGGGAATCAAGCCTGGTCGTAGTTCAGAGGTGGTGAATTTGTGAGTGTATGTGGGCGTGGTGGTGCCCTGAAGTGTCGTATGGCGAGTCGGTGGTAAGGACGGGGTGGTGTCCTAAGATGTGGTGACCGCCGAGGTCAATTGTGAGGACGTGGGGGCGTCCTGGGATGGAAATTTTACGATTTTCCTAATCGGGTGGTTTAAGGCCTTCCGGGCCGGGGATAATGATTTGGGAGGTTTATACGGTCTTCCGGACCGAGTGATTTAAAGCCTTCAGTGAGGATTGTAGTTTGGTGATTTATACGGATCTCCGGCGAGTGGTTTAAAGCCTTTTTGGAGGTAGTAGTTTGGTGATTTATACGATCTCCTGGGAGTGGTTTAAAGCCTTCCGGCCGGAGGTAGTAGTTTGGGCTGATTTATACGAGTCTCCTGACCGAGTGGTTTAAAGCCTTCCGGCCGGAGGTAGTAGTTTGGTGATTTATACGATCTCCGGTGAGTGGTTTAAAGCCTTAGGCCGGAGGTAGTAGTTTGGGCTGATTTATCTCCGGACTGAGTGGTTTAAAGCCTTCCGGGCTGGAGGTAGTGATGAGGACTTGAATCGTCTTCTGAATGTGGTTGCGCCATGCGTGAGGACTTTGAATCGTCTTCGGCGGCGGTTGGTGCCACGCGGGAGGACTTTGAATCGTCTTACGGCGGCGGTTGGTGCCACGGCTGGAGGACTTTGAATCGTCTTCGCGGCGGTTGGTGCCACGCGGGAGGACTTTGAATCGTCTTACGCGGCGGTTGGTGCCACGCGGGAGGACTTTGAATCGTCTTACGCGGCGGTTGGTGCCACGCGGGAGGACTTTGAATCGTCTTCGGCGGCGGTTGGTGCCACGCGGGAGGACTTTGAATCGTCTTACAGCGGCGGTTGGTGCCACGCGGAGGACTTTGGTGTCTTACGGCGGCGGTTGGTGCCACGCGGGAGGACTTTGAATCGTCTTACGCGGCGGTGGTGGAGGCATGGCCGCCTTGAGATGTGAAGTGCGATTGGCTCACGCTTTGTACGGTTGGGGAAAAGGGTGGACTTATGATGACTAAGGTGTTCATCCGTTGGGAGTCATTGGGGCCTTGTAGGGGCTCTTCTCCGAGAAGGTGACGTCGGGCTTACTTTGATGGCCGGTGCTTGCGTTGTCGTGAGCGTTTTGGAGGCGCTTTGTGCCTTGAGATTTGTCTTTGGGAGGTGTTGGCTCCTTCTTGTGCTTGTTTTGCCGTTGAGTGGGCAAGGATGATGGCGGTGCGGGGATATGCGGTCTTGTACGACTTCCCTTTAACTTGTTGGGGAGGAGCTCGGGCTTACTTTGATGGCTCATGTTTGAATTGCTGAGGATGCGTGACCTTGTAGGGCCTTTTCCTGCTGTGAAAGTGTCTTTGGACCTTTGCTGTGTTTACCTGCAGGATGAGGTGCTTGTGACCGAAGTCGCGGAAATGCGAGGACGCGCCGACGTTTTTTTGAACAAAGTTGCTTTGAAATGATGAGGACGCTATGGCGCCTTTGTGCGAACTTGCGGTGAGGGCGAGGTAGCGCCTTTGTTTGAACTTGTTGTGAGGACGTGGTGGTGCCTGCATGCGAACTTACGGTGAGGTGAGGTGGCACCTCTGTCTGGACTTATGGTGAGGGCGAGGTGGTGCCTCTGTCTGAACTTGCGGTGAGGACGTGGTGGTGCCTCTGTCTGAACTTTGCGGTGAGGACATGGTGGTGCCTCTGTCTGAACTTTGCGGTGAGGGCGCGGTAGCGCCTCTGTCTGAACTTGTTGAAATGTTTGAGGCCGTGGGGCGCCTCTGACCGAGTTGTTGAGGTGTTGAGGACGTGGTACGCCTCAGGTGCTGGACAAGGAGAGGAGGGATGGCTCGTCTTCCCTTTCCTTCTTCGTTCTTACTCCTACGGACTTCTTAGACTATCCGGTCGAGGAAGGTCTTTGGGTTCACGAGAGGATGATGAGGTGGGTGGCGGAGGCGCCGAGATGCGAAGTCTTTACCCGGGCGGTGGTGCGATGACTTAGAGTAGGACTCCCCCTTTTTCTCGTTCGTGCATGCACTATCTCGCTTTTTTGTTGCGGGCGGGGGTGCTATGAGATCTTCCGTTGCCCGGCCGTGGGGCCAGGAGGATGAGGCCATGTTCGGTTATCCCGCCATGATGTGCTGGGCTCATCCTTTGAGGAAGAGGAGGACGGGAGAGGGATAGTTTGGAGGGGTTTCCGCTGTATACTTGGACTCGGTATGATGAGGATGAGCCGGAGGGTGCCCCCTGGGTGATGCGGCAGTGGAGGCTTCTGTGGGGTCTTACTTGTGACTCTGTGTACTTGGGGGAGAGGTTATCTGGCAGTATGGCACAGGTGCGCCTCCTATGGCTTTGAGGGACCCTCCCTTTGGGATGCTTGATTCCCGAGACATGGACGTGCTCGATTTCGAGAGGTACCTTGGCGGTGTCGGGGCCGAGGAGTTCATTTTATATGGAGAGGAGTACGGGGCCTTCGTGAGGAGGAAGCTGAGGACGCCGCAGTGCGCGCGGAGAGAGAGGCGCCCGCGAGCTCCCGAGGTTCCGATGCGGGACCGGATTTCACGTACGTCCGCGGGGACGGATCGAGGAGGAGGAGTGTGCATGCCCGTTAGGCTTGAGCTCTGCTGCATACTGAGTGGACCCCGATAGATCGGTGAGTGTGCGACTCTTTTCCATCTTGGCATCTTTTACGTATTTTTCTCTTTTTGTTGTTGAGTATAAGCGTATTCTTTGGCGTTTCCTTAGGCGCTTGTTGGTGCGAGGTCCGGGGAGAGCCTATGATATGCCGACTCGCCGTTACGTGGCGATGCGTTCCTTCGCTAAGAAGATGGCGTCGAAGATGTCCCGCCGGTCTTCGCGTCGTGTGCCGCCGTACGAGCCTATGCCTTCGAGGCATTACGTGGACCTTCCTCCGCCTAGAGCCGAGCCGGAGCCGCAGCGAGAGGGCCTTTGAGGCGGCGCTAGCATGGATGCGGGACATCTTCGGGAGGCTGCGGGGCCTTCGAGGAGCGGCCCTTTTATCGATTCATGCCTCCGCACGGCGCACGGGGGTGAGGGTTCCTCGAGCCTTCCTTCTTTGATCCTTTCGCCGGATTTGATCCTTCGAGTACTTTTCGTGGGAGCCTCGGCGGGTGCTCGGTATTCCGACGACGAGGATGTGACGGGCGAGTTATTTGGGATGCCCGACTTTTCTTTGGAGGACCTCGGTGAGGATGATGATCTTTGAGGATTCCGATTAGTATTCATTTGCTTTCCCTCTTTTCATATCCCTCTTTTTTTGTTTAGCAACGAGACATTTATGGGTACTGTAATAAAACACATGTATTTGCATGGCAAAACGGCATTTTATTTTAAGATTTAATGTCATTTTTGTGATTCCGGGAATTGTCCTAGAAATTGTTGCTATTATTATCTTTTATTTTTGTACATGCCACGTGAGTGAGAGTGTGTTTGTGGGTAGTGTTTGTTTGCGGGAATGGCTTTGGCCGGTGTTTGGGCGGTTTGGAGCAAGGTTTCTTGAGGACAGTGGTTTTGTTTGTTTCTTTGGGGAAATGGGTTACGTTTGCAAGGAGGTCCGTACGGACATACTTAGCATGCAAAGAGGTCCGTACGGACCAACCTTGCTTTGGGAAGGACATAAATGCTTTACCGTGTCTGGTTCTTCCTCATTTCCCCATTTGCGGCCATTTTCGAGCTTTCTTCCCCATTTTCTCTAGGAACCTCCATTTTTGCCATGGATTCTTCGTACGTCCCTAGAATTTTGCCGAGGCTTTCGCGGGAGAGGCAAGCACACTTCCTTGAGCGGTTGAAAACGTGGATGCGGCGCCGTATGAGACATCGAGAGACGGGCTTTCGAGGTAAGGTTTCGTCTTTGCTCGGTTTGGTCTTTTAAGGAGTTGGTTCCTGATTGGGATTTGTTGCGGGCGGCCGCGAAGTTACAGGATGTTAGGAGGCACGTGTCTTGTTTCTCCTACAATGAAATGGTGCCCACTTTTGAGGATTTTCGGGCTTTGATTGGAGGACCGGAGGTGGAGGCCATCTCGCTTCCTTTGATTGGTGGTCTTTGCGGTGAGCGTGAAGCTTGCGAGACTTTCTTCATACTTCGTTGGAAGAAGTGCGAGGGCATGATCCTTGATTCGGGTCATATCGACATTTCGAGCTGCCAGGAGCGGTTCATGGTTGATGATGAGTGACGTCTCTTGGGATGTATTTGCCTTGTGCGTGATGGCGACGCTTTTACGAGTCGGTTCCCTTGGCATTTGTGATGGCGCTTTGCTAGATGTGGTAGGGCGCTGCGAGTGGAGAAGATATTGTCCCGTTGGTCTTTGGGGAGACTCTTCATGGTATCGACCGTCCGGCGACCGGGGATCGTTTTATGAGAGGGAAGCCCCGCTTTGCTCACCTTGTGGCTGCGAGAGAGACTTCGGAGCCATGCCCAGAGGCTCCGACGTCGTTAGCTTGAAGTGGTCATTTGCTCGCGACCTCTTGCGTTGGATATGGATCGATCACTTTGGGAGAGATGGATGGCACGGCTTGGTACGCATCGAGATCCGGCGGTGGGTTCCGCCTTTGGAGGATTGAGACTAGGAGGATCTTGCGGGAAGGGTCCTACGTTGTCGAGTTCCGGGTTTGTCTTGGTCTTCCTTCTATATTCCGTCGCTTGTTTCCGGCGGTTTGGGATGAAGCGGGAGCCTTTGTTGGTGGGATGACCTTGCTACTTTGCGGAGGTAGTTCCTCTTTGTATGGCGGCTCAGGTGCCTTCTTGTATTGTGCGAGGTATGGAAGTATTCCGCTTTCCCTCTGTGGTACTCCTTAGACGTAGGGAGCGTTGTATTGACGACTCGGTATCGGCCCAGTATGAGCGGCATGTTGGGCGATCCCAAGTGGTCTTGGAGAGCGGCGTGCGCGATTACAGGACCCGGTTGCCGTAGTAGCTATTGCCTTAGGAGTGCGAAGCACAGTCGACCCTTTGGATGTGACGGGAGACGCTTTGTTTGACTACGAGACTAGAGTTGACCGACCGACGGGGAGAGGTCCTCTTTTACGGGCTCGCGGGGAGGAGATCCGAGCCGAAGCACGGGCGAATGAAGCCACGAGAGCTCTTGGATTATTTGACTCTACGGGGAGGACCCCGAGATCTCGGGCGAGAGACGCAGAGTTGGTTCACGTGGAGCGAAAGAAGACTCGCCGGGGACGAGGGAAGAAAGGAAAGAATGGCGAGGGACAAGCGCGAGATGGCGCGGAATGACCTCCTAGGTATCCATTCATTGCATTGCAAACACATTATTAGTTAAATGTATTAAGCTGTCTTTTAGCATGTTGTGAACTTGAGAGTAGACCGTGCTTGAACTCATCAAGAAATGTTGTAACCGTTAGTGATTTGTGATTTACTTTTAAAGCTTTGTCGAGACGCAAGATCTTTTGTTCGCCTTTGCTTACATTTGTGCACTTTGTCGGCGTCCATCTTTGGACTTTTACATTGCATCCGCGGGGAAACGATGCAGGCCACAGCAGCAATCCCCTTTCGAGGCTTTGTGCTTGGGCGAGAGGTTGAAGGCTTCCACGACAAGTTGTTCGACGGTCGTTTTCGTAGCTTCCTTGCCTTTTGTTGGCGTCGGGCTTTTGACCTCAATTTCGCAGCTTCTGCTTTGAGCTTCTTTTGTTTTTTTTTGTGAGCCCTTGCTCGAGCTCTTTTTTTTTTGTGAGCCCTTGCTCGAGCTCTCTCTTTTTTTTTATATATATTTTTTTTTTGTGAGCCCTTGCTCGAGCTCTTTTTTTTTTTTTTTTTTTTGAAGCGCGTGAGGCGAAGACAAGCCCCTGGCTTGGAAGCGAGCATGAAGTCGATCGTTTGATCTTTGAGTGACCCTCGGACGTCCTTTGATGTTGCCGCCGTCGTTTGACTTGGTCAAGGTGGCTTGGGGCGTGTTCTTGAAAAGTGCGTAGCTTGATGGAGGTCTTGATTGACATTCAAACTTTTGACTTTTTGTGTATTTTTAGGCCAGGACCAATTAAGGTTGCCTACGTTCCCCGGACTAGAGGGCTCAGTCTGCGTAGTTCGACACTACATGGAGTGCCAAGAGATGCACGGTTGTTCTTCTTTAGGCGAAGTATCTGCGAAGTTTGCTTCCGTTGGCCGGATTCATGAAGGGATTGCCGTCTAGGTGCATCGGCTTCATGGCGCCTCGGAGAAGATCTTTTGAACCACGAAAGGGCCGATCCATGTGGGTTCCCATTTTCCCGATGGGTTGGTTCGAGTGGGAGGCTTTTCTTTGAGTACAAGGTCACCTTCCACGATGTCTCGGGATTTGACTTTCTTGTCGAAGGCTCTAGCCATCCTGCTTTGATAGGCTCGGACGTGTTCCATGGCCTTTAGTCGTCGCTCGTCTAGCGAGCCAATTCGTCATGTCGGCTTCGGAGCCATTCGACTTCGTTGATGTCATTTTCCAGCGGTACTCGGAGTGAGGGAATTTCCGGCTCGATGGGAAGGGCTGCTTCCATCCCGTATGTCGGGGCAAATGGGGTTTCTCCGTGGGCATTCGGCGATGTGCGGTAGCCCCAAAGTGCAAGGTGCGGCTTCTCGGGCCAATCTCGTCCTCGGGTGGTCATTTTTCGGATGATCCGTTCGAGGGTTTTGTTTCTTTGCTTCCACGGCGCCGTTTGTTTGTGGCCGGTAGGGAGAAGATTTGTGACGTGTGATCTTGAATTCAGCCGGCGATGCAGCCGAATTCCCCTTGAAGTGTGAGCCGTTGTCGATATGACCTCATTTGGGATGCCGTATCGGCATATGATGTTTTCCTTGAGGAAATGCGCGACCTTCTTGGAGGTGAGTACCTTGTAGGACTTGGCTTCGACCCATTTGGTGAAGTAGTCGATGGCTACTAAGATGAACTCGTGGCCGTTCTTTGCTGGCGGAGCGATTTTCTCGATGACGTCAATTCCCAGTGGCAAAGGGCCAAGGTGTAGTCATGCAGTAGAGATCGTGGGGAGGTAGATGATTGAGGTTGGAGAACCGTTGGCACTTGTCGCAGCTTCGGACAAAGTGGATGCAATCTGCCTCCATGGAGATCCAGTAGTAGCCCATCCTGAGAATGATTTGCATCAGGGCTCTGGCGTTCATGTGGGGACCGCAAGCCCCATTGTGGACTTCATTCATGAACTTGTCTGCTTCTTCTTGGCTGATGCAGCGTAGGAGTGGCCCATGGTAGCGTTTCTTGTATAGCATGTCCCCGAGGATGACGAAGTGAGAGGCAAGGCGTTTTAGGGCCATGATGCTCTTGGTTTTGACCCCTTCTGTGTGTGGGTCTTCCTTATTCATGAAGGTGGTTTCCCCGCTCTTGGAAAATCTGGGTTTATGCTGGAAATGGCGTCGAACTTGCGTCTCTTTGGCTCTTCAGCAATCTTGCAAATCGTTGTGATTAAAACCTTCTCGGCAGCTTGGGCCCGGTTTTTCTCTCGTTTGACAACATGCTTAAATGTTTGCTTGATGCATTTATTTAATTAATGTGTTTGCCTTTTGTATAGATGAATTTAACTGTTTTGATTAGTTAATGTCATCATTTGTTAAAGATGCAATGAAATGATTTTTTAGGAAGGTCGGACCTTTTATTGAAAGCGTGAAGACTGTACATTGTTGACCAAAGATTCACAATCGTCGGGCGTAAAGCCGTCAAAAGACTCAAAAGATGTGAATAGACAGACAACAAGACTCGAAGCTAGACTATAGGCGACGAGGGATTGGACCGAGCTTCATTACTCTTGGATAGGCTGTAGCTCTAGAGGGAGTGGTGCTTTGGTTCGGGTGGCCAATCTTCCCTTGGCATGAGTCCGGAAAGTAGCTTGCATGCGGTTCGATTTCAAACCGGATCGCGGAGGTTTTTGGCTGCTCCCCGATGATGTCCCTCCATTAGTGTTGCCACCGGTCCTTGGGGGTTTTTGATGATAGAAGTCGGCGAGGGCTACTTCTAGGAGGGCGAAGCATTCGGCGATTCGGAGTGGATTCTTGCGATGTTGATCACTTTCATAGAATACAGCTTCTTTATCAGGATCTTTGCTTGGACGACGTTTACAATGTACGATTCGAGCGGACATGCTATATCTCCTTCACGATTAAGCCTTGGAGGAGGTTGCGCCATTGTTCGTCCGGTCGGACACCGGAATGTTGAATTGAACTAAGGCTGTGATGGTGTCCCGTAAGATCCGAGAGTGTCGGCTAGAGGGTTGTCTTGTGCGGGGATCGGTGATGAGCCGGTTGCAAGAGGGTTTTCAGCGAAGTAAGGGTCTACTCCTCGATCAATCTCCATTAGGGCATCCGTCTCTTGATCCTCTCTCAAGCATTCTTCACGATCGCATATGTCGAGTTGTCATCCTGTCCCATGAGTTCTTCGATTTCTAGCTCGTCGCGGCTCAGAGCGTGGATGTAGAGATCCACTTCGTAGCGGGACGGGGTAGGAGAATCATGCGGGAGAAGAGTATTCGGTCATGTCGGGACCTTCTTACAGGTCATAGCTTGCGGCCAAGCACTTGCCATTACCTGCTTGCTTCCGCGGATCACTTCGATCGCTCCATTGGCATTGATGAATTTCACGCATTGGTGAAGAGTAGATGATCTTGCTTTCATCGATGTATCCAAGGCCGTCCCAACAAAGCAGAGAAGGTGGGTTTGATTTCCACGACTTGGAACTCTACCGACTCCAGTTGTACGTCGAATTGGATCCTCAAATTGATGACTCCTACGATTGGTCGTGCAGTGGAGTCGTAGGCTCGGATTACCCGAGGTGAAGGCCTTATCAGAGAACGGTCGATGCGGAGTCTTTTCAATGTGCTCAAAGCGATGATGTTGACTGCAGAGCCGTTATCAATCAAGACGTTCGGGAGGAAGAACATCTCTATCTTTATGAGGATGAGGAGGGCTTCGTTGTGCCGATTCTCACATATTGGCAAGTCATCGTCTGTGAAGGCTAAACCGCTTCCCGTGCTACCGTCGGACTCAGTCTCTTCTGGGGAACGTTCGATCCATCCATTTGTATGCCTTGGCTGGGGCAAAGATCGTAGGGAGACAGTTGCCCTTGGGCGTTCTTGTCGGAATTCCCGGTCACGAGATCTCTTGACTCTGGTTTCACGCTCCCAGTCGTAGCGGGACAGCATGCTGACGGTTTCGGAAATTGCAAGGGGTCTGCTCTCGCTTGGAGTTTCGTCAACGGCTATTGAGTTTACCCTGTCGTTCTGTGGGAATGGATTTCCGATGGTATTGGGACCACGGGGGCGTTCCAATTTTCCCTCCTCAATGAGCCCCTGGACCACCTGCTTGAGTACGAAGCAATTGTCGGTGGTGTGGCCGGAGGTAGTTGTGGAAGAGCGCGGTCTTGCTCATATCCATGTTGGGTTTGAGGGTCTTCGGTTGGAAATTCTCGAGTGGTTTGAGAAGATTTCGTTTCACCAAAGCTTCAAATACTTGACCCAATGGCATTTCCAGGTTATCTAAATCTTTGGGCGTGGGAAGCGAGGAGTTGTTATTCTTTGGGGCGCTTGATCGCGATTTACTTGAGCTCCGTTACGAATGTAGTGCCTTTATTCCATTTGCTTCCTTTCCTTTGGTCGGGCGGGAGTTGAAGTTGCCGAGTTTGTTCGATAGCGGTAAGATGAGGCGGGGTTCTTTGTTGCCTTTTGAAGACTCGAGTCTTTTCAAACTTTGTCCGGCGTTGACCATGGCACGGAGATCCGGATAGAAATGGTGGGCGATCAAGGTCCTCAAAGATGGCTTGAGGCGGGAATGGAAGATGTCCATCTGCTCTTCTTTGGAAAGTGGATCCATTATCTCGCTTAGCTTCCAGTTCCATCTTTTGTAGAACTCGCCCTTGGTTCGTCATCCTTTTGTTCGGTGGCTTGCGGGTCATGGCGGTTTGTTTCCCATTCAAGATTGGCGCGGTACTTCTCCCGGAAGATTTCAACGATCCGATCCCACGTGGAGCGGTTTTACGCCTTCACATTGAGGAACCACCTTAGTCTTTGTGGATTTGAGGGAATGCGGAAATGATCGCCATCTGTTGAGGGTTGCCCCTTTGGCTCTCATACCCGGGACGTAGGTGTCGATGTGGGTTTTGGGCATTGTTCCGTCAAATTTTTCCATTTCCGGCATCCTGAACTTTGGAGGGAGAGGGACCACTTTGTTCGGATCGGTAGGCGGGAGGGAGTCCTTCCGAGAACTAGCTAGCTTGCCTTGCATGTCTTTCATTTGTTCAATCGGCCGGAGCCATGTGGGGATCGGTATGCGAGGTGGGTTACCGTTTTCGGGGATGGAAAGCGAAGATGGAGGTGGATTGGGCGATGGGATCGCCATTCGGGAGTCTTGGGGAGGAAGTTGAGTGTATACCAACCCATACCACAGGGTGTTGAAGTTGAGGGCGTGATTGCCGGGTCCGCTAAGGGTTGTGTTTGGGAGGCGGGAAACGATTCGTTAGCCCCAATTGGCGAGGCTAGCGGTGGCAAACTTGAGATGTCGGGATATCCGCTCGGGATGCTGTCCCTGGTAAGAATGGGGACTTTTGATTGTGGTTGCGAGGCTCGTATAGAGGCAAAGGATTGAATCTGGGGATACCGAGATGCATTGGGATACAGCGGAGCGAGCACGTATGTCTTTGTTGGTAATGAGCTTGATGTGCGAGCCGGAAACCGACCCGATCCGAGGCGGGCATGTCGTAGGCTGCTTGGCCCCGCCGGAGGATCTTTGAGCGAGAGGCGCTTTGCGTTGCTTTGGGATCTCGTAGCTTGGCGGAGGCGGGACCTGGCGATAGCTTTGAAACCGGGGAGCCGGTATATCTTCGTCCTCTATGAGAACAAAGGTTCCATCGGGTTGGGAAGCTGCGACTGTTCCTCGAAGACGCAGGGTGTCTACGATCCAGGCTTGCTGTTCCTCTTGGCGCTTCTTGATGGTTTCGAAGGCTCGCAGCACCTCCTCCATTGTCTGGAGATTCCTTAGTGGCGGGGTTCCATTTCCCTCATGTTATCTGTTGATCCCGTCATGGGGAGTATCGGACGGTGCGGACCGTTGAAGCTGGAAGGGCTATCGCACCTCGTGACCTCGATGCGAAAAAGGCGGCTTCCGGGGATTCTCAACCACTCTCGGTTCGTTGGAGGGGGTGATGGGCAAGGTTTAGACACGGGAATGGCCTAGCGGGATAAAAGGGGAAAGCTCACGTGGCATGCGGTTTCCGTTTCTTTTATTTTTATTTTTTTGTTGTTTTAATTTACTTAAAACATGTTTTCTCAGAATCCTAGGTAGGTTGGAAAAGATTGCTCTTGTTTTTCGCAACTATGCTAGATCCTGGGTCGATGGAGACCATACGTGCGGCTATAAGCCCCTCGTTTTGCACCTTTATTTCGACATCCCGGGGTGGACATCCACGGGCGAGGGTCCTATAGTGCAAGCGGTTTCCACCGGCCTAAAGAAAAATCGAACCTAAGGACCGAGCCTTGTCATGTTCGTTTTGATGCGTTAGCCATGTGAATAGTGAACCGAGCCGGCACTAAGTCAAGATCAGTCAAGAGTTCGGCATGACCTCTCTTTACCTTGCTTGCGCAAGGGATCTGTGACGTTAGGCGTTGGCTGGGTCATATTGTCATGGGCGACGTATCAAAGGCGTGATGACATGGTGTCATGCGAGCATGGATGTATATCGGGACGGAACATCGTGCAGGTGTAGCTTCGGAAATCAAGATCGAGTCAAGATTTTAGCATGACCTTTCATCGCTTTGCTTGCGGGATCTTGAGTTCCGAGCCTTGACTCGAGAAAATGGCCGGCATGGTATATGTATCCAGGTTGTATGACACGGGTAGTAAAAACCAACCGAGTACGGGACAGAGTGTGACTCAAGACTCAAACGTGCGGGGTTGACGCTTGGCTAGGATGGGATGTTTGGAATGATCCCGTGCGCGTCAAGAGGCCTAGGAAGACCTAACGGACTGCAACCGAGACCACTCCGGGTTGAGGGTTGTAGTGTGCGGTGTATCCGAGGCGGCGGTGCGCGTAGTGTGCGGTGTAACCGAGGCGGCGGTGTGAGTAGAGTGCGGTGTAACCGGCGGCGGTGCGCGTAGTGTGCGGTCTCTAAAATTCTTTTTACGAGTAAAACAGAGTTTTTGAAGAATTTTAAATGTATGCACGAGATGTATATTGATGCATTTTTTGTATTTTTATTTTTTTTTTGTAAAATAAAAACGAAGCACGTGCACACACACACAACAGTTAAAGGAAGGGGTAAAATGAAAGTTTGACCCTCATCATTGCTTTAAAAAATCTTTTGTTTTGTTTAAAAGTTTTTAAAACAAAATATCCCAGTGAGTCGCCAATCGAAATAGCCCGGATCCGAGCAGGCCTCGCGGCCCGGCATCCGGCATCTTTCGCGTTGGAGGTGTCTCGCCGTTTGTTTTCGCATTTGTAGAGTCGCCACGCCGTTTTTATTAAGCCCAAAACATTGAAAAAGGGCATCAGTTTAAAGATAATTTTAAACCGTTTTTGTGTGATGAGATTTTGAGTTCGGAGGTCAGATGACTCCCCGGGAAGAGAATATTAGAATATTAGAGCTCACCCGAGTAGCCTCGTAAAACGAGTCTTTCGATACCCCTAATATCCTTTAAATGTTGTGTGTGTGTGTGTGTGCTTTTTAAAAATGCATGCTGTATCGGATGTCTACATTGTATGCTATGTATGGAAATGTATTGAAATAGTGTAGGAAGGAAGCCTTACCAATGTTGGTTCGTGTCTGTCTTCCGCTGGGGAATAGTGTTTGAGGTCGAAGTAGCGTTCCGGTACGGATCGGGATTGCTTCGGGAGATGCCGGTTGTCCGCGGACAGAGTTTCGGCGTGAGTCGAGGTTGTAGGCTGCGTTCGGGCAGAGGTTCGGCGTGCGTGGGGATCGTCGGGATCACTCGGGCAGAGGTTCGGCGTGCGTTGTGGTGGCAGGAGTCACTCGGGCAGAGTTTCGGCGTGGTTTGGGATCGTCGGTTTGACTCGGAAAGAGCCGGGACACCGTGGAAAGACCAGGCAAGGCCTCGGAGTACCACGAGGGGCCTCAGAGTACCTCGAGAGTGCCTCGGGGCAGCGCGGGAGCGTCTCGGGAGCGCTCGGGGAGGCTTCGGAGCACCACAAGGGAGCTCGGAAGGCCTCGGAAGGATCCGAAAGGGGCCGGGAGTGCCTCAAGAGGACTTAGAGGGGAGCCAGAAGGCTAAGGGAGGAAGAGAGAAGAGGGAGGTGTGAAAAATGAGGGAGGGGGAGCCCTCTATTTATAGTGTAGGAAAACTGCAAAGAGGTCCGTACGGACCTCTTAGGTAATTATAGATTTCCGGGATTTGAGGGAATCTCGTGGACTTTAAGGGGATTTTCGTAATGATTATGTCTGGTGCAAAGAGGTCCGTACGGACCTTTTGGCATGCAAAGAGGTCCGTACGGACTTTCCATGCTCTTGTGAATGTGATGGCAAGCTAGCTCTCGTCGAGAGCTTTCCAACCATATATGGCACGTCTCAATCGGAGTTCGTATGAAGGAGTTATGACCTCCGGAAGTTTGCCTCTGGTTTTGTCGTATGCTGGGATGGAGAGCGATCCAGATTGGGGTACTTACAGGTGGTCCATCCACAACATGATCTGGAACATGAGGACGATTGAAAGCTGAATTCTCTGCACGAAGTGTCCTTCTCATCCTTCTGACTTCTTCTGTGGTTCGGCCTTGAGCGGTTTCCAGTCTTCCAAGGGTATTTTCCTGAGTGGCAAGTCTGAGGTTTACTTGGCCAATCGCTCTAGAATTTCCTCGTGCTTGTTCAGTCAACTCTTCAATATTGTTCTGGAATGAGGAATTCAAAGAGTTGAAGCAGGTATGAATTTCCTCCTGAATTGCAGTTGTTTGAGTAGATATGGCTTCTTGAAGGTTTGGCTCCAGCTCAACAATGATCGAATCCGGCTGTATTGGCAATATACTTATTTACCCTACAAAAAGGCGGGCACCAAGCAATGTCAACCGTAGTAGTCACCGCTAGCATGTGAGCCTATTCCTCGATTGAGTGATCTTTGGCCAAGAATTTTCTCCTATGAAGAGTATAAGGAGAATAAAGAGTGGGAGCATCTACTAACTTGAAGTGCTTTCTAAGCCAAATCATCAATAAAATTGGACTTCCTTGAGTCGTGGAGTCGGTTCGATACAATTTATCAAGACCATTGAGTCATGGAGTCAGATCACAACAACATTCTGCAGAAAATCTGTTCAGTACCAACTTGTCAAAACAAGTCTCAAAACTTGCAAACAGATCATCCATACAGCTCATACATCTCTTATACATATACTCATACTCACTGTCTACAAATCATACACAAATCCATCACCAAAACTCGACTAAAATTGGCCAGTCCGTATAATTTGTGGACACCACCACATGAGTCAAAAGAGAATACTAAAACTAGAAAAAATGTTATGAAAGATTATGTGCTAGCAAAAAAGCTATTTGGGCCGATCCGTGGCCAATAATTACAAGTTCTCAAAAATCCAAAAAAAGGGAGTAATGGGATCCTAAACTAAAGTGCCTCCCGAGCCACTTGCACCGCCATCGCCGTGCTCATAATCATCATCACCCTGGGCCCAGGTCCTCTTTGAGCCACAAGTGGGCATTACAGAAGTTGCCACCGTAGCTGCCGCAGAGGATGTTCACTTGAACAAATGCTCCGAGAGATGCCATCAGACCCGCCATCCAACTAGCAGCCAGACGATAATTTTCAATAAACACCTGCAAGTGAAAACACGAAAATACTCAGAAAAGACTCAACAAAATAAGAGTACTAAATACAAATATAAAAAGGCATACTATAGTAACATTGGGAGGAGGAAGGAGCCCTTGAGGTATCGGCTCCTGTTCCGTGCTACCAATCATATAAGTATAGCTCGGAGGCCCATAGTCCGGAATGAATGGAACAGGAAGCAGTTGCCTATTGGTGTGGCTGACGAGGAACCACCACAAGAGGACCCATCAGAAAAGGAAATAAATCGTCATACCTAATGTTTGAACGCTTATACTCTGAATCAGGGAAACCCGCAATAAAGTTATCATAAATATGGTCCAGGAGACTAGTGATCGAATGCATGTTACCTGGAGGATCCCAAGGCACCACGCTCACAAGATAACCTCTGTCATGATGAGGGAATACTCCTTCCCCTAAATAGAAGGCATCATCAGTTAGAGAAACAAGAATGATCCTCTTGTTAGTCACCACCCACATGCCGCTCACATGCTCCTCAATAGACCTCCACAGGTTGAGACCCTGACGGTTGAAGTTAAAGTTGTCAAGCATCGCCCGAGCCTACTCAACAATAATTGTCCACTCCTCTTCCTCACCAACAATCCTATTAGGAGTCCATCTCCAGATGTCTGGATACTGAACTTCACACTGATCGAGTTCAAAATTGTAAGGCCCAAAAATAGCGTACCCCTACATCTGCAAAAGGATAAATCATGGAGAAATATTCAGTTTAAAATAAACAAGGTCTACACAAAACAAAAATGGAGTGGTAATATGACTAAGGATTTACCTCCCATGCCAGATGTAACCCGAAAAGTTCTCCTTGGTGTTGCGACAGGCTTCATCCATAGCATCGTAACAACACGCCAAACCGGCAGATTCCCAATCATACTCTGCCACCTTGCCGAGATCTCTGAACAAGTCGAGCAAAGAAAAGCGGGTCGTAGAAGAGTGGTTGACAAAGATGGTCACAAATAGACCGTACCATATGAATCCCCAAACAACTCTGCCGATGTTCGCGGAATTTCTCACATCCAAGTTGCAGATGTACTCCTCTAGTTTGGTCCGAAGAGGCTTGAGCTCTATACAATTGCCCTTGATCTTAGGGCTAAAACTAACAATACGAGTCATCTCTGCCGCATAAAGCTTATAACCCGAATTCATAGGTAAATTCATGGTATCCTCCCCGAAGGACAAGTGAATGGTGTGGGTAGTGTCCCTCCATCTCTCCCTGATGGCCTGTAAAACTTGAGGAGACCGCCTCATTCCTCACACATTATCGAAAAAAGTGTAGAGCCCCGTTGCCCTCATTCGGTCCATGACCACATCCAGTTTCTTAAGGTCGCCCCAGATTTTGGCTAGCTCCTTAGAACTCCCTCGTCAGTTCTGGATCGGCTTATATGGCTACAAAACAAATAAGACAAGAAAAGAGTTCAATATTTAGAACTTAAGCCAAAAAGAGGTAAAAACATCCTTTAGGCATACATTACCAAATCATGTCAGTGGCATCCCAAGCATGCTAGCACATAGATTTTCATTTCATATACTCATATTAGTGCATTAGAAATCATTCATGAAAGAAAAGAAAGAAAAAATCTCATTGAAACATTTCATCAAACACCTAGCATGCATACTAGGAGTTCACACAAACTTGCATTTAGCCATCCAAATTAAACCCACCTATAATCCTAAACAACTACGACGTTCATATATGCACACAAGCATCATCAAATACAAAGAAAAACCAAGAAAATCCAGCATGCATTGCATAAGCCCTAACTTTGAACAAAAGGGGGAAATCCCAATTTCGATGGAATTGATGGATTAAAGCATGGAATTAGTGGATTTCAAACATGAAACTGAGTTTAAGAATAAGTTTCTTAGCGATCCTCGACAAATGTGGTCGGAAATATGGTCTTCCCGGAATGCAAGGAGGTCATTGGAACGATAGGTTTTACCCTTGAGATGCCCACCCATTTGGTGCTCTCTATGGGATAAAGAAGACATTGATTCAAGCCTAGAAGGGGTTTGGAATGTATTGAGAGGACAAATCAACAAGAATTTGAAAAAATTTTGGGCAAGATGTGCCTAGGGTTCAGACTTAGGAGAAAAAAGTTTGAATGAAATGAAGAAATGTAGAGAGGCACCTGATATAAAGTCTCTGTAGAGGTTGTCTTGCTCGAGACAACGTGTCTCGTACGAGACAAGTCCCCAGATTACAACCATTTTTGGCTTTTGACCTGAAAAGTCAAAGACAGTCCCAAATTTCAGAAAATTTATGATTTTACCACGACTAATTGAACCCGAATAAGCTTGGGGTTAATAACACCGATGACAGAGGTCACCACATTTCGAGAAATACTACACAATTTGATCGAAGATAGCAAGTTGTCTGATAATTTAATCGAATATAGCGTATTCATTCAGTGACTCAGAACCCGGATAGTTGTCTGATAATTTGATCGAATATAGCATATTCATTAAGTGACTCAGAACCCGGATAGGCAAATCATTTACACAACTTGATCGAAGATATCAAGTTCTCCCAGGATTTGATCGAAGATAGCAAATTCACTTCATTGATTCGGAACCCAATTGGACGATTCATTCAACTTGATCGAAGATAGCAAGTTGTCCCAGAATTTGATCGAAGATAGCAAATTCTTTAGTGATTCGAAACCTGGATAGGCGAATCATTAACTCAACATGATCAAAGATAGCACGTTGACTGCCCAGTTTGATTGAAGATAGCAAACTAACCAAAGGATTTGATATGAATATCAAGTTCCTTCAACAATTCGAAACCTAGATAGGCGATCATTCATCCAGTTTGATCAAAGATATCAAATTGAACAAAAGATTTGATTAAGAGATCAAATTCTTTCCAACGGTTCGAAGCGCTGGTAAATTACCCGGGATTTCACGCGGAGCGAAAAGGCGCGGTTGTCTTTCGCGGAGGGTTGGTGTCTGAGACCTCGCTTTTCGGGAAGGAGAGGAGTCGCCACACGGTTTTTGTATTTTGAGCCCAAACGTTGAGAAACGGCTATTGGTTGAAAATGGTGTCATTTTTATTGGTAGCAAAAACTTAGGAAAAGGCTTTGAAAACGGGGTGTCATTTTTATTGGTAGAAAAAACGAGTAAAAAGCTTTTTAGTACCAGAGATTGTTAGGTTCGGAGGTCACGTTACGTTTCGAGAAGAGTATATTGAGATCACCCGAAATGCCTAGTATGACGAGTCTTTCTACCTTTCTCGAAAGCGTGTGCGTGTGTGTGTGTGTTCGCATTTTGAAATGGGGGCTTGAATGACAAGCTTAATCTTGGTTTGAATGTCAAACTTTAATTATGGTTCTGTTTGAAAAGGCGAGCATTTGAATGACAAACGTCAGTTTTGGAAGTTTTTAGGAAAAGTGGCGTGAATGCTGATTTTAACTGTTTATCTTAAGTGTCAAATGTTGACTTTTAAGAAAAGAGCGTTTGAATGTCAAACGTTGGATTTTGAGTTTGAAGATGAGCGTTTGGATGCCAAACGTCATTTCGCGCGTTTTGAAAGAGAGTTCGAAGGTCGAACTCCGGTTTTGAACCGGGCATGTCATTGTTAACGATTTTACGGAAAAAACGTATTAAATGATTTTGAATGTCAAAAGTTGGCTTTTAGGTTTGAAGATGAGCGTTTGGATGCCAAACGTCATTTCGCGCGTTTTGAAAGAGAGTTCGAAGGTCGAACTCCGATTTTGAACCGGGCATTACATTGTTAACGATTTTACGGGAAAAAAGTATTAAATGATATGCGATCAACGAATCGAGTTGCGACTCGAACTTTGAAAAGTAAATGCTATCACGATCTAAACGGCTCGGACTTTGTAAATGACAGTATTTAAAGTGCGATGTCAACGGAATCAAACGATCTGAAATTGTAAAGTACGATCGACGAGCCAAACAACTCGGAATAGTAAAATTGCGTAAAAGTAAATGACGTTCGACGGATCAAACGGTCCGGAATTGTAAATGACAGGAATTTAAATGACAATCGACGGATCAAACGATCCGGAATTGGTAAATGACATAAAAGTAAACGGAACGGGGCCGGAACGCCGTTTTAACCCGAGATTACTTCTCTTACGGGAAGAGAAGAGGATCGCTGACTAAAACGTATCAGGCCTCGTTTAGACGATGACGTCTACATTTCAACAACGTCGTCCGAAACGGTTGTAGCGACTGGCGCGTTAACCGAGAGGAACGAGAGTTTAAAGAGAGAGGGAGCTACGTATGGCTAGGGTCGGCTCCTTTGGCTCGGGAGACGTATACGGGATACGAAAAGGTGTTCGGAACGGTGTTTCGAGGTGGCGCGGGTCGTATTTGATCGAAATACGGAGTTTTCACGCGAATCGAGGCTAAACAGGGGCTCGGGAAGGGGTGAAACTCAGTTGGGCAGTGGCTTTTGGGAGAAAGGGAGTAATTTTTTTGTTGTTATAAATGGCTTTGACAGCCTCTGTATTTATAGGTGAATTTTCAGCATGAGTCCGGACGGACTGAGCTTGAAATCCAGGGGGTTTCGTGATACTTTGGAAATTGGAGGGACTTGCTGGCAATTCTGGATTGTCTGCAAATGAGTCCGGCCGGAATGAGACTGCATACCAGGGGTATTTTAGTCTTTTCACTCTGAATTTGATTGAAGGGTGACTAGAGGGCTGTGGCATGCAAGCCACGTGTCCCTGTGACTCACAGGCTCGTGGGAGTTCGTGTCACTATTCCCGGTTTTGTCCGTTTTTAAAATAACTGTCCGGAAAATGTCCGAAATGCCCCCGGAAAGTGCGTTTTTCAGGGAAAGTCGTACTTTTACGTGAGACGACGTGTGTTGAGTACGCTTTGACGTTGGGATGCATGGGGCAGTCCCGACACGTCTCGTTGGCTTGGGAACAGGGAGCTTAACAGGTTCCGGTTAACCTGGAGCGGGCCAGTTAACGAATTCCGGTTAACTTCAAACGGATTTTGGCGATCCAGATTTGGGTACTTACAGCTGACAGGCGAATGGTCATCAAAAGAAATTGGTTTGGAACCCAAACAGGCGAATCATCATAATCCAAGCCATACACATGTAAATCTTTATTTTCTAACATTTCCACAAGTTCGGAGCCAAAACAGGTGAACCACTAGACATATAGGTATATTCAAAATTGGGTCACCATTTGATTCCTCAGTATGAGTTTACCTTTACAAAAATTGATTTTCAAAATATCTGAAATAGCCTTTTTCTAGTTTTTTGCAGTCGAACTACATTTTGGTCTAATTCTCCGATAGAGATACGTAGGCAGTCTTGCGGCACGACTATCCCAAAGTTATGAATGTATTTCTTTACTGTCGACGACATTACTTCTTTCATAAGTCATGTTGCCGAGGGGCTCTATGGACACCCCATTCTGAACACATTATATATCATTACACTACTCTAGTCTCGACTTTTGATTTTAGGAATTAGGCATGTAATTTCGTCATGTTTCGTTAAGTTTCTTAATGACTCCGTTAATTTGGACTTAACTGACTAATGAATAACCAAAGAGGGGCAAAAGAGTCAAATGGCTAGTTGTCTCACACGAGACAACGTGTCTTGTATGAGACAACTCATTCAGGAAGGTTGATTTCCTTTCCTTTTTGAAGATGATTTCTTCCTTGATCATGACTCTCTCACATCCAGGATTTCTATTAATTATGGAACATTCTAGACTGATATTTTTCACCAGAAAGTGATTGATTTCTTCCAAACTTGCTTAAACTTGGTGACCAAGTATTCCCACCCTAGAAATACAAGATGACTTCTTCGTATTCATGATCCCGAAATGCGTTATCTCCCAAATGGAACTAGTAAAACAATTATTAAAACTCTCTCAAATTCGTTCATAAACTTTGATCAAGTTCAAACACCAAGATTCAAATCTTTGTCTGGGCTATCCATTGAATAATTCAAGGTCTATTTCAAGGTAAAACCTTCTTTGATTTTTGTTCCCTTCTTAACCTCTCTATTTGATATTTTAGAGTAGTGTAATCACCATCAAAAGGATTAGCCTAGAGTCCATTCAATTAATGAATGCGATCTCGAATCACACAATTCAACATTCCAACTAACAAGACTAATATAGTTTGTTATTTGCATGATTAATTCGATTATAAGAGAAATCTAATCAAACCCTATAAGCAAAAGCAAGACCAATTATAATTATAAGATTGGGTAGGATTGGTGCTACTCGACCTTTTAATTTTATAACTTAATCCCCGAACCCACGAATCTAACGAAAAAGATGATTTTTCTATATTTTCATTAAATAATATAGGTGGCGACTCGAATAAAAACATTAATCTCACATTCTGTAGGAAAACAAATTATGATTTTCCCAAAACTTGAATTATCATTGATACTTGAGAATATATGTCTTACAAAATAAATTCTGGCTGAAAGACTTCTAATAAGAAAAGGAAAAAGTAAAACAAAGGAAAGGAAATCAAAAGGAAATCAGGAAGCAGACGGATTTTGGGAACTAGATCCGTCAGATTTTGGACTTGGGCGGTCGCCCACTGGGACCTGGGCGGTCGCCCACTTGATTAGAAGCTTCAACGTAGTTTGATATTGATCTTGGGCGGTCGCCCATATGGCTTGGGCGGTCTCCCACTTGTACAGAAAGACCGTCTTCGTTTGTTTTTAAGGTTGGGCGGTCGCCCACTCTTCCTGGGCGGTCGCCCACCTGTTCAGTGCCTTCAATTCCTGCTTCAACATCTTCACAACCTCCCTCAAGTTGAGCATGGGGATTAAGAATGCCCAACTTGCTAACTAGTAAATCAAACTGTTGTTTTCCAAGAGCTTTAGTAAAAATATCCACCAGTTGCGTTTTAGTAGGAACATAGGAAGGAGAAATAAGGCCATCTGAAATGGTATCACGAACAAAGTGGCAGTCAATTTCAATATGTTTTGTCCGTTCATGAAAGACGGGGTTCTTAGCGATGTTAAGAGCCAGCTGGCTATCGCAAAAGATGTTGATTGCCTTCGGATGATGGACACCAAGGCTTAATAGTAATCCCTTCAACCATTTCAATTCGCATGTAAGGGCCGACATAGAACGATATTCGGCCTCGGGAGATAAACGAGACACAATGGTTTGTTTCTTCGTCTTCCAAGATATAGGAGAATGACCAAGAAACACAAGCCATCCAGAAAGAGAGCGTCGAGTAATAGGGCAAGCGGCCCAATCTGAATCACACCATCCTTGTAGCGTAAGCTCACTGTCAGCATGAAGAAGAATACCCTGACCAGGTGTGCTTTTGAGATAACGAACAACTCGCAATGCTGCATCCCAATGATCCTTGCGAGGTTCCTTCATAAATTGGGAAAGAATGTGAACTGAATATGCCAAGTCTGGACGGGTTACTGCTAAGTAAATGAGACGACCAACCAAGCGTCTATAACGTTCTGGATCATCCAGAAGATCACCAGTGGCAAGACCGAGTTTATGATTCGGTTCAATAGGAAAGCCAGATGGCTTTGCTCCTAATAGTCCAACCTTGGAAATAATGTCCAAAGTATACTTGCGTTGGCACAGAAACAGGCCAGAGGAGCTACGAGCAACTTCAATGCCCAAGAAATACTTCAAAGAGGCAAGGTCCTTCATCTTGAAACATTCACTTAGATACTTTTTGAAAGACTGTAAGGCAGCGAAATCGTTCCCAACTATAATAAGATCGTCAACATACACAAGAAAATTCATATGGATCGTACCTTTTGTGAATGTGAACAAGGAATAATCAGAATAAGATTGTAAGAACCCATAGTGTTTTAAAGAAGCCACCAGCTTAGCGAACCAACAACGCGGGGCCTGTTTCAGGCCATAAAGAGATTTGTGAAAGCGGCAAACCATATTAGGCTGATTGGAATGAAAGCCCGGAGGAGGTTTCATGTTGAGCTCTTCCTGAAGGTTAACATGCAGGAAAGCGTTATGTATATCCATTTGATGCAGTTCCCAATTCTTAGAGGCAGCAATGGCAAGAAAGGCTCGAACGGTGACCATCTTGGCCACAGGAGCAAAGGTTTCCGTGTAATCAATTCCTTCTTTTTGATGATTACCAAGAACCACCAAACGAGATTTGAGTCGTTCAACCGTACCATCCGACTTGTACTTAATCCGATAGACCCACTGGCTACCAAGAGCACTCTTACCATGCGGTAGAGGAACCATAGTCCATATGCCATTATCTTCCAAGGCACGAATTTCAGCCTGCATAGATTCCTTCCATCCATCTTGTGACATTGCCTCACGAAAAGTCTTAGGCTCTTTAGCCAAGGTAATAGCTGCAAGGAAGTTACGATATTTCAAAGAAAAACTGTCACAATTTATATAGTGAGCTATAGGATAAGGAGTACCTGAGGAGCTGACTGGAGTGAAATGTTCGGGGGATGGACTAGCAGAAGTAATGGTAGCAGCAATGTAGTCCCGAAGAAGAACTGAGGGTACTTTTGTATGCATGCCCCTCCCTAAAGCATCTTGCTCAGAAGGAGAGGTGTCTGTCGTAGAAGCAGGTGAGACTTCTGTAGGAATAATATCTACAGAGACTGTAGTCACGGGATCAGGTATGTCTGCAGGAGCTACTGTCAATGGTTCTGAAACAACATCTGTCATGTCCGGATAATCAAGAAAGGCTAAATCAGCCTCTTGGTTAATAATCTCCATAGAATCCGGGGAATGAGGCACTGACGACAAATCACTATAAGGAAAACTGTTCTCAAAGAACTTCACGTCCCGGGAGACAAAAAATTTCTTTGTCTTTAGATCAAACAACTTCCACCCCTTTTTACCTAGGGGATAGCCCACAAATATACATTTTCGGCTACGATCGGTAAACTTATCTCCCTTCGCTTTCTGATTATGAGCATAACACAAGGAACCAAAAACTCAAAGAGAGTCAAAGAAAGGTAGCTTTCCAAACAAAACCTCATAGGGAGTCTTATTGCCTAAGAGGGTAGTGGGGGTTCGGTTAATCAAATGAGCAGCAGTAAGAACTGCTTCGCCCCAAAAGAAAATCGGTAAATGAGGCTGAAATCTAAGCGCTCTAGCGACATTCAGAATGTGACGATGCTTCCACTCTACTCGGCCATTTTGTTGAGGGGTACCAACACAAGATGTTTGGAAAGTAATGCCAGTGGAAAAGAAATAATCAAGCATGCAATTAAATTCAGTCCCATTATCAGATTGGACAACCTTAATTTTCTGAGAAAACTGACGTTCAACCATTGCAATGAAAGCCATGAACATACGAAAAACTTTTGTTTTCTCGACCAACAAATAAACCCAAATAGCTCGGGAAAAATCATCTACTATGGTTAAAAAATACCATGCACCACAAGAAGAAGAATGAGTGTATGCACCCCACAAATCGCAATGAACTTTCTCAAAAATTCTAGTGGCCTTATGGTCACTAACAGGAAAAATGTCTCTAGAATGTTTAGCCCAAAAACAAGTATCACAAGGTTCAGGAAAACTGCTAGAATTACGGCTTATTGCGGGAAGAAGTTTTACCACATTTTGGATGGGTGCCCCAAGCGATTATGCCACAGTTCTAACGAAGAAGGCGATCCGGAAACAGAAACACTAAATGCAGAAGATTTGCCGCGAAGATAGTAGAGTCCATCCCGCCTAACACCCACTCCAATCAGGTTCCTCGACATGTCCTGTATAGCACACATAGAGTAGTTAAATTGGACAGTGCAGTGAATATCGTCAGAAAGTTGAGAAACTGAAATTAAGTTGCAGCTTAAGTTTGGAATAAATAGAACATGAGAGAGGGTAATTGTGTCCGTCAGACGAATGGATCCCAATGTATGAGCCAACACAGAAGACCCATTAGGTAAACCGACTGGACATGCCGGTATAGTCCGAGAATTAAGGAGACACGAGGTGTTTCCAGTTACATGATTTGAAGCACCTGTATCAATAATCCATGAAGATGAATCAAACTTAATATGGAGGCAATTATTTAAGATTTGAGAATTATGGACGAGGCTTGCCAAAGCCTGACATCGCTCAGCTGTGAACGATGAAGATGAAGCAGCAGAAGGAGTAATAAATTTTCCTGGCCTATCTTGAGGACCTAGGAAAAAAGGAGAATTATATTTGATTTTAGGAGGATTATCGATGACAACATCGTTCCCCGCCATGGATTTTAGACTTGTGTATGATGCCGCTCTGATACCATGTAGGAAAACAAATTATGATTTTCCCAAAACTTGAATTATCATTGATGAACTTGAGAATATATGTCTTACAAAATAAATTCTGACTGAAAGACTTCTAATAAGAAAAGGAAAAACTAAAACAAAGGAAAGGAAATCAGGAAGCAAACGGATTTTGGGATCTAGATCCGTCAGATTTTGGACTTGGGCGGTCGCCCACTGGGACCTGGACGGTCGTCCACTTGAACAGAAGCATCAACGTAGTTTGATATTGATCTTGGGCGGTCGTCCATATGGCTTGGGCGGTCGCCCACTTGTACAGAAAGACCGTCTTCGTTTGTCTTTAAGGCTGGGCGGTCGCCCATTCTTCCTGGACAGTCGCCCACCTGTTCAGTGCCTTCGATTCCTGCTTCAACATCTTCACACATTCTCACAAAGGAATTCGATTTTTGTGTTGATATGATATTTGATGATCCAGTCCAATTGATAGATCAAATTAGGGTTTATGCTGCAATTAATGATCAATCAATATGGTTCCAAAAAATGACAAAAAAAAAATTACAAGTGGAAAAGGAAGAGGTAGATTAAAAAAAAATGAAAATACTCAACTGGGGCAAACATTTTTTTAGCTTTACAGATTTTTGTTTCTTTTAGGCTCCACTCATGTATTTTTAAATGGAACTTGTCTGTGTAGGCAGACACTAGTGGCCTCCAACATACTATCATTTACAAGGAGGGGAAGGACTTTCGTAACTAATGAGTCTTTGAAGAGACGAACCAAGTCCAAGAACATGGTTAGAGAGTAATTGGGCTACTGTGGTTAATTTTATATTTTTGGTATTTTGTATGATGTTTGATGTTGATATTTTTGTGCACATTTATGGTGCTTGTGTGATGTTTGGTAAACACATAAAAAGGGGTGACTTTATACACCTATATTATTGAGACATTGTAAAAAAAGAAAAAAAGAAAAAAACTTATAAAAGGGATGACTTTATACACCCATATTACTGAGTGTACACTATTTATGATTTAAAATCTATTGTATAGCTGATAAAACATGAAAGAAAGGACTTTACTTAATAAAATAGGAATGTGTATAAAATCACCCTCATAAAAAATAAATTTTACAAAAACTTAAAATGGATTTTAACATTAAAAATACATGTCTCTCATATCAGTGTCAGTTTTAATATTATCAAAGTGTCAGTTTTTTTACAAGATTTAACATAAAAATTGGGATTTGTTTCTGAAATTATTCCTTTTAAAAATAATAATTACCAAAATAACAACCCTTTCAAACTATTGACCAAAATGACTTTCTTTTTAAAACTTGCTACTTCTTGATATCTATGGTATTGTTAATTAAATTAGTATTTTTGTTAGTTTAGTTAGATTTTTCGTTAGTTAAGTTATGTTTTTCGTTAGTTCAGTTATGTTTTTCATTAGTTCAGTTAGCATTTTTGTTAAATTGAGTTTTAAATTTGATCAGTTTTGTCTATTGTGTTACTGTGTTACAGATGAATGTAGAAATATGCTTCACAATAGTTGTCTTTCTTCTTTTTAGACCTGGTGGTTGTCTCTTGCCTTTCTACTGATATCTCTGTGTTTTAAATTTGATCAATTTTGTGTTTTGTGTTACAGATGAATGTAGAACATCAACATGGAGAGCTTCTTGAGCCGTTTGTCGATCCGGGTCCTTTGCAACGAGATGTTTTGTAATTACAGGATAAGCATCGAACTGAATACATCTGGGCCGTAAGACATATTGAGAAGTTATCTTTTCATCTTGGTTCGACTCTGCCAGAAGTGTTGGACGTGAGGATTCGGGGTAGACTAGTAGTACCAGGATTTTACGGGGTTTACAAGTTAGGGAAAATTACGTATTATTGGGGTTTGATTACAGCGTTGGTTGAGCTATGGCGTCAGGAAACCCACAGTTTTCACTTTCCTATTTGTGAGATGACCGTTAGTTTAGAGTATATGGGTATGTTGTCAGGGTTACCGATTGATGGATTTCTTGTTCTAACACCACGAGTTTTCTTCAGGGTTGGTGCGACATATGTGTGGATTTATTAAGTGTTATACCACCGGAGAGTGAGATAGAAGCAAGGTTGTTGAAGCTTAAGTGGCTTCTAAGTCAGTTTCCCCATTTTGGACAGCTTCCAGAAATGCGACAATGGATTTGGTTATTAGGTATACACGTGCGTATATATTAGCAGCCCTCGGGTCGACTGTGATACCTGATCGCACTAGTAATAAGGTGAAGTTGATATATCTCTCACTGCTTAGAGATATCGAGATGATACATGATTATAGTTGGGGTAGTGCTGCTTTGGCCTTTCTTTATCTGGAAATGTGTACTGCTGTGATGATGTGCCAATTTTTCCGAGAGGACTTTGAAAATTTTCGTTTCTTTGAAAAACCAATCGAAAAAACCGGAGTCGCCACGCCATTTTTGTTTTAAGGGCCAAAACTTTGAAAAATGCCCGAGATTAGAGATTTGGGTTCGGAGGTCACGTTACACGCCGGGAAGGATGTTAGTGTGCACCCGGAATGCCTCGTAAAACGAGTCTTCCAATCTAAAAACCATTTGTTTGTGTGTGTGTGTGTGTGTGTTACTTTGGCCAAAATAAGATGAAACTGAGGAAAGTAAAAATTGGGAATTCTTTATTAGACTTTGGATAGATCCCATGATTTTTGGTGTGATTTTTGGGTTGAGTTTTGGTACTCAAAAGATTTTTTAAAGTTGAAAACAATTTCTGCCAGAATGAAAAAGGCAGTGGACACTTTATTTTGAAATGGATTTAAGGGCTTTAAAACATCATAATCTGAGGAAACTCAGAGAATGAAAGTTGTTCCAGACACTTTAAATAAGATTTCAGTGAAAGGATTATCTATTTTGGAGATGATTTGAGGACCCAAAATCTTCTTGAAATCTCAGATATGAAATCTGGACTTCCAGAGACTGAGGAACTGACCTTTAAAAGAAAATTTGAAAAAAGGAGTTTTACTCACGTAAAAAATAAAGTAAAAATATGTCTGGAAATCTCTGGATGTTGGCTACAAAAAGTGTTTTGTAGTAAACACCAAATTCCAAGTTTATCTGTGTCCAAAAAATTAGACCATGGACTGAGGTCTTAGAAAATTGCTACTGGGCAGCAACTTCTTCTTGAAGAAAAACATGATTTTAAAGGGGGTTTGGCATCCATGCTTGCCCCCATTTCCCTAGGTTTTGATTAGTGATCACTTGACATTTTAGTGGTGAATCAACTAAATCAAACCATCCTTGGGGTACATTAGGACTAAGCACTTCATTTGCTTGGGAAGGGGAATTTTATCCTTTGAAAAAGAGATTTGATGTATGAAAATGATTTTTAGGGTTTTGAAAATGTGTTTTCTTTGCAAGTAAGTGAGAACACTTTGAAAATAATGTTGATCCTTGTAGAAGATCATCCATGGAGATGAACTTCCTGTTGGAACATTAAGCGATCCAATGACCATGAACCGACTCATAACTAGATTAAGAAGAGAAGAAGAAGAAGAAGAAGACGAAGACGGAAGCGTATACCTTGAGATTCCATAATTGTTCTTGTTCTTGTTCTTGATGAAGATATGAAGATAGTCTTTGATTTAGGAAGAGTAGATCTTCTAAATGATGAGTGCCTTTTTAGTCTCTTTGTTCTTCAAGTACTTAGGAAGAATTTTGACTGAATGAGAATGAAAAATAACTAGTGATTCATAGGCTTGATGGATAGGCCTTTATATAGGAATCCAAGGGGCACTTCATTTAGGGACTACACCTATTGATATATAAGATATTACCATTATGCCCATCATTTAATGGTATACTTATATTATGGAATTCTACATATTATTTAGAGTTCTATACTTTATACCATATATTATAATATTGATCATTATATTATTAAGTATTTATATGTTACATTAATCCATGTTCTTACAATCTCCCACTTGGATTATTATAACATATACCTTCACTTAATAAATTTCTTCAATCATATTTATAACACAAATGACAACCCTTATGTGCACTTTGTTGTCATTCGAAAACAATCCCGTCCATTAGTCATATAAGTATAAGGACTAAAGGGGCATTCGTTGTAATTGATTCGCAACTAAACCCACATTAATCACATATATATATCCAACTAAATGACATAGATAAAGTATAGATATGTAGCATGGAAAATTAATGAATATATATGAAGAATGCATATATATATTCTCCAACTAGTCCTACTTTAACCAAATGAGATCAATTTAAATGAAAACAACACAAGGAAATAGAAACATTTAAAACTCCCACTGATTTAGGCATTATCAAAAGTCATTACACCCATATGAGCAACATGCTCGTGAAATACTAAAGGAGATAACGCCTTAGTAAATGGATCCGCTAACATGGAGTTTGTACCAATAAGTTCTATTTCTATTTGTTCATTTTGTACTCTTTCTCTCACAACAAGAAACTTAATATCTATATGCTTAGATTTAGATGAACTCTTGTTGTTGTTGGAGTACAATACCGCGGCCCGATTGTCACAATATAACTTAAGTGGTCTTTCAACACCTTTGACAATTCGCAGTCCTTCAATGAATTTACGCAGCCATATAGCTTGATTGGATGCCTCATAGCAAGCAACAAATTCGGCTTCCATGGTGGAAGTAGTAACTAATGTTTGCTTGGCACTTCTCCAAGATATCGCTCCACCGGCCAAAGTGAAGACATAACCCGATGTCGATTTGCGACTATCTTGGCATCCAGCAAAGTCAGAATTGGAAAAACCAATGATCTCAAGATGATTCGACTTTGTATATGTAAGCATGTAGTTCTTCGTGTTTTGTAAGTATCTCATCACTCTTTTGGCTGCGACCCAATGTTCTCTTCCCGGATTGCTTTGATATCGCCCAAGCATGCCAACAATAAAGGCAAGATCTGGGCGAGTACAGACTTGAGCATACATTAGGCTTCCTACTGCCGATGCGTAAGGGATATTTTCCATATACTTGGATTCAAGATTATTTTTAGGACATTGATTTAGACTGAACTTATCTCCCTTAGAGACCGGAGTGTCATGTGGTTTACAATTTTCCATGCTAAACCTTTGTAATACCTTCTCTATATAGCTCTTTTGTGATAATCCTAACATACCTCGTGAGCGATCACGATGTATTTGGATTCCTAATACAAAAGAAGCTTCTCCAAGATCTTTCATCTCAAATTTGTTTGAGAGAAATTTCTTGGTTTCCTTAAGAAGGTCCTTATCATTACTAGCAAGTAAAATGTCATCCACATATAAGACCAAAAATAGAAATCTACTCCCATTGAACTTATGGTACACAAAATCTTCACCAAGATTCATTTCAAAACCGAATGAAAGAATAACTTGGTTAAATTTTAAGTACCATTGACGAGACGCTTGCTTAAGCCCATAAATGGATTTCTTGAGTTTACAAACTAGTTGACTAGTTTGATCCGAATCAGTCACCATTTCTGGTTTCTTCATATAGATAGTTTCCTCAATGTCACCATTGAGAAAAGCTGTCTTTACATCCATTTGATGAAGCTCGAGGTCAAAATGTTCCACTAAAGCCATAATGATTCTATAGGCATTTTTAGAGGATACCGGTGAAAATGTTTCTTTGTAATCAATGCCTTCTTTTTGAGTAAATCCTTTAGCGACAAGACGCGCCTTATGTCTTTCCACATTACCTTTTGAATCCCTTTTGGTCTTAAAGATCCATTTACATCCGATGGGTTTCACATTCTTAGGTAATGAGACAAGATCCCAAACGTCATTATCATTCATGGATTTTAACTCTTCATTTATGGCATCAATCCATTTATGAGAATTTGGACCACTAATGGCTTCATGGAAGGTGATTGGCTCATCTCCCACTAAACCTAACGGTTCCTCATTCTCGGCAAGATACACATCATAATAATCCGGTATAGCACTCCTTCTTGCTCTATTAGATCTTCTTAAGGGCACCGGTTCTTCTTGATTTTGAGGGTGTTGAATTTCCTCATCAACATTTTCATGTTGTTCATTAATAGGAGAATTAACGTCATTTTGAATTATATGTTCTTGTCGAATTTCGAGCACAACTGCTTGATTTTCGATAGGAACTATAGGAAGAGGTATAGAAATGAATTCCTCTTCCATTTCTTCAAATTCAAAATTACTATTCAAATTTTCCCCTCTAAATTCAACATCCTCAAAGAACCTAGCATTTCCCGTCTCGAAAAAGGTTCTAGTTTTAGGGTCATAGAATTTATATCCCCTAGATCTTTGAGAATACCCTACAAAATAACTACTAACCGTCTTAGCGTCCAACTTTCCTTCGTTAGGTTTATAAGGCCTAGCTTCGGCTGGACAACCCCAAACATGAAGATGATTTAGGGACGGTTTCTTTTCGGTCCATAATTCATAAGGGGTTTTGTTAGTAGCTTTTGAAGGAGCTCTATTAAGTAGGTAGGTTGCGGTTTTCAAAGCATCACCCCATAATGAGTGAGGTAAAGAAGTACAAGAAACCATACTTCTTACCATATCCTTAAGGGTTCTATTACGTCTCTCGGCTACACCATTCATGCTAGGTGTCCCCGGCATGGTGTAGTGAGGGACAATCCCACACTCTTCCAAATAGCGAGCAAAAGGACCCGGACGTTGTTCTCCCGAACCGTCATTCCTACCGTAGTATTCACCACCACGATCGGATCTAACGTTCTTAATAGTCTTTTCAAGTTGATTTTCAACTTCGGCTTTAAAAGACTTGAAAACGTCCAATGATTGAGACTTTTCATGAAGTAAATAAATGTATCCATAACGAGAGAAGTCATCTATGAACGTAATAAAATATGTTTGTCCGTTCCATGAAGGGGTAGGGAACGGTCCACATATGTCCGTATGAATTAGTTCTAAGACTTTTGTAGCTCTCAAGGATTCATTTTTGTTTGTACTATTCGTGAATTTTCCTTTAAGGCATTCAATACAAAAGTTATTTTCCGGAGTATCAAGCTTATGTAATATTCCCTCGGACACAAGCTTGTCAATTCTCCTTTTGGAGATATGACCCAAACGCCTATGCCACAAAGTATAAGAGTTTTTACTTGAAAACTTTCGTTTTGTGCCTCGAGAGTTAGTTTCATTATTGTGGGACTCATTTAATGAATTGACTGTGTCAAGTAAATATAGATTATCAATGTAAGATAAAGAATTAGTACCAAAAAGCTTTGAATCAAAATATAAATTGCATTTATTATTACCGAAGATACAGGAATAACCTTCCCGATCTAATGTAGTGACGGAAATTAAATTCCATCTAAAGGATGGAATAATAAATACATTATTCAAAACTAAATAATATCCGGTACTAAGAGATAATCTAAAAGTCCCTATGCCCTCCACCTCTACCGGCTTTCCAGCTCCCATGTAGATGAATCTTTCACCTTTATTGGGCGTTCGGTAGTTCGAGGCAACCCCGCATACATGAACTTATGTGAGTAGTTGCACCGGAGTCTAACCACCATGTATACGAAGGAATTGAAACTAAATTAGCTTCAATACAAACAAAGCTAAATGACATACCTTTCTTAATTCGCCATTGGCGATACTTAGGCGATCGGGCTTCATGTGAGTGGGGTCCTTGCAAAAGAAGCACTTTTTCACCTTTTGATCATTTGATGGTCCCTTAGGCTTCTTTGATGCAACCGAAATCTCCTTACCTTTTCTCTTTATCCCACGAGAAGAGGTAGATCCATAATGAGCACTTTCGGGTTTAGATTGTTTCAATCTATCCTCTTCCTTCTGTCACATGTGAAATCAATTCATTGATATTCCACTTGTCCTTTTGACAGTTATAGGTCGTTTCAAAATGACCGAATTGATGAGGAAGAGAAATTAAAGCCAAATGCACAAGCAAGTCTTCCGAAAGGTCTAACTTGAGTGCCTTTAATTTAGAAGATAGATGAAACATTTCCATTATATATTCCCTTATGCTTCCAGTGCCCTTATACCTCATGGAAACAAGCTTCCTTAAGGTAGCACTTGTTTCCGATTTATCGCTTTTTGCAAAGCGTTCCTCTAGGGCATCCAAAAAGCCTTTAGCTCCATTATCCTCGGAGACACTGTTCAAAAATGTCTCCGGGACTGCATTCTTTATAATGCTTAGGCTGACGCGATTAGAACGCTTCCACCTCTCTGAACTCAAGCGGTCTTCCGCAGTGCTTTTATCAGTTAGAGGGGCAGGAGCTTGTTCTCTTAATGCGAGGTCAAGGTCCAAACAGCCTAAGACCATAATAATCTTGTTTTTCCAAGTTTTAAAGTTTGTCCCAGTTAGCAAAGGTATTGAGTTTAAGGCAGTAGTAACAGATGAAGCACTGATCAAATCTGAATGAAGAGAACAAAAGAATGAAACAAAACATATATAAGAAACTACACAATGATTAATTATATCAAAATGAATTCCATCATAATAAAAGATAATCAACATGACATCAAGACTAATCTTTGGATTGCGAATTGACTCATAATTTGATTTATCTTAGGGTAAACAAATAGCTCAAACAATACACTTTAAATACTTGCCTTCCTTTGGGCCGGATCAAGTATAAAAAATGTTCTAAAATTTAAGGTATTTGTTCCCCGGTAATAAAGAATGTAAACAATTCACTTTAAACACCCGCCTTCCTTTGGGATGGTTCACAGCATTTAAAATGACCAAAAGTTTAGTTCAATTATTACCCCATGAATGTAAACACTTAGTCAATAACAAGGTTTCCTTTGGGAAACAAGCATGTTATCACATATCAATATTTACATTCATCACTTTAACAAATTTGTATTTAAATAACGTAAATTGCTTTGGCAACAATATTATTTAAACAATGAATAAATTTGTTTAAGCATATAATTAATCGTACTTTAGGGCACTTAAGATTTTAAAGTAATTTCTGAAAATTTAAATGGTAAACCAACAAGTGAATCGTGTTATTAAAATATAGTATCCTTTTGTTCTACCCGTCCATTCTCAAAGTTTAATAACTCTAAGAACCACCGAAGCGCGACTGGTGTCCAGATACTATAACTTACTAACAAATTTTCACAAAATTCTGGTCAAAACTCAAAAAATCACTCTTCCCTAGCCAGAGCACGACTCGTGCCCACGAGCACGAATGGGGCACGAGTGGAAATGAAGTGCTTGGTTTTAATCAGAACGACTTGGGAGCTTTGAAACGAGTCGTGAGCACGAATGACCAAAAGGGCACGACTCGTGCCAAAAGGCACGACTCGTGCCCAATGCCCTAATCATGAAAAATCACCATTTTAAACGACGAAATCAAAGAGCACGACTCGTGCCCAATAGCACGACTCGTGCCCACTGTTCAGATTGGTGAAAAGACATCATTTTAACACCCTTTTATGAACAAATTTGAACCAATACCCTTTAGACTATCAATTCTTAACTTAATGGTGAATGATTATTCAACCAAAGCAAGTAGATCCTTATACTCACATCACATTTTAAAATGTGTGGCTATACATTTGAACAAACTCACATCGCATCAAAAGATGGTGGCTATGTCCAAAATAGGATAATCTTACATTAAGAATGAAAGTCTTATTGATAATTAATATTTAACACCATACTCTAGAATCTGAATTAGAGTATGATAATGATTTAAGAACACATGATGAACATGGAATCTTTTCAAGAAATAAAAGCATAAGGCTTTACAAGAAACTCAAACTCAATCTTGTATATGAGCAGGCTCTGATACCAATTGTTGGAACATTAAGCGATCCAATGACCATGAACCGACTCATAACTAGATTAAGAAGAGAAGAAGAAGAAGAAGAAGACGAAGACGGAAGCGTATACCTTGAGATTCCATAATTGTTCTTGTTCTTGTTCTTGATGAAGATATGAAGATAGTCTTTGATTTAGGAAGAGTAGATCTTCTAAATGATGAGTGCCTTTTTAGTCTCTTTGTTCTTCAAGTACTTAGGAAGAATTTTGACTGAATGAGAATGAAAAATAACTAGTGATTCATAGGCTTGATGGATAGGCCTTTATATAGGAATCCAAGGGGCACTTCATTTAGGGACTACACCTATTGATATATAAGATATTACCATTATGCCCATCATTTAATGGTATACTTATATTATGGAATTCTACATATTATTTAGAGTTCTATACTTTATACCATATATTATAATATTGATCATTATATTATTAAGTATTTATATGTTACATTAATCCATGTTCTTACACTTCCATGGTGATCTTCTTGGATCTAAGACAAGAAGATGAACAAACTACATTTTGGAGTTTGAAAATGCATGCATGAAGGAAGGAGTTTATGGTAAGGAGAAGGAGGGTTTACCAATCTTCTTTGTGTTTTGAGTTTTAGGCTTGAATATAAGAGTGTTTGAGGCTTGAATATGAGAGTGTTTGAGTGAGTGTGATTTTGGGTGAATAGTTGAGAAAAAGGTGACAATTCTAGAGAATTCTCACTGTTTTCTCTCTATTTTCGCCAAGGTGCAGTTGTGAAAAATGTTTTTTCTCCCCCATTTTCTGAGACTGGAGGGCTCAATTTATAGCCCTCTGAAAACTTCATAACCATCCACGCGGATGGTTCCTGCAGCGTGCACTGTTCATTAAATGCAGCTGCAGGCTTTGGACACAAAGAATATTTTTTTGAAAATTCAAACTGGCTGTGTTTTTCAACTTACCAATTCGGGATTTTCTTAATTCTTTTGCTTTTTGAGATTCTTTTTGTTGGTGTAATGCCCTAGGCTTTAGTTATGTTTAACTGAAAACCGTTATGTATCATCTTTATCGTTTATGTTTATTATTTGATTATTATATAGTTTGCATATTTATTGTAATAATCTCCGTCCCTAATTATTAAGAGAATAATTAGTATAATTGTCAATGGATAATCATATGATGATAGAGATGCACATTGAAATTATGGGTACTTGTTAGAGAACAAGTGACTGGACTTGACCCGTATGAGATTTATGTCATGGTCAAATGTCATAAGTAAATCTCATAAGGTTACTTCATTTAGTTCCTAGACCTGAGATTATCATGACCTTACATATGATGAAAAGTCATGTTTGATTTTAGTCAAACGATATCTTAACACGATATCTATAAAGGCTATCTTTGGCATGATCGAATTCATGATGGGAAGGATGATAAATCAAGATGGAATTTGTCCCTCGAAAGAGAGATGTTTTGCTTGGGCCCCTCGATGAGTGATAATGATGAAAGTGTATGGCCGTACCCCAATATGATTGGAATTATCATTATACTCAAAGAATCGAGAAAGCATTGAACAAAGACAAGTTGACAAGGACCATGACTTGTGTTCAATATAACATTGTGAGACAAAGGGAGAAATGGAAGTACACCATTGGAAACGTGAACTCTTACGTTACATTATTTGGGTAGACATAATGGCTTGCTAGAGTCCGCTTATGTCTTATGAGGTTCGATATGATCAAACTCATTGCCAACATAATGTAATCCTATTGGGTCACACACAACTAGAATGAATTGGTTAAACCGGAGGAAGAATGATTGAGAGTCTCCGAATCGGCTACATATGTCACGCAACATACTAAGCCATTGGCTTAATATACCGCGCGACATATCAAGCCCATACGCGGTTTGATGTACTGTTCTCCTAATATGATTAGGAGACGTATTCATACTATTGTAGTATAAATATGGGAGGTCTGTCAGACCTAATTCTCTAGCCGAAATTTTCAAGCAAAATTCATAATCAAATACTCTCAATATTCTTCAAGGTTTAGATCTAGCAATCATCAAGAAGTTGTTCTTGAATTCATTCAAAGGTGTGGATACCAAAAGAGGGTCTTCGTTCGTTCATCGATCAAGGCCTAGAGTTCAAGCAAGTTGAAGAACGAAGTTTGTGATTCGATATCACACAATCAAATCGTTCGATAGCTCAAGAACGGAAAGCGTTCAAGGTTGGTATAATTCTATCTCATAGGAATTTAAATTAATTGTATAGAACGGATCCTAGGGCTTCTTGGGTTTTATGTTTTAATGCTTAATTCCGCTGCGCATGGACCCGTAAAACCCAACAGTGGTATCAGAGCCCCGTTCGTATGATTAAGTTTTAATTAACATGCTAGATTTAAGATATAAATTGTTTATATGCTTATTGCATGTTTTGTATGCGATAGAATTTTTAATTGTTTATGTGAAACAATGTGAAAATCGTTTTCGAATTATGCTGAATTAAATCTGTAAAAGGTTGTTTTATGTGATTTAATTGGTTGCGATACGAATTGGCTCGAATGCTGGAAATCACATGTCAGCCGCTTAGGTCGCGCGACATGATGAGCCATGTGGAATTACGGTTATCGGCTGTTAGGTCGCGCGACATATCAAGCCTGCGGGCGATGTTGTCACGCGACATAATAAGCCAAAAGTGGGCGAGAATCGGTTTGTTCAAATTTTTACGCTATTTTGTGATTGTGTTTACAATCTGATATGTTCATATGAAAATCTGGATGTTATAAATTGAGTTTATAAGACCATGCTAGATTGATTCATTAATATGCATGATTAATTGATTAAAATGTGATTTTAATAATTATTGCGTTGCATGTTTTATCTGTTCTTACATGCTAAGAATTTTTAATTAGATGTTTAGTTGAAACATGATATTTAGTTTCCTAATATGTTTAGATTTAGACATTGTAAATTTTGGATCTTATGATTGTTTATGGAAACAAGTCATAAATACGCGAAATTTAAAAGGAAGCTGATTGTTTAGAAAAGGTGGGGATTATGTTGCCTAATCGAGTTGATTACTAATTATGCATGTCTAGGAGAGTTACTGTCTAAGGAAGAGTTGGTACTTAAGAAGTCCTTGTGGCTCACCTATCTTCACGGGAACTTACCAGTGCATGATTTTGACTATCTTTCTGATATGCTTATAATCTACCTTTAAAGAACCTTCATTTAACTTTTAAGTTCTTTATGCCAATTCATGATTAAACACTTGAGACCATTCGGATAGTTTTGGGTAGGCTTGCCATAGCAAGGTGCTTTGATTCTATTCGAATGCGAGCAAGATGAGGAAATGGTGGTTCCTATACGTTTAAAATGGATGAACTTAATTGGGTTATCAAAATGATTTTGGACCCAAGGCATAAGATGAGATTAAAATATGCTTGGACATATGATGTCTTAAATAAATCTCATAAAAGATCCTAAGAGTCATATACGATATGATTGATGTTTTCTACCTAATTAGTTTAATCTTGAGCGGTGCGCCATAGCGTACTTGAGATTAAATTAAAGTTGGATCTTAGCCCATTAAATGCATATTATGCTTATTTGCATTGGAAGGTGTATGATTTAGTGGGAGTATTTGTAAAATACATTATTTGCTCTTAAATGATAAATGTGTTGATATTGATATGTGTTCATATAATTTGTATATTTTGTTGTAGAAATAGCATTACATAATGATAATTGCGATTCGTCCTTATGAAGGACAAAGTTCAAAAGGAACAATACATAATGTGTACGTTCTTGACGAATCCGTTTCTACTGAACCCATTGCAAATGTTGCAAAGGGCAAATAAGGAAGCAACATTAGAAACATAGTGATGATTCGACAATATTGCTTGCCTTGTATTTGCCACCATGTTTAAAGGCTCTTATGAAGAACCTTGAGCACATGATAACTATTCTTTTGTTCTAGCACACCGCATAAAGGAAATGTTCCAAATGCGAACTAGGCAAAAGATATATGTTGTGGTGAAGGCTCTCAATTCATATGATGAAAGAAGGAGCAATCCGCAAATTGTGTTAATGGTTGACACAATAAAAGGGTTCATAAAGGAAGGAAAAGAAGGTAAAGCAAAAGTTGCTAAACCTAGGACAAATGTTGTCAAAGCCGAAGAGGCCAAACCCAAAGTGTCTCAAAAGGATGCATTTTGCTATCATTGCAATAAGATTGTCATTGGAAGCAAAGTTGCAAGGCTTATTAGGAAGGCCTAAAAGGTGAAGAAGGGCAATATGATTGCTACTACTTCAAGTATCTATATGATAGATATTTTCCCTTCGACTTCTTGTTCTTGGGTATATGATACCGGATTGGATCCCACATTTGTTTAAATGTGCAAGGAACAAAGAATAGAAAGCCACTCAAATAAGGTAAATTAAACCTATGCATGGGAATGGAGCAAGAGTTGCAACATTAGCCATAAGGGACTTATGAAGTCACTTTGCCTTGTGAAGTAGTACTTGTTTTGAATAAGTATGACTACGTTTCGAATTTGAGTAGGAGTATTATTTCCGTTTCTTAAATGGATGATGAAGGATATAATTTTCTTATTTTCAATAAGAAGTTTTATATTCATTTAATGATATGCCTTATTGTATTGCATATGTCATTGAATGGTCTTCATATCCTTGAAGATGAGATACAAAATAATATTGAAGATATCTAAAATATAAATGGGAATTACGAACCAAACAATATGAACAACGCGTTCATATGGCATTGCCGGCTTGGTCAAATAAATAAGAAACATATATCTAAACTCCATTAACATGGACTTTTAGACTCATATGACCATAAATCATTTGAGGAATGTGGATCTTATTTATTGGGATTATCGACCAGACCACCCTACACTAAGAGTAGTGGGAGGGCTAGTGACTTATTGGTCATTATACATGAGATGTATGTGGGTTTGTTAAGTAGCATTGCTAGGGAAGACTTCGGTATTTCATCACATTTCACTAAAGACTTATCTAGATATGACGATGTCTATACGATGAAGTCCAAAGGTGAATCGTTTGAGATGTTTCGAACATTTCAAGATGATATACAAAACAACTTGGTAAAACTATTAAGTACTTCGATTAGATCGAGGTGGTGAATATTTGAGCCAAGAGTTTGACAATCATCTCAAAACTATGAAATCGTTTCAAAGTTGACTCCACCCGGAACATCACATTGTATGGTGTGTCTATAGGAGGAAGTGAACCTTGTAGGACATGGTTCATTCGATGATGTGTCAAGTTGACTTTCCTAATTCCTTTTGAGGATATGCATTAGAAATAATGCGGTTACACTGAATTGAGTCCTTACTAAATCGGTTCCTAAGGCCCCACATGAGATGTGGCATGGAAGAAAACTTAGTTTGTCTTTCATGAAGATTTGGGATTGCGAATCTTATGTAAAGAGACTTGTCTCTTATAAGTTAGCACCAAATCTGACAAGGTTATTTTCGGATATTGATTTTACAACCACAAAGAGAACAAAATATTTGTTGCTCTATTTGATTTGTTTTTGAGAAATAGTTTCTCAATAAAGAATCTAGTGGGAGTAAAATTAATCTTAAAGAGAGTTCAAGAACCTGAAAATAATATGGATCCAAGAGTAGAGACGGAACCAAGTTCACAAAGGAGTTGTGGAACCGGTTCAAGATGCACAAGTCAATCGTAGATCGGATAGGTTACGATCCGAACCCAAGTAATATTGATGTTTCGTTTCGGAAAGTAATAATGTGGAAGTCATTGAGAATGACAATCCTACTTCCTATCTTGAGGCGATGTCCACTCCTAATTTGGATAAATGGTTAGGAACCATGGAATCCGAATTACAATCCATGTTTGACAATCAAGTTTGGAACTTGATTGAGCTACCTAAAAGTGTAAAAACTAAAGGGTGCAAGTAGGTCTTCAAGACCGACATGGATGGGAAGGTGTGTACTTTCATGACTAAGGATTGTAACAAAGGGATTTAGGCAAATTCATAGTATTGACTATGTTGAAACCTTTTCGCCGATTACAATGTCGAAGTACATTAGATTTTCAATTGCCATTATCACATATTGTGACTATGTGATATGACAAATGGATGTCAAACGACTTTCTTTAAATGGAAAGATTATTAAGGATGTGTATAGTACACAACCCGAATAGTTTGACGATCCAAGAAACTCTAATAGAGTATGCATGTTGCAAAGATCCATGAGATGGGTTGAAGCAAGCTTAAAGGAATTGGAATCTTCGTTTTGATGAATTGGTCAAAGAGTTTGACTTTATCAAGTACGAAGATGAACCTTGTGTATGCATGAAATTCAGTGGGAGCGTAGTATTATTTCTATTGTTTTATTACAATGATATCTTACTCATTAGAAAAACAAGTTCCGACACTTAAGACTGTCAAGTCTTGGTCAAGGAAAGTTTTCTCAATGAAAGATATGGGTAAAGCCGCTTACATCCTTGGCATCAAGATCTATAGAGATAAATCTAAAAGGATAAATTGGTTTGAGTCAAAATACTTACATTGACAAGGTTCTTACAAGAGTCTAAGAAAAGTGGCTTGTCAATGGGTCATGGTATTTTCTCTTAGCAATAGTCATTGTCTTATGACAAGTGATGAGCAAAAGGGAAATGAATGAAGTTCCATATGCTTCGGCATTTGGATCTGTCATGTATGCCATGATTTGTACTAGACCCGGCGTCTCATATGCTCTAAGCATGATGAGTCGATACCAATCTGATCTGTTGAGAACCATTGGATGGCGGTCAAGATGATCCTTAAGTACTTAAGAAGAACTAAGGATATGTTCTTGACATATGAAAGGTTGGAAGTTAATCTTGTTGTAATGGTTACAAAGATGCTAGCTTCCAAGCGACAAAGTTATTTTAAAATCGCAATTAGGATTTGTGTTTGTGCTTATTAGAGGTGCAATTTTGATTGGAAGAGTTCCAAGCGAAATTGTAGCCGATTCTACTACTAAGGCCATATTTTAGCAACATATGATGAAGGCGAAAGAGGCGGTTTGGATCAAAAGTTCATTTAGTATTTTGGAAACACTCCAAGTGTTTTCCAAGTATCACTAATCGGCGAAACTTTTGTTATGACAATAGTGGTGCCACTTGTGCAAACAATGGAACCAAGGTCACAACAGTGATCCAAACACTCACTTAGACGTTCTTCGAGGAATTCATTAAGAATGAGAAGACGTTAAGATATACAAAATATCAACCGATGATGACATAAGGGATTCACTAACAAAAACCCTCGCATAGGCAGAAGCATGATGGTCATGTTAAATCCATGAGTATTCGATACATAAATGGAGCCTAGTGCAAGTGGGAGACTGTTGGTGTAATGCCCTAGGCTTTAGTTATGTTTAACTGAAAACCGTTATGTATCATCTTTATCGTTAATGTTTATTATTTGATTATTATATAGTTTGCATATTTATTGTAATAATCTCCGTCCCTAATTATTAAGAGAATAATTAGTATAATTGTCAATGGATAATCATATGATGATAGAGATGCACATTGAAATTATGGGTACTTGTTAGAGAACAAGTGACTGGACTTGACCCGTATGAGATTTATGTCATGGTCAAATGTCATAAGTAAATCTCATAAGGTTACTTCATTTAGTTCCTAGACATGAGATTATCATGACCTTACATATGATGAAAAGTCATGTTTGATTTTAGTCAAACGATATCTTAACACGATATCTATAAAGGCTATCTTTGGCATGATCAGATTCATGATGGGAAGGATGATAAATCAAGATGGAATTTGTCCCTCGAAAGAGAGATGTTTTGCTTGGGCCCCTCGATGAGTGATAATGATGAAAGTGTATGGCCGTACCCCAATATGATTGGAATTATCATTATACTCAAAGAATCGAGAAAGCATTGAACAAAGACAAGTTGACAAGGACCATGACTTGTGTTCAATATAACATCGTTAGACAAAAGGAGAAATGGAAGTACACCATTGGAAACGTGAACTCTTACGTTACATTATTTGGGTAGAGATAATGGCTTGCTAGAGTCCGCTTATGTCTTATGAGGTTCGATATGATCAAACTCATTGCCAACATAATGTAATCCTATTGGGTCACACACAACTAGAATGAATTGGTTAAGCCGGAGGAAGAATGATTGAGAGTCTCTGTGGCGGCTACATATGTCACGCGACATACTAAGCCATTGGCTTAATATACCGCACGACATATCAAGCCCATACGCGGTTTGACAGCCTGTTCTCCTAATACGATTAGGAGACGTATTCATACTATTGTAGTATAAATATGGGAGGTCTGTCAGACCTAATTCTCTAGCCGAAATTTTCAAGCAAAATTCATAATCAAATACTCTCAATATTCTTCAAGGTTTAGATCTAGCAATCATCAAGAAGTTGTTCTTGAATTCATTCAAAGGTGTGGATACCAAAAGAGGGTCTTCGCTCGTTCATCGATCAAGGCCTAGAGTTCAAGCAAGTTGAAGAACGAAGTTTGTGATTCGATATCACACAATCAAATCGTTCGATAGCTCAAGAACGGAAAGCGTTCAAGGTTGGTATAATTCTATCTCATAGGAATTTAAATTAATTGTATAGAACGGATCCTAGGGCTTCTTGGGTTTTATGTTTTAATGCTTAATTCCGCTGCGCATGGACCCGTAAAACCCAACACTTTTGTAGGCTTAACCTTAAATAACAATGCCCACTTTGCCCTTGCTTTGTTAGAAAAGTTAGGAATGTTAGGAATGTTAGGACTTTCGTTAATTTTCTAACGAAAATACTAACAACTCAAATTGGAGCACTTACAGTAGCCCCTCGGCGACGGCGCTTTCGAAGGAAGCGGGGTCGTCGATAAGAGTAAGGCTCCAAATTTGATAGGATGATCAAGTGATTGAGTGGCTGAACCTATTTAATAGGCTACCTACGTATCCTTAAGAGGAATCAAGCCGGTCGTAGTTCGGGTCTTTGACCCTGGAGATGATGGCGTTTTAGGTGCCTCGAACCTTGAAAAGCGAGCTAACGTGGCCGGAGAGAAACTCGCCGGGGATAAGAGATGACCATTTTCGTACGGATGGCCGAAATTGTACATCCGCTCTCGCCGGGGATAGGAATGACCATTTTCGGTCGGATGGCTATCCGCCCGTGGGATAGGAATGACCATTTTCGGTCGGATGGCTGAACCTAATGATAGGCTACCTACGTATCCTTAAGAGGAATCAAGCCAGTCGTAGTTCGGGTCTTTGACCCTGGAGATGATGGCATTTTAGGTGCCTCGAATCTTGATGATGGCATTTTAGGTGCCTCGAACCTTGATGATGGCGTTTTAGGTGCCTCAAACCTTGATGATGGCGTTTTAGGTGCCTCGAACCTTGATGATGGCGTTTTAGGTGCCTCAAACCTTGATGATGGCATTTTAGATGCCTCGAACCTTGATGATGGCGTTTTAGGTGCCTCGAACCTTGATGATGGCATTTTAGGTGCCTCGAACCTTGATGATGGCGTTTTAGGTGCCTCAAACCTTGATGATGGCATTTTAGGTGCCTCGAACCTTGATTTGAAATGGCCTTTCGGTGGACTTTGTCTGCTGCCGAAGGAGAGGGTGACCGTTTTGGTCGAGTGGCTGGACCTAATGATAGGCTACCTACGTATCCCTAGTGTGAATCAAGCCCTTTCGTAGTTCGAGATCTACTCGAGATTCCGTTGGCTTTTGGGATTCCGTTAACTTTCCTGGGGATTTTGTTAGCCTTTGCTGGGGAAAAATAAGACGTATTCGTCGAAGAAATCGGCCTTACGTTTTACTGCCGGGGAATGATTTTGATGAAAGAAACGGGATTTCGTTAACTTTCTCTGAGAGATCGGACTTACGTTTTACTGCCGTGATTGAAATTGATGAAAGATACGGGATCCCGTTTCTTTCTCGGGGAGATCGGACTTACGTTTTACTGCCGTGATTGAAATTGATGAAAGATACCTGGATCCCGTTTTTCTCGGGGAGATCGGATTTCTTCTCACGTTTCTACCGCGCGTCGAATGATTTTGATGAAAGAAACGGGATTCCGTTAACTTTCTCGAGAGATCGGACTTACGTTTTTTACCTGCCGTTGATGATTTTGGATGAAGAGAGACGGATTCCGATTTATATCTTTCTCGGAGAGATCTGGACTTTACGTTTTACCTGTCGTTGATGATTTTGATGCAAAGTTAGACGCGGATTCCGTTATCTTCTCGTCGGAGAAATCGGGACTTACGTTTATTGACTGCTGCTTGATGATTTTGATGAAAGAGACGGGATTCCGTTATTTTTCCTCGGAGAAATCTGGATTTACGTTTGACCTGCAGTCGAATGATTTTGGATGAAAGAAACGGGATTCCGTTAACTTTCTACGGAGAGATCGGACTTACGTTTAACCGCGTTGGTGATTTTGATGGAAAGAAAACGTGGATTCCGTTATCTTTCTCTGAGAAATCTGGTCTTACGTTTGATCACCAGTTGGTGATTTTGATGAAAGAAACGGGATTCCGTTTAACTTTCGTCAGTGAGATCTGACTTTACGTTTTGCACTGCATGGTCGAGCTCTTTTGAAGAGGGGGGCAACTTTGGTTAACTTTGGTTAACTCGTTAAGTTGAGGACTAAACCGCAGAGTCTGGCCGAAATTTTAAAGGGCAAAAGGGTCTTTTTGACCCTCTTCAAAACCATCCGCCCACGGAGGGAAATGCTGCTTCCTAGGCACTCTGTTTTAAATGAGGCGCTAGCGCCTCTCCTTCTTCTTCCTCATAACTTTTCAGCTTTTCCGAGAGAGAAAGAGAGAAATTCGCCCAAACCTTTATTTTTGGTCCAAAAGCTCGAAATCCTTCCTGATTTTCTTCGATTTTGAGCAATGGAACACCGGGGGGAGTGTTCGCTGCTCAAGGCCAAGCGAGCGTGGCCCTGGTCGCAGAGAGGCGATTAAGAACTCCGTCCGAAAATCGAGGAGTCACTACACCCTTTTCGGCAATCGGGATTGCAAGGAGGAGTACTATCCCGATGCGTGGCAACAGATTGGGCCACCGATCCGAGTCTCCGAACGGTATGCTTCCTTAATCTCTTCACTTTTTTTTTGTTGATTTCTTGCTTGAAATAGATTTTTTTGTGATTTTTTTTTGAATTTATTTTGAAAATTCGAAAATCAATGTTCTTGGGCTTGAAATTTGGATCTTTGATGCTTTGCATGTTGTAATGAGTTTGTGGGTAACCCAAATGTGAATTTTGTTCCGAAAAAAGAATGGGCATTTTTGCCTAAAAAAATTTTTTTGTCCGAAAATTGTAATTAAATTTTGAAAAATTTGTGTTTTTTGACTTTGAATCTTGATTTTGATGATATGCATGTTGTAATGCATTTTTTGTTTTGAAAAAAAGAATGGGCATTTTTGCCAAATTTTTTTTTTTTTTTTTGAAATATATAGAGACTATAGATGAAAAAATTTCCCGAATTTGGGACTCGGACTTCTTTTTTGTTGCAATGTTGACATTGAATGTGTGCATGCTCTTTTTATTTTTTGTAAACGTAGGATTTTTTTTTTTTTTTTTATGCAAATGAGATGATGATTCCATGAATGATATGTATGCATAAGTTATTTTTTATGAAAATGGGACGGAGTTTTCTACTTCCGTCGAATGAATGTATGCATGTTATTTTATGAAAATGGACCGGAGTTTTTGCTTCCGTTGACTCCTTGTATGAATTTTTTCTTTGGCGCATGTATGAATGAATGTTGATTGGGATTTGCCTTAAACCCGCCTTGCGCTTTTGTGCGTAGAAAATGGGGCTAGAGTTCATTGCATGCTTTGTTATGCCGCCGAATTTTCTTAGCAAAAATTTTATGATCTGCAATTAATGTATGCTCTCTTTTTTTTTTTGAATGCAAAAATTTTGGACATCTTTTTGACATTTTTGTTTCCCTCTTTTTTTTTTATTGCAGGTGTGGAAACAATTTCGTGATCGAGTAAATTCGAACAAGATGAAGACCCTGAGGATCGCTTCTGAGTCTCGTTATTGGTCTATGGGACCCGCCTTCCAGATATGGGCGCAGGA